>CM034148.1:390792101-391392101 GCA_019776745.2 Taxus chinensis
AGAAAAAGAGGCAAGAGTGTCCCATAGTTGAGAAGAGCTAAACAAACCACATATTAATGTAGGATGAGCTTGAATCCCTAGGTACCTTGCATAGGTGAGAAGTCGATAAGTGAAAAGAGTTGTATAATCACAATATATCGGATATATGTCACGTCCCTTGAGTTTTGTTGCTTTGACAAATGGTGAGGTGAGGTGGTTGATATAGGCAGGGGTGCTGAGAGCTTGTTACAAGGTGATTATTCTGACGAAAGAGGACCAAACTGAAATAGACAAGTCCATGACTCAAAAGTGCTTTTGAATGCGGGTTTTATTTTGCTGAATATAGACAGATCGATGCGGGAAGTCTACAAGGGGTATGTATTTTATTACTCTTGAGGTCTTCATGAAGCTGATCAATGTGAGAAGCTTCTGATAAAGGCTGACTGTGTATAGTTGTCCTTCAAGGGAGCAGTCTATTTATAGTAGTAGATGCGGTTTTTATGTATAGTTGTCCTTCGGGGGAGCAGTCTATTTATAATAGTAGAAGTAGCTTTGCACATAGCTGTCCTTCGAGGGAGCAGTCTATGTATAACTCTAGAGGTCTAGATGTCCATTTGGCATGAAGCATCTAGTTTTGTAGGAAGTTTGACTCAAGAAAATCCCATAAGTGTTTAATTAAGAATGTGTCATTTTGATATTTTGAAGTCATGGACTAGACTAAAAAGGGGAAGGCATCTTTAAGGGGAGGTGATAATCAAACCATGTGAGCTTGATTTGATTTTGAGATGTAGGAAACAAAGTGTATGCTGTGGTAAAAGAGCTCCAGGGACGAGCGTAAGGTAGATAAGAAGTGATATAACACTAATCTCAATAGTAGAATGGTCAAAGATGCATGGCATTAAGGGGCTCAGGCTCAGGTTTATCATTAAGCAAAGTAAACGATAAGTGCCTGATCCATAAGTGTGAGTGATAATGTAAGGCCCAATCCAATTAGGAGCAAATTTTCCACGTTTTCTCTTTTCTAGTTTGGTTACATGTTGATTCTCTTTGAGGACAAGATCACCAACCTTAAAGGTACGCTCATGAAGTCGCTTATCATAAGCACGTTTGATGCGTTTTTGGTAGATTTTAAGGTGGTCAAGAGCCGTAAGACGTCGCTCGTCAAGAAGCTCTAATTGGGCTAACCGCTCTTAGCAGGAATCATCGTTGGTGAGAATATCCTGAAGAGATATTCTGAAGGAGGGTATTTGTATTTCGAGAGGAAAGACAGCCTCGGTACCATATACCAAAGAAAATGGTGTGGCATTAGTAGAGGTACGAATGCTAGTACGATAAGCCCAAATGGCAAAGGGAATGTGATCATGCCAATTTCTTCCAGAATCATTAACTTTCATGAGGATTTTGGTTAGGGTTTTATTAGAAGACTCAGCCTGACCATTGGCCTGTGGATAGTAAGGTGATGAGAAACTAAGTTTGATACCGAAGTTGTTACATCGATCTTGTAACAACTTATTTTTGAAAGATTTTCCATTATCTGTTATCAGGCGATGAGGAACACCAAAACGACAGATAATGTGGTGGTTAATGAACTCTACAATTTTTTCTTTTTTGGTTAAAATGAGTGGAATGGCCTCCACCCATTTTGTGTAATATTCGGTTGCTGTGATTATCCAACGGTGACATTGCGAAGAGGGCAGGTGAATCTCACCAATAAGGTCTAAACCCCATTGTGAGAAAGGCCAAAGATCTCGTGTGACCTGTAGCGGATGGCTAGGAGTATGTTGAAGGTTGGCATGTTGTTGACACATAACACAACGCTAAACATATTCGTAGCAGTCGTTATTAAGAGTAGGCCAATAATAGCCTAGGCGAAGGATCTGTTTGGCCATGGCAAGGCTGCTAAAATGTCCACCACAAATACCGTCATGGACCTGTTGGATGGTATAGGTGACCTCCGCGCCGGTTAGACATCGAATGAGGATGCCATCAAAGCCACGTTTATAAAGGAGTCCCCCCATGATGACATAACGAGAAACATGTTTAAGAAAATTACGTTTGCCGGTACTAGTAAGGTCAGGTGGGAGAACAGAGGTTATAAGGTAGTCGTGAAATTGGTGATACCAGGTATCCTGTGAATTAGCAGACACATTATTTATCATACAAATAACCAGGGCTGAGTAAGATGGGGCAAAGAGTTGTTGGACCAAGACGAAAATGTTAGATTCAGTTGATGAAGCAGGAATTTGCGAGGCTAAGCAAGCCATAGTATCCGCAAATTTTTTAGTGGAGCGGGGAATGGTCTGGATAGAATAACGAGTAAATGAGGTCAAAAGTGAATCCATGTAATGTTTGTACTTTTGATGTTCCTCATTTTTACATTGGTAGATTCCCATACCTTGATTGACTACCAATTGAGAGTCACCAAAAATATTAATAGATTTGACACCTAAGTGTAACGCAACCTGGAGACCCAAAACAAGGGCCTCGTATTCCGCTGTATTATTAGTGCAGGGGAAATCGAGTCGGAATGAAAGAGGCATAGGCTCAGTGTCAAGAGGAATGAGAACAACGTCAGCCCCTCCGCCGCGCTGGCATTTGGATCCATCGAAGAAGACGGTCATTGGATACGACTCTTCCCTGAGTGAAAGAGTGGCGATGAGTTCATCAGGGAAATTAAAATTGGTAAATTGTTCCCTAGGTAAAGGGGCCTCCGCGAGTTGGTCTGCAATAGTTTGTCCTTTGAGTGACTTCTGGTGTATAAATTCAAGGTCGAGGTCAGCAAGGAGCATAAGCCATCAGGAGATGCGTTGGTTTAGATGTGGTTTGGCATACATATAATGAATGGGGTCCACGTTGGTGATGACAAAAGTTTTGTGATTCAGGAGGTAGTGTCGGAGTTTGGTGGCTACGAATGATAGGGCTAGGTAAAACTTTTCTACATGTGTATACCTAGTCTCATAATCCACCAGAGTACGACTGATATAATAAACGGATTGTTCTCGACGTGCCGAGTCCCGATGTGCGAGCATGGCTCCTATAGCATGGTCAGTGGCAGAAAGGTAAAGGTAGAAAGGGCGATCATCCTGAGGTGGGATAAGCACGGGTGGCTGCAAGAGATAGGCTTTGAGAGCTTCAAAGGCTTGGTGACACTCTTCACTCCATTGAAAGGCAATGTCCTTTTTAAGAAGGTGATGGAAAGGTTGACATCGATCCAAGAGTTGGGAGATGAAATGCCAGATGGATTGAAGTTTACCTTGCAAACTACGCAATTGTTTGAGGTTTTTGGGTGGGGGCATTTCTAGGATAGCTTTGACTTTAGATGGATCGACCTCAATACCACTCAAAGAGATGATAAAGCCAAGAAGTTTTCCCGAAAGAACACAAAAGACACATTTCTTTGGTTGAAGACGGACAGAATATTGTAACACGTGATCAAAAATAATGGTTAAAACATCGAGATGTTCACTGCGATGTTTAGATTTTCCAAGAAGATCATCGACATAATCCTCAAGGATAGTGTGCATAATATTATGAAAAATGTAATTCATAGCCCACTGATAGGTCACACCAGCATTCTTAAGGCCAAACAGCATGACACGATAACAAAAGGTTCCCCAAGGAGTGATGAAGGTAGTTTTATGTTGATCGACCGGGGCTACCAAAATTTGATTGTATCCCGAAAAGCCATCCATGAGAGAAAGCATCTCATGGCCCACAGTGAGATCAACAAGTTGATCAATACTTGGGAGGGGGAATTCATCCTTGGGGCAAGCGAGGTTAAGGTCTCAGAAATCCGTGCATATCTGAAGTCCCCCCATCGCTTTAGTGACAGGTACGATGTTAGAAATCCATTGAGGATAGTCAATAGGCAAGATGAAGGAAACAAAAAGAAGTCATTGAAGCTCTTCTTTGACCAAGAGGGCAATGCGTGGATGCATTTTTCTCAGTTTTTGTTTGACTGGTTTGGAATCGGGTTTTAGGGTGATGTTATGGACAGTAATGTCAGGATCAATTCCTGGCATGTCAGCGTAGGACCAAGCGAAAGCTTGGTTGCGGGTACAGAGAAAGGTAGTAAAGGTGACTTGTTCTGATGCGTTAAGGGATTGTCTGATCTTCACAATGTGAGGATCCTCCTCTGTGTGGATGTTAATTTCTATAGTAGACTCATTCAACATGGTTTGAGTTTCAGACGGTAATGCGCGTTGAATATAGGAGTCGTCCGCACCAAGGTAAGTGAGGATGGAGTCGTCATCTTGGCACTCAACAACATTAATTGAAGGGGAATCCTCTTCGATCATGTCTGGATATAGAAGGGGAAGAGAAGATGGGTCCTCATTATCATGTTGATAAGTGAGAGGACCTAGGAAGATAGCATTTATGAAAAAAAAAAGTTAGGAGGGATAGATTCAGGGTCTATCGACTCTGTGGGTGACGATGGCAAAATGGGTGATGATGGTTTGGTAGGGGTGACGTCGTCATCTTCCAGGAGACAACTGACACGAGGTTCCTTCGGTGTAAGTGTTCCAGGAAATCTGAGACCACTACGATCATTGTGTTTGCGTGTAGTCACGGGAATGAGTGTATGTCGGCCTTGTTCATAAAGACCAAAACCAAAGCCTTTCCAAGCACAGCGAGTCAAGAAGGTGAGGGCGAAACGATGATTTGTCAAGTATTGAAAATTGGATTGGAAGGAAACCACCCTAAGAGGAGGTTCAGGGGTAACGGAGGATGCGTCGACACCCCCATACGTTAGGTTGGTGCGGCAATGAGGTGGTCCGTAGGGGATTACCTCCCCCACGTGACGGTCGTAGGTAGGATGCGCATGTAACTGTCCATACTCCTGTGGGGTATGGAAAGAACTAACGTTATATAGGCGGTACTCCCCCAACGTAAGGCGTTGAAAAACATCTACTAAGGGGTCAGAGGTTGGGATGTTATCTGCGGGAAAGGAAGTGGTATTTGTGACGGCGGTTTCATTGGTTGAAGACGTGGGTGCGGTTGAGGTAGATGGTTGAGGTGTGGTTGAAGTGGATGGTTGGGTTGGATGAATGGGTGTCTTGACTGGTACAAGCACATCATTAGGGTGATATAACATATTGCAGGTTTTGAAGGGGGGAGGATCAGCTTTTACGGTGTAGGACTTCCCTTCGTACTCCAATTTTATGCATCTATGTAAGGTGGAGGGAACGCATCCCATAGCCCGGATCCAAGGGCGGCCTAACAACATATTGTATTGGAACTCTCCCTCAAGGACATAGAAGAGTTCAGGTAAAGTGCGTGGCCCTACACGAATGTTAAGGATCACGGTGCCTAAGGTAGAAGTAATAGCATCATTGAATGACCGCAACATGATGGGGTTGGCACACATGCAACTAGAAGGGATATTCATTTGTTGGAAGGATTTTGAAGAGATGATGTTTAGGCTAGTGCCCCCGTCAATCATAACACGATGTACCCGAATGTCCCAGACGTAAGCTGAGATGAAAAGAGCAGGGTCAGGATCTTCAGCACCAAAGTCGATAATTTCATCTTCGGAGAAACTGACAGCAGTGGCTTGCTGTACAGAGACAAGAAGTGGTTAGGGAGATGGGTTGTTTGGTGAGCGAAGCAACGTGATTGGGTGTGAGAATGGAGGTAACAGGAAAGGTTTCATTAGGTAAGACCTCTATCCCTTGAAGGATTTCAACAAGAGCTTGTCGATGAGATTCAGAAGTCTGAATGAGCTCATACAGTGTCATTTTTACAGGTGATTGGTGAAGCTGTTTGATCATGGTTCGGTGGGCAACTCCATTAGAGACCGGGTAGGCGGGTCCACAAATAACCACTTTAGGTGGTGGTGCGATCGGGATGGTGGACGGAGAAAGGGAGGCCGCAGGTGTGCTTTCTTTCGCTTTCCCATTGTTTTTCTGCCCTCGAGTAGCAACACTAATCATATTGATCTCGTGAATACGAGAGGAGGAAGACGGTAGGGATAAGTCATGGTCTTCGAGAGGTGGGGCTATAATAATGATAGATCTTGGTGAGGTGGGGACAGGTGGTATAGGAGAGGGAATTGAAGCTAAAGGTCTCTCTCTTCGTAAGTTGTCTTTCTTAACTTTTCTATCTGAGAGAGGTGACTGACGAAGTATGGCTTTCAACGCTTTGCATCCCTCTACGTCATGTCCTGGTGTGTGGTGGTAAGCGTAGATTTTAGACTCATCATAACCTATAGGTCGAGGTTTAGATGGATCATAAGGTCTAAGTGGGGGTAGGGAAATGGTCGCATTCTCCACCAACATAGCAAGGATTTTGGCGTAAGACCCTTTGAGTGGGTCAAAGTCAGAGGA
Organism: Taxus chinensis; assembly: GCA_019776745.2. NCBI lineage: Eukaryota > Viridiplantae > Streptophyta > Pinopsida > Cupressales > Taxaceae > Taxus > Taxus chinensis. The sequence goes on from CM034148.1 coordinate 390,798,407, forward strand.
AGATGAGGCTATTGACTGGGTAGTTTCTGGTAATGACGGGGTATGGTTGGTTTGTATGGGTGGTGGTTTAGCCAAGGAGTTTTGATAATGGGTTTTAACTAAACGTGGCTTCTTTGGCGCAGAAGCTATGTTTAGCTGGTTAGATGATGAGGCCACAGATGATGTGGTATCAGAAAAATAACCACAGAGAAATAGGAGTGACAGCAAACAAATCTTTTGATGATGGAATTTGTTTAGGGTTGGTAGGTGGATAGGATACGTGGGGTGATGGTGTTGATGTACCCTTGGATCTTTGTATGGGTGCAGAAGGTGTAGGTCGTTTTAAAGAAAACGCAGGAGGTATGATATATTGATGCAAGGTGGAGGGATGAGGTCCCAATATGGAAGGTAGGTGTGACGACGATGGTTTTAGTTGTAATAGAGACATAGGTTGAGGAGATTGAGTCTGTCTCCTAAGTGGATGAACGGCTTTATTTTTAGATAAATCAAGCCACTTAGGTGGGTGTGTTAGACTGGGTATTGGTGAGGTCCCAAGCGTAGGGGAAGATTGGGTTAGGTTAATAGAGGTGGATGAGGTATTTGGTAGAGATGAGGGGGGTGAAGATGAGGACATAGGCATTTTAAGCTTCTGTAAACACTTCGGGTATATGGTAGAGGCATCTGGGTTGGTCATCTGCATTTGAGTAGAATATGGCGTACTCAAACGTTCCCATAGGACCTTTCTATCTTCTGAGGGAATGACAGTCCTCACGTGTGAATAGGAACTTTTGTATGGAAGAAAGGTGGGTTGTGATTCCGGTCCACTGTGGGTGTGATACAGGGGGAAGATGAGGCACTGTATCAATGGGCGTTAAGAGGTCAACCGGTTGCTGAAAAGATTTAGGCAATGAAGAACTAATAGGTAGGAGGGCTTCTTTGAGAGGATCCATCATGTTTAAAGAATGTGGTGATGTCGGTGCAAGAGGTTTCTCGTCTAAGGATGACAAAAGAAGTGGTGAACCTTCCTCTTGTACAGCAAGTATGGTAGAAGGAGACGTTTGGGAAATAGATAAGTTAGATAACATCCGCTCATAGTCTTGCAAGGATGTGGTATAAGAAGGCTCATTTGTGAGAAGGGAACTCTGGGCGGTTAATTCTTTGATGGGTAAAGGAACGGCAAGGATTTCGTCTTGTCTTGATGGTGATGAAGGGGGTTCGGGTTCCTGCGTTAGTGAAGAAGCTTGATTCAGAATTTTTTCGATAGAGGCTTTTGGCTGGGAGTCGAAGACTGCATGGATCTCGTGAACACTCTCCTCGGCTAAGATATCTTGGTTTATATTACTGTTAGGAGAGTGATTCGGGAATGGTTTGTTGAAAATTTTCAAATTTCGGTTAGCAGGAGCGTTAGGATTATCGAGGGCTATATCCCCTGCATCAACCATTTCCTGCACTATGTTTTTCAACATCTTGCAGTTTTCATGACTGTGTCCCTTCACGCGGTGGAAGTTACAGAAGTCATTTTCTTTGTACCAAGAAGGTATGGCGCGAGTGGAATCAAACCCGGAGTGAGGTTTAACAGGAGGTAAGGTAATGGCTCCTGCTTTAAGTAATTTTTCCAATATCACACCATAAGTTTCTCCCAAGGGGGTGTAATTGATGGGCTCAGCTTTATACTTATAGGTGGTTTTTGGCGGGGTATTAGACGGTGGTTGGGATTTGACCATCACCGCATGCACAACTCCTTTTGATTTCGAAGCAGTCGATGGGTGAGGATTGGTGGTGTTAGGTTTGTTGGTGGAATCTTGAGTTCGGAAAGTGGGGTTTTTGTTGCGCAACCGCAATTTCTCTTCCTCTAAGGCTCGAATCTCTAGTTTTCGAGCCATAGTAAAGGCTTCGTCAAATGTGCGGAAAGTTTGAATTTGGAGGGTAGGGGAGATGTGTTTAGCGCAGGCCCACGTAAAAATTTCGATAAGTTCGGCTTGAGGCAAGGCATACGTAAGTTGGTTGATAAGGCCCCGCCATCATCCAATGAAATCTGTGATAGATTCGTCTTCAAATTGTCGGATGGCATAGAGGTCGGTGATAGATACTTTCTTGGCAATGTTAATGGAGAAATGATCCAAGAAAGATTGGGCTAGTTGGTTAAAAGAGAAGATTGAGTGCTGGGTTAAAGCACTGTACCACTCCAAGGCGGGTCCTGATAAGGACATGGGAAAGGTGCGGAGTAGTAAGGCATCGTCGTGAGCAATTAGATAGCAGGCATGTCTAAATGAGCGCAAGTGTTGTTGAGGATCCTCCTTACTATTAAAACGAGTAAATTTTGGTAATTCCCATTGAGGAGGATATGAATGAAGGGGGACAGAAGGGTGGATAGGCTCCCGACAAACTTGCTCGTATGTCAAGGCGCTACGACTTCCTGAAACAGAAGCCTCCAGATTTTGCATTTTGTCCATCATTTGTTTGATTAAATCCGTGGTTGGATGAGCTGATGGTGCGGTTGCGGCAAATGGAGGCAAATTGGGCCAAGGGCCTCCACTAGACAATGGTGGCATTAAATGTTGATAAGGTATGGAGGACGAATGTGTTGAGGTGACCGAATAGGGACGTCCTATATAAGACGTTGCGGTCACCGGATACGTGTGTGGGAATGAAAATGTGGGTGGAGCTTGAGAAGGAAAGCTCGTGTGGATAGGTGGTAGAGAGCAAGTCATGAACGGAACAGTCTGCAAGAGAGACGAGGTAGGAGCAGTCGGCGGTAATGACATGTGGGGCCCAAGATTAACCAAAGGAAAGCCAATCTGTGTCGTATGAACCTCTGAAGCCGCTGGATTGGGAGACGGGGCTAAGGATGCAGCAGGCAAAGCGGAGTTATCAGGCGGAGAAGGAGCTAAATGAGCAGCTATACTAATAGGCATGCCAACAAGGAGTTGACCGTCGGGTGTACGGTCAGGGGCATGAGACAAATAGTATTGTACAGTGCTAGGATTAGCATCCAGAAATTTGGCAAATTCCTTATCTCCTACAGGAATTTTAGGAACCTCGCTGGTATCCGTAGGATTCCCTATAGAATGTGAAGGGGGTGATTCAGGAAAAGGCACAGAGCAGGCATGTGAAACCATGGCGGCGGCTTGCTTCTGAGTGATAACAACCATGGACAAGAGTACACAGTAGGGTTTCAATCTATCAGGAATAGAAACAGCCTCAGAATGTTGAAATTGGTAGGTTGCTGGTTTGTCAGGAACTGTAAAAGATAGTAACCGATATCGGTCTGCTAACCGATGTCGGTTAGACTATAGCCGACGTCGGTCAGTTAACCGATGTCGGTATAATAAGACTGGTATAAGAAAATATAAGAAGCTGCTGATTTGAGTTTTTAACAATGCTTAGTACATCTATCAAATTGTTCTGAAGTGATAACTGAAACAGTGTATGACAGAGAAACAGAACTGAAAACAAACAAGATACACAAGCAAATTAACAGACTAACCCTAGGATTAGTGTTTATCAATTTGAGCTTATGCCCTTAGACGCAGAATGATGTCAGAATCCTAAACACAAGACTTAGGGGAAATGTCAAGTTTGTTTTGGCTTATAAGGTTACCTCAATCGGGCGGAGGAATACCGCGGAAAAGGGGGGATGTTTTGAGCTGTTGTGTTAATTATGAAGTGATTCGGTATGTGTTGTGCAGTGAAAGTAAGATTAATTTCCTGTCAATACCATGGAAATCACCCCCACGTGTACGACCTGTTACTTAGTCTACGTTCACTAGAATTGAAAACAGCAAGCAAGAATGTAATGCACGTGTTTTAAACCCAAATCGAAAATGATATTCGATGAAGCAAAGAAGATGACTTTCACTAATGCAAAACTGGGAAAGCAAGACAAATTCTTTTACTAAATATAACAAAATACCGTGTGAAATTTTTAAAAGAAGAAAACAGCAAGTATGCTCCCTATGTGAAAGCAAGCAAGAAACAAAAGAAACCCGAAATGGGTCCCACCGGGCGTGCCAAAATGTTTCGCACAGAATGTTTCAACTTTTGGGAATAGAGTTGCTTCTATCCTTTCATTCCTTTGAGAAACAGATAAGGGTTAGGGCTAGGAGGAATACCTGTTGAATGTCGAGAGGGTGTGCGCGTACCGTAGAGAAAGATCAGATCGACTGCGAAGAACTCCTTTTTGTCTGGGAAGGACTACCTGCAAGTAAGAATACAAGACCACCAGATTTTAATTAGACAATAAATGAGGGAACTGCCTTGGGCCCAGGAAATATAAAACTTCCTTTCGAAGGTGGTCAGTTCCCCTGCTAATATGAATTAACACAAATTCTAACAAATAAGCTATTGTCCAATTACAATTTGTTTACCTTGTTAGAACAATAGAGAAAGGGCTGGTCTTGGTTTAGAATCACGATGACCGATGCCGGTCACTGTAACCGGTACCGGTTGTTGGTAACCGATATCAGTAGGGGCAATGTTTTAGGGGATTTTGGTGAAGGTTGGTTGTAAGGTGGTTGTGTTGTTTTATAAGGCTGATAAATGGGTGGGGTTAGGTAATGGGGTGATGAGAAGGACTCAGAGAATACGGGGGGTGTTCTTGGGGTAACGTAAGGGTGGAGGAATGACAGTTAGATGTAGTGTGTTGCTGGGTAGTAGATCTAGGAATAGACTTATGATGGCTGTGATTCAGAAGTTCAAGAAATGTTATTAAAAGGACATACAAGATATTACTTACTGATTATTGATAAGGATGTAGGTCCAAGAACTGTGATGATGACGACAGAACTTAGGTAGGATGACCTGATAATCAGGAGATGAGCTATCTTCCCTCCTCGACGAACAGATGAGTGTCACAAGGCTCTGGTTACTCAGTTGTAATTTTTAGACTTGATGTCCTTCTCTACAAACTCTTCTTTTTTCTTTTTCACTTGTCTCTGTTCAGCCAAGTAAAAAATCTGGATCCTTCCAATGACTTTCTGATTTGGATCCATGAAAATCCAACCCTTTGTTTTTGGTTGGGAGTGGTCATTTACAGGGAACCGATGGCAGTTACGCAACCGACAGCGGTCGAGTAGGAACTGGTATCGGTCAGGTCAAAGCGGGCTATTTTTGGTAAAATAGCCAGCTTTCCCTCCTTTTCTCCCGAGGGATTAGTTGCGGGCTTGGTCAAGTCATTATGAGGTTGGTTTTAGGTGCGGGTGAGGAGTAATTAGTCATGGGTGTGGATGTGGACCAAGTTATAGGTCTTAATTAGGTTAGTTTAGGGTTAAGACTAGGTCATGATGAGGTGGCGAAATGAGGTGGCAGGTATGGCGATGTGGATTTATTAATTATAAGGTAATTAATAAATAATTGTGTAAGGTTTAGGTGATGAGGTTAGGTTGCGATATGAGATGCGGGGCACAGGGGGTCGTAAGACACAAATTTGGTGTCTACAACATGTTAATTGAATTAATTATCTTAATTAAATTAATTAATATCCTCACTTAACCACCTCACTCAAAAGACCCACTCAAACCTTATTAATGACCTAAGACCAAGTCTAAGCCTATCCTAACCAACTAGGACTTAGTCTAAACCTAGACTTAACTCCTATTAACAAACCTAAGAAGAATCCTACTTATCTTTCTATGATCCATCACTTAAGACTCGGAAGAAGGTTGGAGATCACGCTAAAAATAGCAACAATCTTGCTATTTTTTTCCAACATAGATATTCTTGCCTTGACCGATGCTGGTTATATCTCAACCAACGCCGGCCCCCTAACTATTGTTGGTTGGGTTAAATACATTTCTAAAATCCTTTTTCTAGGTTCTTCATTCGATTCAGGATATCATATGAATAGATAGTTGGAGCACTCAAATTTCTAAAGCACTCAGGCAAAAGAAAACACACGAGAGCACTACCAACAACCATTTGTCATTCATCATCTTCTTCATGATTACGGATTCACACAAAAAAGTGGGGAGTTCAAATTTTCATGGCATGAATACAATGGCTCTTATCTCTGGATCTCTACCCTCACCATCTTCATCACCTACATTCTCTAAATTTTCTATTCAGTAAGTACCTAACATCTCTTCATTTAGCTTTGTTTTATTTCAGTAAGATTTATTATTCATCTCTATAGTTTATCTTTCTCCACATCCATATACTTCCTTCCTCCCACTAACCTATCACTTTACCATACCTGGCCCTTTCACCTGTCTTCACCCTCTTCTGATCATCTGTGAGTCTTTAAGACCATTTTATGTTCTCGCCCTCACCATTTCCAACCTATGTGTAATTAGAGGGAGTCTGAAAAACCAACTCCAAGAACTTTTTGATAATTGCCCCTACCAATGCCCATTAGCCAACTAACGTCAATCATTCTACCTAACTAGCATCGGTCATATAGCCGATGTCAGTTATTGTGTCTGTCAATATACCTTAGACCAGCGACCTAATACCCACTTCCTAACAACCCAAAACTATTTCTCATCTTTACCAGACCTTGCCCAAAGCTTGTACTAGACCTATAATGCAACATCAGCTAATCACCTGACCTGTTTTGACCTCAATCACCTTTTACCTAACCTTTCTTATTATTTTTTACAAGATACCTAAATCATTTCAATTCCAATAGGATAATTATTTCATGTATATTTTAAATAATATTAATATTGTTATATAAAAAGTGGATTGATAGCTTTTTCAGGTCACGCTTCCCAGATCTAGCTTCCACTAGGCAGTCCACTCATTGTTTTATTTAACTCTATCTGGTGGTATTGTTTTACATTTACATGTAGTTCCTCCTATTCAAAAGGGATCTCTCACAGTCAACTTGGATAAAGAAATTAGAACACGTGGACAACCTTCAATCGACATTACAAATAGGTATTCCTCCTTGGCCTAATACCCTTATCTGTTTCATTAATTTACTAAGAATCTAGTGAAACAAGTATGTAGAAGGCATTACCTGCATGGCATGAATCTATTGGCGACTAAGGAGCATGTTGTAAGAAAGTTCCAAGTCCAAAACATGAAACTTGGTGTCATGGGCAATAGGCCCCACTTCCATAGGAAAAGTGACCATATCAGCTGATTATCGCTCCTCATTATCATAGGCCTTGATGGTGATGACTTTAGGTTCAATATCAGGATCAGTGTTGTTAGTTATGGAGCTTGATAGTGAAGGGGCTTGGAAGGTGGGTTTCGCCCCCCTTGTGAGGTCCAGGGGCCTCGCGCCCTGGTAGGGGTTCGGGGGCAACACCCCCGAAAGCCACATTTTATATGTATTTATGCATTGTGAAATATGGACCGTTCATTATTGGTCACTGATCTAATGGGTGGTTTTCTATGTTTCCCAAAAATGATAAAAACCCTAATATCTTTAAAGGGTCATTATGTATGAGGTTCATGGTAAGTGTGGTTGCACTGTGAGAGAGAGTTTTTCTGGACTGAATAATAAGGATTGGTTTTTTCTAGTGGACGTAGCCCATTTTTGGGTGAACCACGTTAAATATGTGTCTTTGTTTTTATTGCATTATTTTCTATTTTATGTTTCCTACATTATTGATTGCATGCTTGTTTATTTGTACAACTGGAATAATCCTAACAAGTGTGACCTAGTTATTGAACTAGTTTCAGAGTATAAATATTTAGACTTGATCTGCCATCCACAAGCACCCTTTTTATATTCTTAAAATTAACAATGACTTCAATATGTAAGGGTAGACTATCCGTAGGATCCTCTTCAGGAATCTCTTGATGGCTAAAGGTTATGTGCTCTTTAGGAGTGATCCGCGCGAACAAATCTTAGAAGCACGTAGGATCAATATCAACTAAAAATCTTGACCCCTGTAGTTTTTTACAAAGGATGTCTTTGTGAACATTAGATATTTTGAGAAGGTCTAAGATTGAAATATTAGCAGTGGTTTTCTCAATTTGTTCTAAAACATCATAATGACTATCCTAGGGGGCAGAAAGAAGAGGTTTTGTGATAATAAGGCGAGCATGTTGTGATTCCATGACACACTCTCTCGACTTTAATCTTACTAATGTTGATATGTTCAATAGGTGCGTTCACATAACCAATTAGAGAATAAAATGGATTATTATTTTTGGAAACATAAATGGTACTCTCTGTTCTGAGGAAGAATGACCCTGATCTGGATTTTTCTCCCCTTTATTATGCTTAGGAAAAGGTTCCTTGTAAATTCCCAAGTTTTGATTGGAAGAACTTGATAGGTCCTTGGGTAATCCATTTATACATCTCTCATTATCAATTAGATCTTGTATGTTGTGTTTTAACTTCAAAAATTTATTAGTATTATGATGCCTAACATGATGAAACCTGCAGTATACATTTTCTTGGAACCATGTTCATTTCGGCGCATCATCTCCTTAAGGTATAGTGTTTGTAAATTTAACTATGTTTACTATGCGTCTAACTATTGTAATATATATGAAGAAGAATCTGATAAATGGGTAAACACGCGATGTTTTAATATTAGGTGTACAACAGTTCCTTTTATTAAGTTTCAAAGGAGTGTTATTTTGAAATGTTTGTACACACATTTATAATTAATTATGCCATCATCTATGCCATTTGTATTCTTATTTTGAAATAAATTATATTTATTTGTAGGCTTTGATTCATGGTTATCTCTTTGAAAAGGGTTTCAATGTTCCATTTGGATAATAACACTTTCTCGATATTTGGCTGCATTATTCTATAACTTCCTACAAAAGTGTTACCAAAATGTATTTGCAAGTACAAAGAAATATCATGGTGTAAATTAGGCAAAAAAATGCTAACCACCTATCTCTTTGGCATAGAGCAAGGGAAGAGACTAGCTAACCCTCGCCATATTTGTAATATAACTAGCGAAGTTTTCATTATTTCATTATGTTTTGCATTGCACAAGTCTAACATGGTGACGTCATTTTCCATATTAAAGGAAAAGTGGCAGTACACAATGTTTCTGAGTAATTATGGCCATGTAAAGATTTATCCCTTAGATATGTATAAGAACCATTCAAGTTCTTGTCCTCCAAGACTCCATGGGAATAAACGAATAACATAGTTATCACTACAAGCGAACTCTTGACATGTCATAAAGAAGTATTTGATATGGTCCCATGGATCCCCTTTACCTTTATATTTATCTAATTTTAGATAGTCAAAGGGACGAGGGAAAGGTGTTGTCAACATAGCTCTATCAAACGGGTATAGGCATAGCTCTTCAAATTGATACTTCTTACTATGTTCCACATTGCCTTCTTGTAAAGAAGTTAGGATGTTCTTTATAGATAACTGTTATTGGTAAAATATTTTACCACATGTAAGTGAATTAGGTGTATATACCTAGTTAAGTTTAGATGTTTCACCACCTTTATTATTTTTGTATAAATCATGATATGTCTCTTTATGTTTACCTTGAAGCAAGAGTTTTGGTGTAAAACTCATGATACAAAGCTCTAGGTTTCTCTTGTAGCGGAGTATTCATGGGATATTTATGAACGTGTGAAGATAACCTCTCCAATTTATAAGTAAGAGCCTATAATTTTTTTGTTCAATCATAACCTCATTGTTTTGTGTCTCCTCATGAGTTTCACGAGGACAGGAGTTTTTCATGATTGTTATTTTCTTCTTTATCCTCACTTGTGAATTCTAATAGTGGGGACAAAATAATCACCTTTATTTTGAGAAAGCACTGTCTTCCTCATTCTGGTTGGCTGGAAGTGAGAATCATGTCCTGGGTTTAGGATGTCATCAAATATTGTGGAGGGGACATGCTCTACTTATTCGTCTCTATGAGCCATGTTCGTGAGAAGACTGGGATCAAACTAAGGTGGTAGTTTAGCCCCTAATTCTACGAAATGTATAAGAAATTCATGTTTATTTTAAAATAGGAAGTTATCCATTTGTGGGCGAGATCAAATTCAAAATTCATTCCAAGCGGAGATTTCCCCTTCAGCACCACTATGGTCAGCCATGTTGTTATCTTCAAAAAGATGGTTTAACTTGTCACTAACAAAAGGTTTTGACCCTAACCTTTGATGTGTCATTCTTGTAATAGGAGGCATAATAGGTAAAAATGTTTCATTAAGGGTAATAAATTTGTACAAAAATTACATGGGCTCTAGGAAAAATTGAAAAATGTGATGACTATGAAAATGTCACAAAGAATTTCAAAGACCTCCAAATGAAAAATAATGGCAAACAATCCAAGGAACCAAGGTAGAATCAATAACATCCAGGAATCAAAGAAGGAAACTAAACTATATGATGAACCATATGGTACCAAGGATTTAGGACAAGTCAAGCAGGTTCTACATAATGATCCAATTACAACAAGTAACTACTCCCTACATTTCAAATGATAATTTGGGTTTAACAATGAAAACACAAGGTCAATACTTAAATAACATATTGGGATAAACAAGACTTAATTACTCAAAATGTTGTTGAACTGATTTCCGAAACAAGGTATATACAATTTTTTTTAAATACAAATAAAGTTCAAGTCTTGAAAACGGAATCTATAGATGTGAGGAATCGTAACAATACTACTTGGACTACATTAATCAATATTTTTATGAAAATAAATATATTAGTATAAAAATGGTATTAGAAATAAGTGCGAATAACGTAACGATGAACACTTTTAAAAACTCAAGGTAATGTTTAGAATAGAGGCAAGTTTTGTGTATAGACAAGAAGATGAATAGCATACAAACATCATAACACTAAAATTTAGAAACTTAGATCAAGTTTTACACATAGGAAATAATATGTAAGTATCAAAAAAATGTATTGAGATGATGTGAGCATTGTAAAAACTTAAGATGAAATCAATTATGAGACAACCTAACTACAATGATATAATATTGACATGGGTATCAAGACAAATGGACCTACTAAAACATGAATACATAGACAGGAAACTTTCAACACTTACATATCGCATGCCACGATATGGAATCATGTAAGTAGAATGACAAAAGTGATGGACACAATTATTTTTGGAAAACACCATGTATATATGTTTTATTTTTTCGCAATAAGGGCAATCAAGAACAACATAGGAGATAGACCAAGTGGTGATGAATACTACTTAGCCTAACTTTAGTATAAGTTTCTCCTTTGTCTTAAGAAAAGGTAGAAACTAGGACAAAATTGTGCTTTGTAAGTTTCTTGATGAATAACATGCAGATAAAAATTCAATGAACTCTCCTATTGTTAGACTAAAAAGGTTTTTAATTCTGAAGAAGTTTGTTACTTTATGAGAGCGCTTTAGAACATGATCAATAAAATCAAGTTGGCCCCAATGCCAAATGGTTTCATAGGATTTTTTTCACAAACTCGTTTTTAATTACCTAAGAGAGTTATAAATTTCTTGTAATTTATCTTATAAAATAGACCATTACCCTACATAGTAAAAATAATGATAGAGTCCTCATACAGGTAACTTGAATCTTTTCTCACACGAGTTTTCAACTAGTCAAATGGATAGCGGGGTCACTTCCCATTTCATCCACCAATTCTCTCAAGGTGTGGACTAATTTTGGGTTCCTGTGGTAATCCTGAATAATGACTTTTTATGTTTTATGCCAAAATAAACGTCTCACATAGTTCAAAGAGGATGGATTTTAAGCCATTATTCAAACATACAAATATACTTTTTTGAATAAATTATGTGTTTTTTTTATATTTGATTAAAAATGTGGTTTAAAAAACCATTGGCAACCTGTAACAAACTTTATATAGCATTTTTATAGATCACCTCTTATTTGGAAACTGAATATGGTCCTGTGCACTCAAATAGTTAGTAGTTTTCCAAGAAGATCTATAATATTATGAAAGAGGTTTAAATGTTGTCTTTTAATTCTCAAGATCATCCAACGAGGATAAGAGAATAGCATACACAAAAAGTAACCCAAATAAGATAGTAAATTGGAAAAAATATAGAATCAAAGAAACATTAAAATGCGTTACAAAAAATTCATTCCCTTAAGAAAAACAATGAACAGATGAAATGCTTCCAACTTAAGACAAATATTGGAAAGTGAAGACTAAAGTTTATTTTAATTCACAAGATCACCCAAAGGTGCAAGAGAAGAGTGTACAAAAACTTTATCCTAATTTAAGAAAAACATGGGAAGAATAACATTCATTAAATAATTAAAACATGTTATAAATATTAATTCAAATGTAAAAAAATTGTAACACAAAAATCAGAAAAACCTGCAAAACAATAGAAAACACCAAAAATCAGAATCTTGGAAAACCTTAAAATCTGAGCCAGAAATTTTACATAGAATGCTAGCGCGAGTGTTTTAATGCTAGCACAAGCCTATGAAAAAGTAGTGCAAGCATATGGTGACTAGTAGCACAAGTCTGAGACATACAATAACGTAGGTCTGTGTCAATAGTGACAACACTAGTTCAATGCGGCTAGCACATGATGAGATGACACTAATGCAAGGCTTAACGTGTAATAGTGCAAGCGCATGACCTACAAAGAGAACACAAATCAAGCCAATGATAATGCAGACTGAGAGACACTAGCAGCAAGTAGAAACGGTAACGTAAGCATATTTACATGGTAATGCATGAGAATCATGACAATAGTGCATGCATTGTCAATGTTGATGTAGGGGTTCTTCACGCTAATGTAAGGCACATGTGAAACATTCTAACACATGGGATTTTGACGAAAAAAATGTCAAAGAAACTCAAATCATTTTCTAAATAACTTCAAATTTTGGTAGCACGTCACCTCCTTTCATTCATAAAAAGATCACTAAAATAAAACCAAACTTAACCAATCTAGTTAATAAACTTCAGGATTGATCTAAAAAAGTCTAAAAAGAGGGTTAGTAAGAAAAATTGAAACTAAACTACAAAAAGATTAAAATTAATGCATAAGGACGATGGAATATGTGCCATTGGGCGTGCCAAATTTATGCATACTAAAATTTCCATGCTAATTGAAATGAAACCAACACCTATTAGCTTCTAATAAAAGTCTAATATACCATAAGAACATTAAGATAAGAGCTTAAACTAAATAACTACTCTAAAGCAGAAACATGAATGAAATCATCTAATGCTTAACCATTCCTACTCTTGTAATGTATGATTGCTATTAAGTATGAGTCTATTTAGATTATAATCAATTAAATTTAGTCTATTCCCCCACTCTCTATTATATCTTGGCTCGGCGTGACTTGATGAAACTTGACAAAAGAAACTGAACAGTGATTGCCCAACTACCATCATGCATGTGGAACAAAGTGAGTGTGGTGAGCGAAAGTGGCCCCCCCATCTCTCTATATGGGGGATATATAGGAAGTTCTTGATAGTAAGAGTTGATAGTCCCCCAATCAGTGTTAACTATCTCCAAAGAGAGGAAAGGATCTCACGAAGAATTGGATACAAGGCCATTCTTAGATCTTCCCTTACTACTCAATAATGATAGAATGGATGCAAAGATGAAGGAGTTATTCCAAAAATGTGGAATTCCTTTATCATATGCCTATAGTATTTCAATAGAAAAAGTGTTTTGTAGGTGTGAAATAAGGTAGGAGGTTATTTTATATAACTTTCCAGTTTGGGAGAATCCTTGTAAACTAGTGTGTGTGGGATAAAGGATAAAGGAGAATTAAAATGAAACAAGCTTGATTAGAAGAAATAACAAGTGATTAACAACTCATAGGAGTTATGAGATGATTTAGTTAATTGACTAGGTTTAATTAATAGGCTAGAAAATATGACTACAAAGTTAATTAGTAGGTGATTTAGAGGGAAATAAATATGATTAGAATGAATTTTAAGAGAGGGATTTTAACCAATATGAGGGTTTATTGATTAAATTCATGGTTAAAAAAGGCTCAATTAACTAAGAATAATTAATTATTCAATTGGAAGAGGATTATAACTAATGAAGTGTTGTTAATTGGAATCCAGAGTGGGGTAAATACTAGTTAATTAACGAATTGTCGTTAATTGACTGAAGTAGAGGGGAATGTTAGTTAATTAGTGGGAATCCACTAATTATAATAGAAATGATGGGAAGGAGGGTAATTAGTATAATTTTAGTATTAAAACTACGTAGGAAGATTTTAGGTGTCTACAAGTACTACCTTAGAAGTTGGGACAATTTTAGCAATGGGGGTAGCTGCTTGGGAGGCAGTAGCTGATTGTGTAGATACATTTGGAGTTTTAGAAGGACTAGCCTTTGTAGAAGCAAAACTAGAACTTGGAGAAGCATTAAGAGACTTACTTGAGACAATAGACAACTTCTTACTCGCCATGAGGTTTAGATTTTGTTTTGCAGACTCTATACAAGGTGGGAGTGGAGATCCTCTGTTGATTATTTTGTTTTATTGAGTCACCACCTAAGGATCTTTTTTTTTATTTCATTTTGGGGCAGCGGAGGAGGAAGTTCCTTTTTGGTATTGAGAGTGGGTGAATACTGCACGTGAGAAGTTGGGTGCATCTTCATCATCATCATATTCTCCTAGGGAATACTCAATGAAATTTACCCGTACCTCATCTTCTACTTCTTCAATCATTATGATGTTACTATAGTCATTATTACACCCACCAAAAGAATAAGGGAATCTCATGTGTGCCGACCTATCACCCAGTGGGAACTGGGCGCTCACCCGAGGCATGCGTGGGCATCGAGTCTCTCTTTTATGTGAGTTAAGAGGGAAACCATCATCTATGTCATGAACTTAATGAATGAAGGTGGAAATGAGACATACAATCATCATAGGGCTCAGAATGGCCTCTAGAAAAATGTTTTCATTCTAAATAGAGGGTACTTATAGATAACAGATAGAACTACAACAGAAAGGAAAATACATAAGAATTTACATCTATTCCATAACATCCATGAACATAAATGAAAATATATAGATATGAACCGAATCAATTACATTCATACTCATTCATGTTTGTAACCTCATTACATTCAATGGATCCATTAGACTACCACAACTTGATCAGACCAAATTCATACATCACAGCAGGGATCATGTCCTCCATCCATACAAAGAAGTTTTTTAAAACCCACCCCCTTAATACATTATCCCCTTATATAGCTTCTACCCAATCCCATAGAGTTCTCGCAGTATTTCTGCAAAGCTCCGCTCTCTATA
Source organism: Taxus chinensis (assembly GCA_019776745.2). Lineage (NCBI taxonomy): Eukaryota > Viridiplantae > Streptophyta > Pinopsida > Cupressales > Taxaceae > Taxus > Taxus chinensis. The sequence continues at coordinate 390,813,542 of CM034148.1, forward strand.
TCCTCCTCTCTTTTCTATCTGATCTATATCTATTTTTCCTGTAGGTGCTCGTATATATAGGCATCCCAAAGTGCCAACTCATCCTTCTGCGGCCTCAAATCCGGTGCCAAGTGTCTAAATGTGGTCTTCCATGGCAGCATGCTTCTTCAGATCTAAGCTATCCACTTCTTGAAATGATGGTCTTTTGGAATCCTCTATCACTAAGCATATTCCTTTCGTGGGCATCATGTTGCCAGTATGTCACCTTATCCACTCCTCACTCATTGTCAGGTCACACTTTTCTTGTGTCCTATCTAATACGCCAAATATGGCTAAGTCCTTAAACTTTAGCTCTGTCCGCGCACACACCATGGGTTTTCTTAAACCCTATCCTGCGCATACTTTCCTTGCGCACCCTTCTTCAACTAGGTCTTGCATGCTTACGCACCTTTTTATACTTAGCCATTATTTTGGGGTGCCAACATCACCCCTCACTATGCCTATTCTTTGTCCATGGGAACACTTCTCTAATGAATAAAGAATTACAATATGCTCCAGAAGAATAAAAGAATTTGGGAAGAGTAATAATAAGGGGATGAAGGAATGGGAAAGAATAAAATAATGGGAGGGTAATCATTGCTTCAAAAGGAGTGGGAAGTCCCTTTTTAGGTTGGCCTCTAGCTTGTTCCAGGTAACCACTTCACTCTGCACTCTCGAGCAGAGGTCGCCAACTAAGGTGCTCACTTCCTTAAATCTTAACCCATCTCCCTGGGTATTCATAGTCTCAACTACCCCTTCCAATTGTTTTCCCATGTCGTCAGGTGCATCCATTCTTCTCGTGATTTACGGGTACAGTTTCTTCAACCGGTTTTTGATTGAACCCCTTAAAGTTTCAATGGCCTCTGATTTATTTTCAACCTCGAAAAGGAATCTTTCCCTTTCCACCCTATTTCCCTTATTCTTTTCTTGAAACTCCTTCAGCTCTGCTTCGTGAGTGGTGAATAAGATGCTCACCAATCTATCCCTGTCTATGTAATTATCGTACACAGCCTTAGCAAATTGTGTAGTAATCTTAACATCCATAAGTACCTTGTTATACTCAGCAATGATTGTTATGACTTTTAATTTGTTATCCCTCTCCAAGCGTGCTGCCACTACTTCTGTGGACTCTAGAGCCAACGGCTACCTCTCCATGGTGAGGATGCGTGTCATATCTTCTAAGCATTCAAGAGTGGATCTGTACTTCTGTGTGGGCAGCATTAGGTCTGGATGCTTCAACATAATGGCACTTGTGATATAATCCATCTTTTTGTATACTTCACGCACCTTTGCCTTCTCATCCCTTAGTTCATGCTTTAGCTATGCGTTGATCATCTCTTCTTGTTTCAAGCCCTTAGTTTTCTCAGTCAACTCCTCTTCCTTATTTTCTAGCTTTCTCTCTAGAAATCTTACTCTGTCATTTCATCCAAAGAGCCTAGCCTTAGTCTTGACCGTGACCTTATTGAGTGCATCACATAACTACTCATATGAGAGTTACTGGGCATTTACCAAGGGGTTGGTTCCCTTAGACTCTGGTGCTGACATGATTGCCCCTTGGTATACTTCAAACTCTAGCTCATCAATATGGGACTCAAATGCCCAAGAGAGCATCTTCCTTTTCCTAGGGTATGCGCCCTCCTCGTCAAATGACTCTATAGCTAGAATTTCTTCCGTGGGTACAATGCTCTGGAAATGCGCACGTAACACCTTTCTTTGGTCATCAACATAGCCCATGACCTGTCTGCATTCTGTATCAAGGCTCTTTCTTCCTAAGCGTGTGGCTTTGGGGAAACTCATCATTAGACTGGGACCTCCTCCCATATTGACTTGTTCTTTCTCAACACTTTCCTCCTTATCCTCTCCCATCACTATGTCAACACGGCACTCTAATTCTTCTTCTACCAAGGCCTCGATTATTTTCGTTGCTTCTCTTTCTGCCATCTCATTTACTTGCTCCTGAGTAAGGCTTGGAGTTTTATTCTCTTGCATGCCAACCTCCTCACTTCTTTCCATGTCCTGGGTGCCTTGCTTCTCATGGCTACCCTTGGACCACATGAAAAGGAAATCCTATTCTTCTTCTCCTCCCTCTTCTTCTAAATCATGCACATTGAAGACAAGTGGCTGTTGATCTCTTTCGGGATCATCTTCTTCATCATCATCATCCTTTTCACCTATGTATCTCTCCAAGCTCTCCATCTCCTCTGAGTCAACTTCCTCTTCTATCCTCTACTTCTTTCTGAGAGGTGACTCTTCCTCAGGGGATCCATCCTTCTCTGCTTCCTCTGGTGACTTCTCCTTGGTGAGGGGTTGCTTTGGCGCCTCTTCTTCTGAGGTCTTCTCCTTTACTGGGGATTTCTTCCTGCACGTATAGGTGTTATGTTTGGCATTTTCCACTAACGCGCTTACTAGTTGGGTAGTTTGCACACTTGGTGCTTTTTCTTCTTCTCTCTCCCTTCTCTTGAGTGTAGGCTTTCTTCTCCCCATGTGATCTTTAGGTATGGAGACATCATTCTCTAGGAATGTGCCTTTCTCGCATTTTTTCCTAATGCAAAGACATACACATGTCACGGTCTTTCCTACAATTGTTAGAGTTAGGGATTTCATCATTTTTATTTCATGTGCTACGTACTTTTCCATGTACGTGTGCTTCTTCGGGTAGACCAGCATCATGCACAACTCCCTGTGGTCCTGATCAACTTCACTAAGATCAAAACTTAGTCTCTTTGCTTCTTTGAACCTGTTAACTCCCGCTTGGAATTATTGGGTAGTGAAGGAGAATGGGAGTTTACACCATGGGATCATGGTTTCATCCACCAAGTTAAATCTTCCTATGAAGAATTACTAGTACACAGCAAACTTAGCTTCTCCCTTTATAAGAACCGGTAGTTTCTCTAGGATTCTCCACTCTGCCCCAAATACATTCCTTAAGAGATTATACCACTTGTCTAGGCACGCCTTGTGGGAGGCTGTCATTGTTTCACATGTATACTTTGAAAATATTTTTGCAGGCGAGGGATCTTCAGCCGAATACTCCCAAACAAACTTTTATTTCATGTCAAGAATTCCTATCTCTAAAAATACAATTGTCAGGAGGATATTTCCAAAGAGTATCTTGTCTCCTTCCTATGCGCTGTTGATTATCTCATCTGTAATGAAGGCCGATAAATTATAGATTGTGCCCTCTGATTTTTTCTGCATACATTCAACCAGGCCTTAATCACCTGCATCCACCTTTCTTGATCATTTAACTTTTTGATTAGGTGCGTGGCCATTCTCATGATGGGACCTAGGATTTTTGTAATATCAAAATGCCTTGACCCCTTCTTGTAATCATATGAAGCGACGGTTTCTTTAGTGTCGTCCTTGTCACTCAGGTCATAATCTATGTTGTCTCCTACACATATGAGGCTTGTAAACTTAGAAATCAGCTAAGGGGTTATGCGCATCTTGTACCCTGTGAGGTAAAAGTGATCCTCATGCACGCGTGACATCATCCACCGATAGAGGTGCTCATGATTTCCAAATTAGGGCAACTCATAGAGTTGCAAAAACCATGCCTTCTCCAACTTCACTTTTACCTCATTGCTATAGATGGGCAAACCCTCTGGTGTCCTTTTGTTCATCAAGAGCACTAACTCGAGCACCATTTCCTTCTCTGTTGTGCTTGTGTGATGCTTATAATTTCTCACCGCCATCTTTCTCAAGTGGGATTCCCACTCCTTCCCCAGCAAAAATCCATCTGGGTACTGCATTTATGTATACCACTCCTCATTCATGCTTGTGGTTGTTGTTGTTGGCTCTCTGCCCTTGCCCTTGCACTTGCCCTCTGGATTTTTAGGTGACATGGTCAATTTCTTGGGTGTCATTGTCTAGGTCCTCTTATCACTTCAATTTCTTCTTGTTACTCTTCTCTTCCACTTCTTCCAACCTTAGATCTCAACTTGTGAAGAGAACCTCTTAAACTCGTGCCCTAGTTTTTCAAACCCTAACTAGGATAATACTTTCACAAGACAGTGCCTTCTCAAAAATTCTCTTATTCCCGGGAAATCCCTTCCTTCTAGTTTGAAAATCCAAACTAGTTACTCACGCTCAAACTCTTCAAATTTGTCTTCACACAAATCAGTCCTAGAAGCCCTAGTTTGCAGTGATGCAAAAGTGCTTCTCTCTTTGTATACGCAAAGTAAATAATGAAATGCCTCAACCTTCTATTTATATTTTTTCCCACTTTATAACATTAAATGCTACCTTACCTACCACCATACTTTAACACTTAATGTGGATTTTTTAAACAAACTTGACTTTAGTACTTTAACTCATGTGCACAACCTTACGCAGAAAATTCTCCAACCTTCTGGTGCACAACCAATCCATCTTGATAGGAGACTCTTGCACATGTGTAACCAATGCCAAAGGCACTTAATCTATCATGATTTTTTCTCTCACCTACCTCGTTTTGCTTTTGTGCTTCTTCCTTTCTTGTATGTGGATCCTCAATGTAGCCTTATCCTGATACCAACCATCCTTTTCACCTTTATTTGTATGTACTCTCTTCACATGGTCATTCAACCGGGCTTTCCAATGCAATCCTTCTTAGCGCTTCACACTTTAATTTCTTCCACCTTACTCCACCCCACACTAAAATTATGCACAATCCTTTGTATAGTTACAACTTTCAAAAAGTAATGAGATTACCGGCGCCCAAGGTGCAACACAAAACAACAACGAGAAAGGGAAACATAAGAAGGGAAAATGCATTAAATAAAATCCTAAAATAACTAGCTACACTGCCTTATTTACAAACACCAAGAAGACTTATTGATAGTAGGGCTTCATCCTACTCCCATTGAAGTGTCCTGACAATATCGTCCCATCCAGCGCTTGTAACTGGCATGCACCCAAATCAAGGATGCACTAGATGGTGTAAGGACCCAACCAATGCACTTTTTACTTCCCAGGATGGCACAGAAACTTAGAATCATATAGTAAGACCATCTTCCCAACCTCAAACTTCTTGTTCTTAATGTGGCGATCATGTTATGCTTTTTTCTTTTCCTTTTCTATTGTTTAGCTCCACCTGGTGAGTGATCATCTTTCATCCAACTTCATTAATTTATCAATCCTTTCTTCCAATGCTTGCTCATCAGCCAGCCCTCCTACGCGCTATTCACAGAGAAGGTAACATGAACTCAACTGACAGGACAACTTCCATTCCAAACACCAATTGAAATGGTGTGTCTTTCTTTAGCCTTTTATAAGTTGTCCTATAAGCCCATAATACGGCTGATGCCTTGTCATCCCAATCTTGTCTTCTAACATCACAAACATTTGTCATGGTATGACCTAGTATCTTGTTAAATGCTTCCGTGGTTCCATTTTCTTGTAGGTAACAAGGTGTAGTTTTGTGATGAGCCACCATGAATTCTGCTAACAGGGTCCTCATGGTTTCATTCAAGAAATGTGTACCCCTATCACTGGTTAAACTTAAAGGGCATCCATACCTCGTGATAATGTTTTCCCAAAAAAATCTTGTTGTTGTAGCTAATGTACATTCTTTAGTTGGGGTTTCATTTGCCCACCTTGTTAAATGGTCTGTGTAAGTGATTACATAGCGTGATCCAGTCTTACACGCTACTGGTGCAATAGGGCCTACAAAATCTATTTCCTGTTTCTCAAAAGGTTTAGCGCTAGGGATAGGGTGCAAAGGCATTTCATCTCTCCTTCTTAGCTTACCAACACACTGACAATGGTCATATGCTTTACAATATTCCTTGCAATACTTATACGGAGTTTCCCACCACAATCCTACCATTTACGTGTGGTGGTGTCACCTACATAATGTCCACCTGCACTTCCTTTGTGTGCTTCCTCTATGATGGTGAGGCGTTCATGCTCTACTACACACCTGCGCAAAACTTCATCACGACCTAGTTTGTATAAGTTCCCACTGATCAACATGTAGGGCACGGCACGTATGTCTAGTTGTTTTTTCTCTAATGTCTCCATCCCTTCTGGTGTCATACCTATTTTAAGTAGCACAGCAACATCCTCCAAGTCTAATGGTGTGCGCCACAACCTAAACAGCTGCACATCTGGCATGGTATCTTCAATGCTCTACGCGTCCTCCCCCGAATCAATCCTAGATAAATGGTCAGGTCTGGAATTACTTTTTCCTAGTTTGACAACCACCATGAACTTGAACACTTGGAATAATAGCACCCACCGAAATATGTGCCCTTGTAGGACGGGCTTGCTCACCAAATATTTTAATGTCATGTGGTCAGTGTAGAAGACAAAGGGATTTTTCAGTAGATACTACCTAAACTTATGAAGTGCGTAGATCATAGACAATGCCTCGCGCTTGGTCATAGTATAATTTTGCTCTACTAGTGTCAACTTCCTACTTGCAAATCATAGGGGGTGATCAACAATGCCCTCACCAGGTTGTGTAAGCACTGCCCCAATGGTCATTCTAGAGGCATCCACATGAACATGGAAGGGCTTATCCCAAGAGGGGAAATGTAATATAGGCATAGTGACAAGCCTATCCTTCAATGTGTCAAATGCCTTCTGTTGTGCCTCTCCCCAATGAAAGGCACTTTTATGTCTGAGAAAGTCTTATAAAGGCATGGCAATCTTGTCATATCCCCTAATCTAACCCTAATCTAACCCTAAGTTCTACCTTATATCCTAATTGCTATCCTAAGTGAATTTTTAAATTCTAATGGTGAAAATAGACCTAAGTTCTATTAACCTATGACCTAGGTATGAACACTATTGTTAATCCTAAACTAATCCTAACCTAGAAGGGGACACACAGACCCATGGGAAAGGATAAGGATGGAAGCAAATTTAACGGCAATTAATGAAGGTCCTTGCGTGGACAGCGCCAATTTTGGCGGGAATAGGAAAAAGGTGGAGGTATCTAGTTGGTTATGGGACTAAACTTGGTTTGCATGCAAAATTTGAAATTGGCAACTTGCCAACCCAAGTCGGCGGTGGCATGAGGAAATAGAAAAAGGCAGAGCCTTTAATGCATTTAATTTCTTGGTCTTCGCGACCAGCCCGCCTTGGAAAGAATATGGAGGATTTTTTGTTGGTCATTTGTGTTTGTTCAGATTTTTGGAAAGTTTCTCTGCATTTGGTTTTTTTTCTTGGTTCAGTGGAACCAGTTGTGTTGGCTGTTATCACTATTTCTTTGGAAATTGAAGGCTGTTTTCTGAGCTTGTAGAGGAAGGGATTGTTTGGAAAGCTTGTTGTTGTCACCGTGGAAGGAAATACCACCTGTAGACATGGTTTTCTTCGAGCATTGAGGAAAAATTTGTAGTCATGTTAAGCCCTTCTCTTTAAAACACTTGCTTTGTTTAAGCGTGTCATTAAAACAACCCTACTCTTCTTCTGAACGGGTTTTGGGTTTATTCGATTTTACTGTCATTTTGGAAACGATTTGGGTAGAATCGTTTTCTTGCTGTTGTGATTTGAACTGTCTTTGCATAAATTTGAGTTGGAAATACAAACATGCTGTGTTGGTTTGTTTAACTGTATTGGGGAATTCGAACTGGGTATTTTCTGTTGCTTAAGATTGGAATGTTGCTTAAGATTGGAATGTTTCAGGAGATCTCTGATTTTGCACTGTCATTCAAAAAAGTGAATTCGACTTGACTGATTCTTGTTGTATTTGAAGGAAATGGATGTTTTCTTATTGAAATAGTTAAGGGAATGAATTTTTCTCTTTTGTTGATTGAGTTTTGGAAATAGCAATAATAGAGCTTTACTGTGCAATATGAATTGGTCTTGTTGTAGGTAACAGCAATGTGTAAATTGTTATTATGAACTGTATGCGTTCATGGATATAGAAGGTCATGTGAATAAATGATTACGTGGCTGTATAACTGTTTATTTGGTTAAAATACAGTGAAAGAAGTATGGAATCTTCTAGTACAGTAAGTACATAGTTTGCATCTTTATACTGCTTGTTCTATGATAATACGATGTTTTACTAACCTGTTTATGGTATTCATATGAGCCTGATTAAAATGAAGTATTGATAAGGACGATGAATTCATCCTTGTTTTCATTAAATCTGAATATGAACGGAACTATTTCTTGTTGTTGGAAAGTGAATTCCGAATGGATTTTGTAAGTTTCACTCTGAACTGTTATCTTGATTTGTGTCTCGTTTGGATTCAATTTTTAGGACAGTCATGAGGAAAGAAATAGGAATGTGAATGGAAAACTTGGAAAAATGATCTTTTCTTCTCTCATACAGTTGGAAATCTGTAATCGTTTAGGAACGAATTTTGTAATTGCTTGGGTATAAGCAACTATATTTATTGTTGTTTGCTTTCTCGTCTGTACTTGATTACTTGGAATCAAATGAGATGCATGAACTGAAAGGAAAGTAATCAGATTACATTTCAGTTAGATTTTATCCTTTGCATTTATTACTAATGTAAGGAAAGGGAAGGGATAACAGTTATGTTATAACAGCAGTATGTTTACTAGTATTCCTAGTTTTTACAAATGTTGTAATCTGGAACTGTGGAAGGAAATTGCGCCTTGTAATGGTTATGTGGGAAATAGGACAGCAATTCTTTGACTAATTGGGATGGTATTTAGATGGTTCAGTTGTTATGTTGTTCATTTTTTTTGATACTTAATTCTTGATTGATGTTCATACTGTCGTTTCATAAAAGCAGGGTTCTTTTATTGAACAGTTAGTTGAAGCATCTTATTTTAAGGATAAGTGCTTAATGTGCTCAGTTCATTGAACTGACCCGTGCAATTCATTTTGCAGATGGAATTTGATTAGAATGAAGACTTGGCTGTTTTCTGATGCCTCTTGATTAGATGTAAATTAAATTGTAACTGTTGCTTTTATTTCCTCTTTGAGGAATTGTAAAAGAAGAAAATACATTCTTCTGTCCATGAGTTGTATGAATGCTTTGTATAAATTATACCCAATCAGCTGGATTGGCAAATGTACAAATTATGACTTGAAATATTGAATACAGTTACAAGTGTGATATTTTCAATAATTATATCAGTTTGATATTGCTGTTTAAATTGGAAATATGGTGTTATTTCCTGATTTGGAATTGTTTCAATTATCCTTGGATGGATGTTGAATTGAAACTGATGTTTATTCTTACTTAATTACAACCTTTAAGTTGAACATGTGCAATTACTTCATACTTGGGGTAAAGATGAATTTTGAAATGACATTAAAAAGGATTAAGAAGGATATGATTTTATAACTGAGAGGATATTCAGGATTAGCTTAGGAAGCTAAGGAATATCAATTTAAAATTTGGAGTATTCGAACTTCGTTTTTGAACTCCATCATTGATCCTCGTTTGATAAAAATTCAGATTAGTAAGGATGTAGGATACATATATCCATAACTAATAGATCCTTAACTATATAATGTTAAGGGGAACAAATGAGTTCATTTCTTGAAGAATTAGACCTCGTTTGAATGACGTCTAATAAGCTGGATTATTCTGAAATAAGTTGCAGTTGTGGAACATCTTGGTTAAGTTTAATAGGTTAAACTTATTATGTCCGTCGGTAACGGACTGCTTAATCAAATGATTAAGAAATGGACCAAGTAGAGGAAATGTAACCCTTCGGTACGAAGGAGATGATACATAACGAAGCTAGACGGACAGATTTAGTCCCTCTTAGCTTATGTACAACTGCAACTGAAACGAGGATCAAGGGATCAGCACGAATGCTGAAAAGTTGATTTTAATTATTAAGATCATATGGCTAAGTCACTTGAGCAGGATGTGTATTCTCGATGGGTGGATTCTGCAGGACATTGACATACGCCAGCTACAGCAAGGTGTCTTCATGAAGACGAGGTCTTCATTGACGACACAATGCTATGCGGCTGACATATTAGCCATGCCCTCCCGAATTAAAACATGTAGAATACATAGGCTGAATGTGTAGACCTTAGCAGGCTGGGGATAGGAGTATGATTTGGTATACGGAGTGACTCCGGAACACTAAAGACAAATAGACACACGGAGTCGTGGGGTAACGACACCGTATGTCTGCGTATCTTTAGTTATCGGGAGTGCCTTCCTATACCCGTTCATATTACTAGCTGGAAATTGAAAGTTTAGAAACTGGCCTTAAACGATGGAAGGACTGGTAGGAGCCAGGAAAAGACCATTCTAGATAACAGGTGAAGTGAAGTGAAGGACGTATTCCGTTGATGTGTATCACATCCAGGAATATGATCATGCAAAGCATGTGAAAATCTTTGGCCAAAGTATCGCAATTGCTGGTTGCGTTGTCCTTATCACTTAATTTAAGATGCAGGATGTCAGATGAATATCAGTAACAGATATTCAGATAGGATTCTTAAATGGATCACTTCGATAACCGGGAATAGTTATGAGAACAGGTATATAAAATATACTATGCATAAACAAACATTGAAGGATCGGTTGTTGCCGAGTCATGTACATGAAGGATCGGTTGTTGCCGAGTCATGAAATGAAGGATCGTTGAAACTCCGAGCCATGAAAATGGAAGGATCGGTAGTTCATTGAGTCATTTACAGCAGCATATAGAATCTGTTATAAGATTGAATGGCATTGAATGTGTGTTCCATATTGTAAATATGTGAACAGGGAACATTCGTTTTAAAAAGAAATTGTATGATCCAAAACTGTGTTGTTTGGGCAGAGAACAATTATTAAATCTTGAACGTGTGTTTGAACTTTATAATTCATAACAGAGAACGTTATGTATAAAAAAAAAAAAAAAAAAAATTCCCTTGTTCTGGTGTTTTAAAATGGGGATGTTACAAATAGTCTGGTCATTCAAAGGTTGCAAGAACAACTCAAAAATACGAGTGACAGTCTCTAGGAGAACCCGTCCATAGAAGAGTAGACTTCATGCACATTCAACCTAACTTAGGATATAGTTCAAAGAATGCGTCCTTTGAAAACATTGATGGTTACTAACCACCAAAACATTGCATTCAAGGTAGGTCAGATCCATATAGATCTAACTCACGATCGCTTATGCAACTCATCAGAGCTAAAAGGCATACTAAACAGCCATTGAACTTATCCAATATGAAGGCTCCGGGGACGAACAACGTCCAAAAGATATCATAAAATGAACCAACCTGTTAATGGGGTCCTTGACCTTCAAGTGTAGATTACGATTCATACAGTATGGACTCTTCAAGACTGGGACATGCAACTTACTTCAACTTAAGTCTCATTTCCCCTCAAGGAGTGGTGAACACATACTAAGTTCATGATACCAAAGATGGGTATAAATCCTCAAGCTCACATAAATTATCCATTATCATAGAGAGAAAGACATGAGATTACCAGTCTCCAATGATAGCCTTTTTAAAACACGTCCACCCGAGAAGATGTATAAAAAACAACGAACCGAAACTTTAAGAAGACAAAAACAGGAAAGCACCCATTGTTTAGCACTAACAACATGCACTTACAGTGCTCAAAACCACGTTCGAGAATACTGTAGTATCCCTTTGTGGGATATTGATCCATATACTATTACTTTACTATGCACAAAAACAAACAACTTAGAAGATAAACCTTTCTCTACGCACGTTACGCTCAAACTGCAACTCATCAGACTCATCGGTTCACCAAATAAAACCTCAAATGGGGTTGGAGTGAGCCAAGGTGAGGGTTCTAGATGGGCAATCCAGTTGGTATGCCTTATACTCCTTTCTCCAATCATAATTTTTTGTAGAAGCTCCTAAAATAATAAATATCCACTGCTGAAAATTGAGTGAAAACTTTGGAAATCTCATAACTCTTAGACGAAATCAGCCGCTAAGTCTCTTTGGAATGAAACCTTATTTGGTGGCATGTCTCAAAAGGGATGTATTATGCAAGCGTTTAACCCTGACAATGTAAAATACAATTCTTGTTCACATACTTAAAACCCCTCAAAACAGCTTCCGCAAAATCCCAAACTCAGGCTCGCTCACAAGTTAGGATGTGGAAAGAGGTAGGCTGCTTACCATGGTAATCTTCTGCACTGGTGGTGGGTCTCTCACTTCTAGAGAAGTCAATAGAGAATGCAAGTTCCAGATCTGCAATTAATAAACCCATTCCAACAGATTTATAAATGACTGTAAAGATCACTCCCAAACACCCTTAACACATGCCCAAACAAGTTCGACTTTATGAGGTAAAAACGTAACATGTAGCATAAAAATATTCATAAAAAAATCATACTCCAAACCCTCAAAGCTAAGCTTCCATATCATCTCCAAAAAATGGCGCCTTGTATATATAATGAGAAATAATTGCTAAAAACTTAGGTAGTTCCTTTCCTCCTAGGCACCAAACCATACGCACCTTTGTCACCTTTGTCATTAAATCCTCTCAAATGTCATCTGATTAACTCATAGGTTCCATGTGCCTAATTTTCAAATGCTAGAATAGTGGTGTCACTTACAGACTGAGCATCCTCAAACTAGATAACTCTATCGGTAGGATGGATTATCTCTAGATATTTGATTGAGCACACATATATTCTATCAAGGACCTCTTCTCCCAAAGGTTTAGTATAGGGTGTTGATTTCCCATCAGCCAGGGGTATGATGACATGTTCCTCCTCATTTTCAAATCTTATGTACCCCTTATTGAACCGAAGATCTACATTGTTCTTATAGCACCATGGGCACCTAAGTAGTGCTGGGAAATTGTCTGCCTTGACGAGTGCCAAGAATTCAAAGTCCCTAGTAAACTTAGCTCCCTAAATGGTGATAGATGCATCCTTTAATACATCGATGGGCATTTATTTTGTTTTTTTTTCATATAAAGCACATTCAAAGACGGCTGTAATGCAAGCGTTCCCATCTGATGCCAAGCATCCAAGGTGAGAACATTGACCTCTACATTTGTGTTAATGAGGATATTACTAAGGAGCCATCCATCCATGACTACATTTAATGTGATATCCATATCATATTCAAGGGTGTGAGGGGGAAAGTTTACATGAAATACCTACCTCTCACACTCTTCCCTGGCACGTGGTACCTTCTCTCTCAACCATGCTCCTAGCAAAGGAATTATATTCTCTTGCCTTAGCATTTTAAATACTTCCTTGACCTCATCCAGGTCATCTCTTGGTGCCTCGACTTTCCTTCTTTGCTCCTCCCTCTTGGACTGCTCCTTTAGACACTAGATTTCTCCTTGTAAACTCTGAATGACATCCATGGTATCTTGATATACCTCCTTTTGATGTGCAGGGTCTAGGTACTTCCCATGTACCACTTCTTCTCTTGAAACCAGGTTCTTATGCCTTGGTATTCCCTTTGCACATGCGGCCTCTGCTCTTGTTGTTACCATAATAGATTCCAAACATGCATCACATGTCACCCATGGCATCCATTGTTTTTTCGTCTTCTTAATGCTTACCATTGCAGTGCCCTTATCTTTCCGGTGTTGTTGATTCATGTGCTCAAACAACTCAAGGCACTCTTCATACTTGTGTTTCTTCCCACACCATAATCGCTGCAATAGATTTGGGCACTCTCATTTGTAATGTTTTGTAGACCCACAATTAAAATAGCTTCCACAAGGGAACTCACTTCTTCCTCCTCCATAGTTACCATGACCACATAATCCTCCATGAAATCCCCTTCTGTGTGTGCCTCTATCTATGCGCTCCTCATAACAGTGATCATCACCTTTAGAACTACTAGCAATGTTGGTCTGGCAAACCCCATGATCAATGGCCTCATGGATCTAATCAATAAGCCTAAAATCCTTAGTATCATGGGTCATAGAAGTGTATATCTTACAGTAGAAATACACATTCTTCTGAATTGCGTGTTGTAACAAGGGACATCTACTTGCATCATGGCCCCCATGGCAGATTTCATAGTCTACTGTTACGGTGCATACCATCCTCCGGGGGAAACTATCCTTGACATGCCCCTCTACTTCACAATCTATACACCATATTCCACTGTGAGTCTCATGGGATGAGTTTGCAGACAACTTATCTAGCTTCTTAGCCATAGCAGTGATTTGAGCTTCCAGAAACAAGCTAACACCAGTATCAACACTTCTGAAAGCTTTGGCATGCAAAGCGGCTTCTAACACCTTGCGCGGGTCTAAAATTTTTATGAGATATAAAACTCTTTTAAATGGAGTTATCAACCCCCCAACAAACCATTAAGCATGTTGTGAAGGGTGCATGTCATATGATAATTTTGACAGGAGGGTTTTGAACCATGTATCATACTCCCACACACTCTCTGTCATTCCCTATTGAATCTCCTTCAGTGCGTTGATGTTGTTCTGTTCAAACTCAGAGATGTGGAATTCTGCCAAGAAGGCTTCTTTAAAGAAGTATAATCCACCATTATTTGATGAGGTTCATATTTCCTATACCAGCTATGTGCATGCCCTTGCAACATCGTTACAAACTAACTAGCCTTCTGGTCTAGGGTTTTGATCCCCTTCATGCACTATAGCAGCTCACACTTGTGAACATGTTCTACAGCATCTTCAATACCTCTATAATTTGGAAAATGTAGATACATTTCAAAGAAGACTTGAGGAGGTAGTTGGGGCCCCTGTCCTCCTAAGCTAGAGCCTTGGTTTCCCTCAATGTTCCCCCTCTGCTAGATCCACCACATCCACCAGGTCCTATGTGTCCTAAACTACCAAATTGACCAGTTCCTATTCCTTCTGACCCCCCAGATCCACTAGGTCCTGTAATGGTCATGCCAAGGGTCCCCAAAGTTCCACTGAACTGTGCACCGACGGTCTGTGATAATGCCCCACTACCACTAGTGTACCCCACGCCACTCCCAGACACGAGACCAAAGGCTTGTATATTTTCTCCTTGTCTAAAAATTCCTCTGAATTCTAGAATAGTATGCGTAGCCATAGAAGTGGGAAATGAAAAATTGTATCTCCTGGGTGCAGATCTATCACTTCCACTAATACCAACTGGGTCAGCGATACTCCTTCCTTGGTCTGGAAAACCAAGTGTCAGGGTTTGGTCATTAGGTGGGTTCAGATACGTGCTAATGACTCTTCTCTCTCCACATGAAAAACTCTCATCAAAAGCTAAAGGGGTCTCTCTTACGTGCTTTCCAAGATGGGGTAGCACAGACTACTCAAGTTATGTGTCCTTCGCAAGAATCTCAACTACTTCCCGTAATATCTGGCTCCATAGATCCATCACACTTACAACCTCACATTGTCTAACAATATCCCTTTCACGCACTTCACTATACTTGAGTCATCTCTCCTCCCTTTCTTTCTCTATCGTAATATTTTCCATCTTCCTCCACCCTAGCTTCCTTGCCCAACGCTCAGAACGGTTTAGCCAGCCATCAAAAATGCCTCTAAACTCAAGGTAATAATCAAGATCTTCATTTCTAGAGGGATAACACATAGAAATGATCCTCTAGGATCCTACAGAAACTCAAAGTCAAAGAATTCCAGATAAGAATGTGTAGAAATAGTGTACTCCAGAGTGTAGCTAGCCAACACACCTTTCCACCAATGATCTACAGCATGAGTCCATGTCAAATCTACATCTTGCAGCCTCTAGTATTCTTCTTAGGTCCACGCACATGTTTTATAATACCAGCTTGATCTAAACACATAGGCTAAGAGCCATTCATACAGTTCTACTAGGAAGCAACAGAAAAAAAAAATTCATAAAAATCATGGTAGAGGTTCTCTTCTACCCATCTACGTGCATCAAAATCAGATCCAGTGTTGAATCTCTGAGAAAATTCATCCTTCATGCTTTTGAACCATGATTCAACACTTTCTAAAGTTAAACGCTCTATCATTACTCATTACACAAATCATGATGTATGCCATTTCCCACTACAACTTTGAAAAGAGGTCCCAAAAATAGAACCAGGATGTAGTCATTTTTACACCCACCAGAAGAACAAGGGAATCCCATGTGCATCAGCCTATCACCCAGCAGGCATTGGGCACTCACCCGAGGCATGTGTGGGTGCTGAGTATCTCTTTTATGTGATTTAAGCAGGAAACCATCATCTATGTAATGAACTTAATGAATGAAGGTCGAAATGAGACATACAATCATCATAGGGCTCAGAACGGCCTCTAGACAAATGTATTCATTCAAAACAGAGGGTGCTTATATATAATAGATAGAACTACAACAGAAGGGAAAATACATAAGAATTTACATCTATTCCATAACATCCATGAATAGAAATGAAAAGATATAGATATGAACCAAATCAATTACATTCATACGCATTCATGTTTGTAACCTCATTACATTCAATGTATCCATTAGACTACCACAGTTTGATCAAACCAAAGTCATACATCACAGCAGGGATCATGTCCTTCATCTATATAAAGAAAAAATTTATAACCCTTCCCCTTAATATATTACTCCCTTATATAGCTTCTACCCAATGCCACAGAGTTATCACAATATTTCTACAGAGCTCCACTCTCTATATTCTCCTCTCTTTTCTATCCAATTTATATCTATTTCTCCTATGGGAACTCGTATATATATGTATCCCAAAGTGCCAACTCATCCTTTTGTAGCCTCAGATCTGGTGCCAAGTGTTTGAATGTGTTCCTCCATGGGAGCATGCTTCTTCAGATCCGATCTCTCCGCTCCTTGAAATGATGGTCTTCTGGAATCCTCTATCGTTAAGCATATTCCTTTCGTCGGCATCACGTTGTCAAGCTAACACCTTATCCACTCATCATTCGCTATTGGGTCATGCTTTTCTCATGTCCTGCATGCCTACGCGCCTTTTTGTACTCAACCAATATTTTGGGGTCCCACAGAGGAGGAAGTTCCTTTTTAGGATTGAGAGCAGGTGAATACTACACGTGATAAGTTGGGTGCATCTTCATCATTATCATATTCTCCTAGGGAATACTCAATGAAATTTACCTGTACCTCATCTTCTACTTCTTCAATTATTAGGATGTTACTATCCTCATTTTCATCTTCCAGCACTTAAATTTCTTCTTCTTACTCCTCAACATCATAGGTTGCATTTATCGGAGGTGCTTCAAGAGCAATTCTTCAAGGAAGTGGACCAATCATTTACTTATTTGGGAATTTCTTCCTAGGAGCGTATTTATACATGGAAGCTTGGGCCAATCACTTCTTGAGTGAGAGAACATCATTAGCCAAATTTTGAACTAATGAGTCTTTAATTCCTACATTTTAACTTTGACTCTTATCTTTACATAGATATTTTTTAAATATGGCGTACATTTCATCGAAGGATATGTTAAAGGGAAGCTTCCCCACGTACATAACCTTGTTCATTATGGGCATTAGTGAAGGTAGGCCCATTATTCCTCCATGTAGTTGTCTACCTCTTCGAGCCAATAAAGGTCATCCTTGTGTAAAACAACAAAGATTTTGTCATGTTTTTGTGTGCCACATTAACGATTATGATTCAATTATACATCGATGACCAAACCAATCCACGCAGTTGTAGCCAATCGATATAATTTGGCCTCATTCAACTTTGGAAAATGGATTTTTAAAAAATATATTTAAATCTAATTATAGAGTAACTACTGTAAATAATGATGTATAAGTGCTAATATACAATAAGACATAAGAAAATAAGTATGTAAAGTATAAAACCCTAAGCAAGAGGAGGAGATAGGATCTAACTTAGTTGATTTATGAATTAACAGGAAGTGATCTAGGTAGGTGCGACTGCTAAATAGACTATATATAGGGTCGTCAGTGGTCACTGTAAAATGTAAAACTCATTAACAGAGCTGGACATGGGTGCCCAAAACAGGCCAAGGGTACATGGGCACTTGAGACTGCTTCTAGGCAGAAGTGAATGTGCAAGAGATTAGGATCTACTTTATTTTGTGTCCTAATGGTTTCATTGTTGATTCCTATTGGTAACTTGATATTCTCTCCTTGATCGTTATAAGGTACATGCAACCTGTAAGAAATATATTCACCTACACATACCCACAATCCACATCAAACCTAAAAAGGAAAATGCAGAATGGGGAGTCGTACTGATCCTAGAAGTCACCTGACAAAGTGAACTTATAGCTAAGCATTTCACTACATCTCATACTCCATGTAGTTCTTTTGTGTTTGTGTAGAAATGATGCCCTAGAATGCCCTTGTGTAAGTTACAAAAATGATATCAGGTTGTAACTAGAATGTAGCAATGTAATAGTATGTGTGGATGAAATAAAATAGACTTCCCCTTCTTATGTTATATGCAGATTATACAACCCTTGTCCATTGAATGGATGCTAGATGAATGTCTTTGGAGTGCTTTAGTGCCTTTGGAGTGCTAGATGAAATCACTCTACTGTCCTTGAATTTTGAGATTGTTTGTAAATCTTTGGGTGCACCTTAGGTCATGATCAAACAGGGATTTCTGGATACTTTGTTGATATATTTGCTTCAAGATTTTGTAGCAGGTAGTCAAATATTGTGTGGAAGAGTGCAGATCTGGGCCTCCATTTATGCACATATCCTGGTTGAAGGAGCATTTAAAACCTCTAAAATTATTCTTGTTCTGTAGGTGTTACAAATTTCTTGCAAAGGTTCTCAAAGAAGTTGGTAATTCCCAGCTAGTCTTGTCTAAACATCTCCCCACAAAATTTCATTCAAACTAATTCATCCTACCAATACTACCCCTGCATTGCATTGTGTGTCAACAAAAGAATACAAATCCATTCACAAAAATACACAAAGCATACCAGGATTTTATCATGTCTCTAGCAGCCTCAGCCTTGTCATGATAGCATTTCCATCATTTAGTAGTGACAACTCCTTTGAGTTTGAATAATGGATAATTGATCATGTTTTCACAAGGCCATCTCCATATAATGTGCAAAATATAAGGATATCTCCATCTCCTTTACCATACAAGGGCTGCAATATAGGTTTTCTTACCTTGGTTGATAAGCACAACCTAAAATAGTGAGGGTCAGATCAAGATCCTTTTGAAGGTGCTATCCACTCCCTCAAATCTTGAGCGCCAACAAGCTAGATAGATGTGATCCCCGGCTATAAATGACATACAAATCATCTATATACCCTTTAGTTTCTTGTGCAAATACATGATGTTGTTCAAGTTGTGAAGGAGATTAAATCTAGATACCAACACCCAATTGATGCCGTTGCCAGGGACTTCTTGGAATTTATTGGTGTTCTTGGAATGTTTAAGGGGTTTGAGCATTTGCATATTCAAGTATCTGAGCTATTGCATTCTTGAAATATTATTTTGTACTTCAGATCTGCAAGTTTTAGGCAAAATTTTCAAGCTCAGCTTGCTCTATTGCATTTACCATCAGTTTATACAGCCTAGTTGCTTTGTCTGTGATTGATTTAAGAAGAGGAAGGTCTAATTTATGAGGCTTTGCAAAGTTATTAGTATTAGCAAGCATTTGACAGCATTATTTTAGTGCATTTTTACACAAATGAGGTGAAATTCCTTAGTGGCGACCCCATGCTGATTTAATTTAGAATTTCCAATGTCTTGAGCATTCTATCATTTATTTTTGTGTTGTTGATCTCTGCAAAACTGGAGGGAAGAAGATCTCTCTTCCTTAAAAGAATCTGCTAAAAAAAATTTCTCAGACTTAAGAAACTCGGAGTTGGAAGGGAGAAGAGTTTGGAAAGTGGTTAAAGGTTAGACATCAGACAAAGATACACTCATTAGTGAGAGAGATCAGCCTTTGGTAGAAGACTATCGTTCTTCTTCAAGTGATTCTAATTTAGGCAATCCTCTCATAAACTTGTTTACCTCAGCTGGTGAAGGTCCTTCTACTATACCTGGTAATTTCTTTCTCCAATCTACACCTTTGTGTTTTAATTCCAATAAAACTTCCCATGAAAGTCAGCACTTAGAGGATACCAGTCTTGTGAATCACATTCTTGAGCCCCAAGGATATTGTACTCCTCACCAGCTTGTTTCACCTCCAAGATCACCCCCACCAAACAATATGGCTCAGCCTAGACCTCCATTTGTTGTTAACACCTTTGGTCCTATAAATTTTAGAGGAATGGATGGTTACCCAAATGTTGTCCCACAAGATGTCAGAAATAGGTTGCCAAAATTCCAAGGTAACAATGCCATTACTAGTGATCAACATCTCAAACTTTTTGATAACATTATGGAAGATTTTGAGATAGAGTTTGAGGATGTGTATATCAAGTTTTTTATCCATACACTAGAAGAATATGTTAGGGATTGGTACAAGGATCTACCTGATAACTCTATCGATTCATGGACTGAAATGAAAAATGCATTTAGATTGCAATATGGTGACAGGACTAATCCTAGATTTATTTTGTCTGAATTTGAAAATATCAAGAAGAACCCGAATGAAACAGTCCATGACTTCAATAATAGATTTAACAAAACATTAAGAAGGTTGCCTATCATTTTGAGGCCTTGTGATGAATCTTGTTTGATTAAATATGTAGATGCATTTGATAAAAATGCAGCCTATTACTTGAGAGACAAAAATCCTACAAACTTGAGGCAAGCTTTCACCATGGCACTTCAAATTGAAAATAATATTAAAGCTATTAGTAAACCACTTAAAAGGGATGGTGTGAAGCTGATAAACCCTGACAAGCCTCAAGCTAGCAAGGGTACTGATTTAGAAGATGTTGTCAAGACTTTGGCAGGGGTTATCAAAGAAATTTCTTACAAATTAGCCCGGACTGAGAAAGGAATTAGGCAAAGTTCACAAGGACAGAAAAGAACTAAAAACCATGATAGATTCGACAATCATCCTAGGGGTGATCAAAGACAAGATGATAGAGGTAAAGGGCTTATTGGTGGAGGAAATAGACAACCCCAAGAACGTGAAAATAGAGTGGTGCTTGACCCTCTAACTGCAAGAGTTGTTGTTGTTTAGGAGGTTGCTGATATGGATTGGTGTGATAGATGTTTTCTTCCTCATCCTTCATGTGAAATGGACCATAAAGTTATTGAATATGATAATGAAGATGAAATGGATGATGACATTTGTATGATGGGCAGCTCTTCAGGCTCACAATAAGCAGCAACATCAACAGATGTGATAAGTGCAAGGACTGCTGCAACCTTTTGTGATTGCATAAAGAGGGTACCATTTCTTTCTTATCCTCAAGCTCATGACGTAGATGTAGTTCAGGCCTTTGAAATCCCTAATAATGACTTTGAATATCTAAGGGCTTTAATGATCAAGAAGTATGATGGTGGTATTCCTTCAAAGGAAGATAGAAAATTGTTAATGAATGTTGTGGTTGGTCAAGAGAAGGAGTATAATACTAGAAGTAAAGTTGTTAGAGGAGCTAGTCCTCAAGCCAAGCCAAAGACACCCTTGCTCACAAGTATTGCAAAGGATAATCCTAGAAAAGAAACACTTGCCAAGAACCCTGCTATCCCATGCAAAAATATCAGTCCTCTTCATGCCCAGGCTACCAAGAATACTTCTCCATCTGATGAACCTTCTTGTTTCCCTTCCAATGTTGTTTTACCAAAGAGTGTTCCATATGATATTGCCCAATTATTAAGCCAAATTAAAGTGAGTGTTCCCATCATAGAGTTGCTTATAATACCTAAGCATAAGAAGAGAGCATTCGAGTAATTGGGATTGAAAGAAGAAAAGATCACCCCAAGCAAAAATATAAATGTTGTTGAGACTCCTCTTCAAATCATTGTTGGCCTTGAAACACCAATAGCAGTGGAAGACCTTGGAGAGGAACCTGAGGTATATTTTGGGACATCCTTGGTTGATTCCCAATTGAATGTTGATCCATTTTTCACAACTTTTCTCATAAAAGATAGGTTGATTCACAATTGCATGTTTGATTCCGGTGCATCATGTAATGTCATGCCTCTAGAAGTCATGAATGAGTTGGATATCAAAGTGACAGCAGCATATGGGAAATGTACAGCCATGGAATCAAGGGAAGTGTCAGTTGTTAGTTATGTGAAAGGGTTTAGTAGTGTAACTTGCAGCCTATCCGGGTAAAAACTTGAAACTTGATGTTGTAATTGTTGACTGCCCTGCCAAATGGGGTATGCTTTTGTCAAGAAAATGGGCTGCAAGTTTTGGTGGTAGTGTTCAAATGAACATGTCCTTCACCACCATTCCCATTGAAGGCAGCCTTGTCAAACTCTATGGTGAAAAGAATATGTTGCACTTGATTGAAGACCCCAACAATGCTTCTTATGAAGTGTTGTTTGATTATGTAGGCGCTGAGAATTTTATTGGTTTTGCTGATGGAAAAGAACACAAGATGGATAAATCAGAATGCCTTGATATGATATGATCTCCTTAGACTTTGTTGTTTGATGGATCTTCCTCCAAATTTGGAAATGGTGCTGGTATAGTTCTGCTTTCTCCTAATTTAGAAGAGTATGCTTTTTCTTTCAAAATTAATTTTGAATGCACTAACAATGTTGTTGAGTATGAAGCATTGTTGTTGGGGTTAAGAATTGCATGGAAGTATGGAGTGAAGGATATTGTTGCAAAAGGAGACTCAGAGCTGGTTGTCAAACAAATAAGAAAATTGTATGCTACAAAAAATGAGCATATGAAACAATATAAGCATGTTGTCTGGGACTTGATTGAAATGTTTGATTCCTTTAACATTGTTTACCATGATAGAAGTCTTAATGTTGCTGCTGATAAGTTGGTTGTACGTGGCTCTAGATTTGACAATTGTACCATTCCACCCTTTTGTGAATATAACATTAAAGTGCTAACAAGGCCAGTTGTCCCAAATAATGTGAAACATTGGCAGATTTTTTATGATGATGCCCAAGTGTTGAGATTCTTACAATGCCAAGGTGAGCTTGTTGGTCAAAACATCGATTGGGAACCAATGGTATGCATGAATGAAGGGAGAGAAACTTTATTTGATGAGGATATTATCCAATTGAAAACAAATACCATTCCTAAAGGTCTTATTGCACTTGAGGAAAATTTTAACAATGTACCCTAAGAGAGTGGAGGCAATCAGCAAAGTACCTATCCCAAGAACCAAGAAAGGTATCCAATCTTTCTTTGACCAAATCAATTTTATTGGAAGGTTTATTTCCAATTTTGCTGAGCTAACTCTTCCAATCACAAGCATGTTAAGAAAGGATCAAGTTATCAGGTGGGAGGAGGCTGTCATTCAAGCTTTTGAAGGAATAAAGGATGCACTTAAGCATGCACTTGTTTTGGTAGCTCCAAACTATAAGAGGCCCTTCCAAATCTTTTCTTTTGCCTCTGAATTCACTATTGCTTCAGTTTTGTTACAAAAGGATGAGAATGGAGCTAAAGGACCTATTACCTTCTTTAGCAAGGCTTTACATGCAGCTGAGTTGAAGTATACAATCATGGAAAAACAAGTGTTTGCCTTGGTAAAAGCAACAAAGATTTTCAGGCCCTATATATTGAGTTCCAAAGTTATTGCTTATGTCCCCCACACCATGGTTAAAGACATCTTATCATACATGGAGATATCAAGCAAGAGATGTATATGGGTCAACAAATTACAAGAATATGATATAGATATCCAAACAACAAAGCTAGTAAGAGGTTTGGGTCTTGCCAAGCTCATGGCTAAGAGTAACTTACAAAATGTGGAAGTGAATCAAATAGAGGAAGAAAGGATAGATGTGCTTGAAAAGTTGGTAAATTCTGAGTGGTACAAAGATGTGATCTTCTACCTCAGGCACCTATGTTGTCCTAGTCACTTGAATAAAAATCAGAAAAGAGCCCTCAAGTTGGCTTCTCAAAAATATATCATAACAGACCTTGGGCTGGCTTGGAAGAACCCTGAAGGTGTCCTCTTGAAATGCATAACTGAAGATGAAGCTCCCAAGTTGATTGTTGATTTCCATGGGGGGTTTGTGGAGGAAATTTTACTGAGAGAGTGACAGCACATAAGATTTTAAGAGATGGTTATTTGTGGCCTACTCTTTTTAAAGATGAAACCCAGCTGGTGTGATAGTTGCCAACGTTTCTCTGGAAGACTGAAAGCTTCAGGCTCCTTTCCTTTGCAACCTGTATCAATTGAAGATCCTTTCAACAATGGGGAATGGATTTCATTGGTGAGATTTCAGATCCTTCCAGTGCCGGTCATAAATGGATCCTTGTAGCAAATGATTATTTTACAAAATGGGTTGAGGCAATTCCATCTAGAAAGGCAACACACCAAGTGGTAGTGGATTTCTTATTGAATCATATCATATGTAGATTTGAAGTTCTAGTTAAGATTATATCTGATAATGCCATATGTTTTAGAGCCAAACCTTTGATGGTAATGTGCAATGAATATGGGATAAATCTGATTTATTCTTCAAACTACAATCCACAAGGCAATGGACAAGTTGAGTCCAGTAACAAGAACTTGCTCAAGATCATTAGAAGGACCTTGGAAATCAACAAGAAGAAGTGGGGAGAGCAATTGAAATTTGTAGCTTGGGCTGATAGAATAACTCCTAAAAGAGCCACTGGTAAGAGCCCATTTGAATTGGTGTATGGAACTTAGGCTTTGTTTCCCTTACACCTGCAATTATCCACTTTTCAGTTTGCCTAGCAGTTGTAAGATCAAGAACATGGCCCATATGAATCAAGAATCAATCAGATCATTGAGTTAGATGAAGAGAGAAGACTTTCCCATCAAAGACATGTCAGATTTAAAGATAAATTGAAGAGGTTGTTTGATAAGAAGGTCACTCCTAGAGCCTTAATTGTTGGAGATCTAGTTTTGCTATGGGATAGTAGGCATGAAGACAAGGGAAAGCATGGCAAGTTTGATGCATTATGGATGGGCCCTTATGCCATTGACATCAGAATTGGTGAGAACACCTTTTTAATCAAAGATCTAGATGGGGAATTACTGGAACTTCCTATTAATGGTAGACATTTAAAACATTTCTTGGATTAAATCCCCTAGTGAGGTATGCACAAGTTGTATATTTGTATAGTCTTTGTTTTTTCTTTGTTTTTGTTGTTGGTCAGTGTGTGGTTTACCCTTTTGTCCTTGGCAATCATTTTTGGCTCGTTTTCTCGGTCCTTTTTTGTGGTAATTCTAGTTTTTTTGGCTGCCCTATGTTTTGACTCCTTTGCCCAATGGTTTTTGGCACTTGGTCTACGTTTTGATCTTTTGGCACTCACCGGGAGTGCCCATCCCCAAGAAAGAGCCAATGTTGGTCCCATTATTGAGTTTTCATAATGTGCCTTAAATTTTTCATGTCAAATTCTGCTCTGAAATGTTTCATTGGTCGATTGGATGGTCTGTAAACTCGATTTCTCCAGTTGAAAACTTTCAAATGCTCATAATGTTGTTGTTTTTCCCTGTTCTGAAATAATTTTCCAAATTTGCCCCCATTTGTGCCCTAATTTCTTCATTTTTACGGGCTGTGTC
Organism: Taxus chinensis; assembly: GCA_019776745.2. Classification (NCBI taxonomy): domain Eukaryota; kingdom Viridiplantae; phylum Streptophyta; class Pinopsida; order Cupressales; family Taxaceae; genus Taxus; species Taxus chinensis. Next base: position 390,838,967 of record CM034148.1, read on the forward strand.
ATTTCTCCTTTGTTAAAACGTGAAAAAACTCCAAATTCATCGAATCCTAATTTTTTGCAAGTGAAATCCCAATCCCCAGGTCGAAAATAATGTTAAATCATGTTTCAATTGACTTAAAATCAAGAAATCTGCCATCCTTGTGAATATTTTTGATTTCTAGGGCATTATTTGAATTTTTGACATTTTGACAGTCATACGGGCGTCATCTACCCATCAAATTCATCTTTGCAACTCATTGGCGATGTGGCGGGTTCCTATTCACCATGGATATATGGCAAAATATTTCTAACTTGTCGCTTTTGAAATTTTAAACAAAGGGAAAAATTTGATCCGCGGCTCCGCTTGCTACAGTAAAGTGCCTATGTGGTACATTGTGATTGGTCAAGGGATTGGCGGCTGGCAGGTTATACTTAGAAATTTTGCTTTCCTTTTGCAAAATGTTCAAAGGAACATTTTAGCCTGAAAGTCCTCATCCAATGAGAAGTGGACACGTGTCCATGAGAAGCCAAAATGGGAGGGCGGGTTTTGAAATAACTTTAAGATTTTAACTTCAAAAGGTAAAAGTAATTTTTCAGGCCGAAGTCCCACAACCAATGAAAAGAGGACACGTGTCCAAAAGAAAGAAAGGGGGAAGTAGGTTGGTGGGAATGTTTTAAATTTTTTCCTTTAGAGGAAAAAAACTTAAAATCAAAAAATTTTCTGCTTTGCCAAATACAAAGAAATGTGAACGGAGGGGCTGAGGTTCGGAGCTCGGAGTTACTATTGGAAATTTTACAAATTTCGGCTAATGTTTCAAAGACAAAATTGAAGGCATGCTTCCGTGGCCAATCCATGTTGGATGTGTGGCACATTTCAAAGAGGACAAAAGGATGTTGCGGGCCCACAATGAGTTTTGAATTTTTCAAAATTTGGCAGGGAGGTCTGAGGGCAGAATTGGAGGTGTGGCCCCGCGGCGAATCAAAGGGCACCACATGGCGGAGAAGAGAGCGGGTGTTCAGGTCAGCGGAGTGTTTTGAGAAAATTTTCCTTTTCTCAAAAGGGTGGCAAAATTCATAAAATTGGCCCACATTTTCAAGTAGGGCCCACATGTGGACACGTGGCAGGTCCAGGGGAGAAGCGGAGATTTTTTGTAAAATTTTCCAAAGGTAAAAAGGGTCGCAAATGCATTTCTAGAGCATGGGAGGTCGATCCAATCACGTTATGACACATGTCCCACCCCATCTAAAGGTCATAAGGTTGTCTTTGAGCTTAATTTTTTAAATGGCATTATCCACGTGTAAGGTTGATATTAAAAGTTGATCAAAATCAACGGATACTATGCATTTTCATTTTGGGGCACCATGGGAACTCCATGGAGCTTGGAAATCACATTTCTTCATCAAAATTCATCAGACCTTATATGATTTTGAGTCCCCTCGGCCTTCTAAGAATAATGGCACCATTTTCATAAGCTAACTTGATGATCTGTGATGTTTTTGATCCATTTTTGCTTTGGCCCGATGTAAAAAACGTGAAAGGTGAAAATCAAAAGTTACAGAGGTAAAAATTGAAAAGGTAAAAGGTTAAAATGATTGTTAAAGCACGCTGGCATGCTTGAATGCCAAAAATGTAACCCTAGGATGGACAAGGATCCAAACTCATGCAATATTTTAAAATTTTTGTGCATCCCTGGCAATATGCGAGCTGCTTTATAGTTTGATCTCATTTTCATGAAATGATGAAGGGTTTTGTAACAAATTTGATTCCTTAAGAATATTCTTTTCTTGGGAAGCAAGGTTCAAAGCTAGCATGATGTATAAAATGTATTTTTGAAGCATTTTTAAAAGAGGAGATAGAAGAGAGAAAAGAACTTAGAATTTTTCAAGCAAAAACTGAAAGAAACCCATTTTCTCTGAGAAAACCGCCTGAGAGCCATTTTCAATTCCATTTTGTATATATTTCATCATGTTGAGTTGGTTTCAGTTGTAAATCCATCAACAGGCTCTGAGATTGTTCTCATGACTTTCCCCTGCTGATATATCTCATCATTTTCTAGACTATTTGGTTTATTCTCTTGGAAAATTTTGCATATACTTATGTTTCAAAATGTTTTCAATTTATGTTTCTTGCTCATGTTGCAATCTTGTGTTTAGGATCTCTTTTATCATACAGGGTCTCATTTCTGGTTGATGGTTTAATGGCATTTGCAATCTTATATTCAGAAGATCTTTCATTTGATAGAAGATAAACAGATTTAAAATCACTCTACTGTCCTTGAATTTTGAGATTGTTTGTAAATCTTTGGGTGCACCTTAGGTCATGATCAAACAGGGATTTCTGGATACTTTGTTGATATATTTTCTTCAAGATTTTGTAGCAGGTAGTCAAATATTGTGTGGAAGAGTACAGATTTGGGCCTCCATTTATGCACATATCCTGGTTGAAGGAGCATTTAAAACCTCTGGAATTATTCTTGTTGTGTAGGTGTTACAAATTTCTTGCAAAGGTTCTCAAAGAAGTTGGTAATTCCTAGCTAGTCTTGTCTAAACATATCCCCAAAAAATTTCATTCAAACTAATTCATCCTACTAATACTACCCCTGCATTGCATTGTGTGTCAACAAAAGAATACAAATCCATTCACAAAAATACACAAAGCATACCAGGATTTTATCGTGTCTCTAGTAGCCTCAGCCTTGTCATGAAAGCATTTTCATCATTTAGTAGTGACAACTCCTTTGAGTTTGACTAATGGATAATTGATCATGTTTTTACTAGGCCATCTCCATATAATGTGCAAAATATAAGGATATCTCCATCTCCTTTACTATACAAGGGCTGCAATATAGGTTTTCTTGCCTTGGTTGATAGGCACAACCTAAAATGGTGAGGGTCAAATCAAGATCCTTTTGAAGGTGCTATCCACTCCCTCAAATCTTGAGCGCCAATAAGCTAGATAGATGTGATTCCCAGCTACAAACGACATACAAATCATCTATCTACCCTTGAGTGTCTTGTGCAAATGCATGATGTTGTTCAAGTTGTGAAGGAGATTAAATTTGGATACCAACATGCCTCACAAAATGGAGACTAAGCAATAAAGGCAATCTTCCTATCCGCCTCTTTGAGGACCCTTATGATCACTCTAGTCACGAATTTCTTAGGATTTCTTCTCAAATGCATCCTAATGCAAAAGACCAAGTCTCTCACATTTAAACCCTTTTTGAGCCTCTTTAACTTTCACAGGGTCTGATGCCACCATTTCTAAATCTGTAACATCCACTTTTTGTCACTTCACCTCTACAATTTTTTATTTTTTAACTTTATGTAGCTGATTTAAATACCCATATATTTAAATATACATAAACCTTAGTGCCATCCATTTCTGATAACTATCATAAACCATGTGTAACTATATGAGAGAATGTTGAACCTACTCGTTCTCCCTCAATGCTCTATATGAGCCATACATAAAATGTATCCCTTGGGTTCCCCTTTAACATGATATGATATATAAGTGAAAAACCCCTAAGTGTGTACCTGGGTTCCACCTATGAAATCCTCAGGCATCTCACATCTTAGATAATGGTGAAATCTCGACAGTGTAATCAGCAGCTTACACCACTTTACACAATGTTTCTGATTCATGTATGCCATGCTCAATTCTATGACAGTACACTCACTATTGGAATCTTGTCTTCTCACCTTATTCAATTGTTTATTTATATGGACTCACAAATGTTAATGTTGTAAACAGCTACAAGCCTTGAATGAGGTACAAACTAGTTTAACCTACACAAAGACGTACCTCTATGTCATCCTGTGATGCCTATGGGAAGGAAGTGTTCTCGTAACAATTCACCTTGCTACTCACCCACATATCTAACCATAGCCATCATAGGTTGATATAGGGGTGTGTACCCAGTAGGTCCAGCATGTCTTGTAACTCTATCAAGGTTTGTACTTAGGACAACACCATACTACAATCCAGTCTCTTGATGAGGCAACTCATTACAAATGCTAAGCAACAGTATACTAATGGTGACAATCGTCACCATAGGGATACGACTGTGTAGTATATGCAGTGAGTTCACCTGCGTAGAATTCTATATTGGTGCATGGTGTTTAATGTTTTTGAGGTAATCATTATAGAACAGCCTAGGGCTTACAACACCTTCTCCATGAATGGGTCGTACCTAAGGTTAGGATTGAGTTGATCTCGGGATCCCCAATCTCTATAACATTTTAATTACCTTTCAATATCTCATACCCATGTTAACCATTGATGGAAACAATACTATCAATTGTCAATGACAATTATTACAGTCTCAAAACTGTCCCAGCTTTAACATTTAGGCTAATGCTTCTTATTTCATATTCTAGGGGTATGTACTTATATGAAGCAAAGTACTTAGGTATGATTCATTCCTTGAATTAAGTGCCATAGACTATCAATGCCAACTGTCCTTTCAGTTTAAGCACATCCCTTTACCTAATTGCAACTCAGTAATGAGCGTTCATTTATTTTATTATCTCAAACAAGTAAGATAAATTTGAGGTAGCCTCTATGATATATTTTTATGAACCACTTCCCATTTATCCTTCCCTATCATATCCTTTTTAAAATATCACTCTCTAATTCTCTTTAGATATAATTACAGTATTGACTAGGGATGGAATTTTAATGCTATGTTCTTTTAACTTAGCAAGCATGTTCCATATTTCTTCATTGTATCCAACATGCTTAGGTGCTCATAATGATGCATCATGGGACAACCCCTAATTAAAAACAATCCATCTCTTTGGGCCAAATATTCCATAACACAATTTATCTCAATTTTGTAATTCCAGAAAAGTGAAACCATAATCAAAGTATAGTCATGTAAGATTACCATAAGCCCATCTTTTTGTAGCTTGTGTAGCATCCTTGTATATTAGAGTTGATTTCCCTTAGAGATCAATAATAAATTATTATATCTTTGATAATAATTAGTTTAACATGAGTTTATAAAATAGCCATAGCTCAGAAGTATCTAATTAACATAACCTTTTCATGGTTTCATGTTAATCCAGCTGCCTTCTTATCAACAGTCATTAAGATTAGACAATCTTACTTCTAGATATCTTTTGTTGGTTGTGTACATTCTATACAAAACCTCTAGAGAACTTATAACCACTTTTCAAGTAGGTTGATATATTGCACTTTATAATGAGGCAGTTATCCATTAGCAACCTCAACTATTTCCAAGTATGCTTAATATATAATTACTTAGAACAAGATATTTTAGGCAATGTTCATCCAATAGTCCCTTATATGTTCCCTAGAGCCTCACACATAAGATATGTATAGCACTTACTACATGATTAATACTATAGTATTGAAGGTGTTGATTTCTTAACTTGATAGATTTACAACTCATAACTCATTAATTGAAAATCATCCACTTACAAAACAATATATATAACAATAGGAAATCTGACTTAATTACATTTATGAGATAAATTCAACTCATGCCTTTAATCATGACAAAAATCTTCCTTTTTAAATGAATAAAACAGTTATATTTAGTAGCAAAGCCTTTCCCGTTTCCAAGAAGATGTAATTCATTTAAGAACATTTAAGTCAATAATATCTTCAAACTTTCCTTGATCAAAATAATATATAATACTAAATACTTATCTTCAAAATTGTTAGCACGAGTCGTTCCACAAGAACTGAGCATGATAAGCACCAACTTACCATAATGACATACTCTACTTAATTATTTCATAAAAATAACCCATATTATTTTTATGCATCAATATTTCAAAGCTTAAGTAGATAACAATTCTTTCTACAATGTGACAGCAAAAAGCAATTTAATGAACCATGGAAGGAATCAATTTCAGACTTACTTTTACATACAACAACTTCAGTCACTCATAAACAGCCATACAATTTGTAAGATACATAATAATTATAAGTAATAAAGATTACCGTATAAGAGTAACAAGATTTCACTCATGCAATCCTATACTTGCATGCCTGAAATCTTTTACTCAAACATTAAGTAACCATATAAATATCAAGAATACATTCAAGCAATCACCCAATTCTTCATAACAGATCTAAAGAGGATTTCATAAATTCACAAGGACTGCTAAAGGTTTAGTCATTAATAATAAGACATCAAAATCATTTGGCTAATGAAATACAATATTAGAGCATTTAACCTTGAGAATAAGAGGAAGAGAGCATTCATGGCATCCTGTCATATAGCAATCGCATATAAATTGAGTAGCATGCTACATATAATACTTACCTCAACTTAAGCATTTATTGAACATTCCAAGAGTAGAAAGGAGTACTCAATTCCCTTTTTCAGATATGTTTCAACATATCAAGACCTAATAGACACCAAAGTCTTTTAAAAAGTCTAGAAGAGAGAGAGGGTACTATTTGTTGACGAGATAAGATAATTGTTACTTAACCCAAAAAGTTCAACTGAACATTTAATATCCCAAGGTTTTCTCAACACAAAATACAACTTCTAGCAACCACTTATTCCCGGTAAATCAAGACTTTTAAATTTAAGAATGATCTCCTAACCCATTCTACTAAACAAGGTGGGATCATACAGAACTAAATTCATGACACAACCAGGAAAGGTCAATAAGGAACTTTCAAAACGTCAAGGAAACCCCATAAATAATAAATGAAACTGAGTACAGTTTGCTATATGAGAAGAGTCACTTCCGAGTTTGCAGAAGCACCACAAATCCAAATTAGAACCAAACACCTGGAAAGGATCTGTTACATCACATGGACTCAATTAAAAGAAAAATCCAGTTATCATCTATTATAAGTGTAGAAGTGTATAATTTACCGGTTTGTCCCAGAATGGGTTACCATACAAAATCGATGCCTCCAATTCCTTAATAGAACATATGGTAAGACAATGTGATCTACAGCTTAGACCGTGTTATTTACTATAGAGGGCAATACTACTAACTTTACAACCCTGAATCCAAGAGTCTTCCTATTTTGGGACAACCTTAATCTCCAACCTAACTTAAGGATTCAATTTCCAACAATTAAAACATAAACCTAGCAAGCACAGATAAGAGAGTAATGGGTCAAGAAATCAAACTCTACTTATCATTACCATCTCATATGTTGACATAAGGCGTGCTCAATAAAAGGAACTGTTTAACCCTTTTTAACCGAGAAAACTAATGCATACACTTTGAGAAGATCAGCTCACTAAGTATCATACAAGGTTTTACAGGAGAATGTCCATTCTCCATTATAGAGGCTAAAATGGAACATAAGTGACAAGATTTTAACAAGCTAGACTTAGCCATCACAGTAATCAAATCTCAATACAACCTTCTATAACCAGCTTCAAACATCGAAGAATTCGGAATAGTTCCAGAATTATTATCAAAGCCACAAGGAGATCGACATGATCTAATACAATGAAGTATCTGGAACTTATGCAATCAGAAATTGTAAACAAGATACAACAGTTATCTATAAGAGAACTCAGCTATTCATTCGTGTCATCATATTAGCTCTGGAGTATACCAAAGACGCCATTCCAAATTGCCTATTCAAGGGTTGAAGAGGTAGACCTTAAAATCATCACAACTGTCCTTATTATCTACAACTCCATGATAATATTAAATCAGTTGTTCTCTTTCATTACACATCCCTATTTTAAAATAAAACTAGGTCGATTATAAGTATAGATGATGCCCCATACAAGACCATCACGACTCCACAGGCATAGATTTATTAAAATAATCAAACCCAATTATGTATAACCAACAAACACTAGGTCAAGAAAAGACATATGCAACAAAACTCACACAGAACAATTTCCAGTATACCACAATACCTTATCATACTTATTCAAATCCATGGAGAGATGGGTAACAAATAAAACCAGGTTTTCTACAGTATGGATAGAAATCAATTCTTAGCTGCAAGAAGATTTCATCAATGCTAGCATATCATTTCAACTCAGTATTCACTATAACAGCAGTCCTCAAACATTTCAAGATTATATTCTCGCCTTCACTATAATAAACCTTATTGGAGTATGTACTTAATTAATCACTTCCTACAGCATACATCATGAAGCCATAGCATTCATACTCTACAGAGAAAATATTAAACGATTCCACATCACAGAAATTACAAACGCAAAATCATTCAATACAAGGTTATTTTTGTGAAATCACTAAATAAAGCAAGAAATTATGAAAAGTTCAGAGTGTATCATGCCTTTCACGCTAGTGATTTCTTTTCTTGCAAAAACTTTCATGATTCTTCAAAAGATTCCTATCCTTTGAAACGAGTTCCTTCGTCCAACAGATCACAAATTTCCTGTGACATTTTAATGAGTCTGGGAACTTATTGTTCCAACTACTCAACTGTTGTTTTCTCCATACAACTCACATCAACACACAACTAAAATTCCTCCTTGCATGCCCAACAAATATGAGTTTCATGCAATGAAATGAATCGATACCAAAACCAAACTCGTTTTTCCCCAAAACCATTCCTGCACTTCCCTAGGAAGGTGAGCATTAAAAGACATTAAATTCAGAGTTAATGGAGCTTGCCGCCAACTATTCTTAGCTCTCATTTTAAATTTAGCAAACTCCTACTTCATGCCATGCAAGGTGATTTAGACAACTAAAGTACTTCGCTCCAAAATCAGTTGGCGGAGTCAATTAATAAACAATTAAGGGACTAAAGTATAGATATTATGCGGTGGTTACCACCTCATCAACCACTCAAATTTGGGAAATGTTATATCATTTTTTTATTGAAAAGCATAACCATATATTAAAAATAATGAAGTACAATGCTAATCATATAAAAACGAGTGGAAAATATCACACCTCGTATGCAGGATCAAAGTAGCCATAAAGGCTACGAGTAGTAAAGTGTCATGTCAAAAGACACATTTTCAATGACCAAACAATATTTTATGCCATAGAAAATATGGAACGTCATTCCATGATATGCCTTAAGGCTTCACAACACTAAATATTTTAACACACCCTTTTCAAATAGTAAAGGTTATGTTCACTTCAAGCTTCGCAAGTAATAGGTTTGTATGTTAGGTTTAGAACTATCCACTAGGATTAGATTGTCCCCCTTTTTGAAATATATGTATATGTATATGTATATGTGTGTGTGTGTGTATATATATATATATATATATATATATATATATATACATATTCATATGTGTGTGTGTGTGTGTGTAAATATACAATGCTAACGTTGATCAAGAAGTTTTTCATGTATACTCGAAGAAGTAGATGCCCTTAATCATAATAGTTAAGTCCTTGACTGACGACTATAGCCCTTTTATCCCTAGAAATACGATCATGATGGCATTAGTCATCAAATGGGAAGATTATCAGATGGTCAGTTTAAGACTTATTATAAACCAACAGGAAGTCTTGATCACATTCCAAATTAAGTTGCTAAGTGAACTATCAAAATTGTCAAAGCCTCAACATAACTTAGTTATAAAAACTATAATGTTAACAATTTAATAGAGATAAGCAACAACATCATAAATCACTTTCAAGGCTTAAATTTACACCAAATATTATGACACCCTAAACTCTACAAAGTAAATTGCATGACTAAACAAGGAAATCTAACACCATTGCCATCCATCTAGCCAAGGGTTCTAAGTCTAGGAATGTAACATTAAGATAGAAGCTTAAAAGAATGCTTAACTAGTATGAAAACAATACAAAATCTAACTAAACATGCCTACTAATATGCTTGAATTACCTAACATGGGCCTAAATAGACCTAAGAGGGAAATAAAATGGTTATGGTTGCTACTCCAAACAAGGTGAAATGGCCTCTCCCAATGACTACTTGGTCATTTTGGATATCCATCTACTAACCCCATTGAAGGCTTTAAGCAAGGATTGAACTTGGCTATATATCATATTTATTATATGAGATGCAAATCAAAGCATGGTGTAAAGTATAAAGGAATGAGGTGCACCCTTTTTATAGTTTTCCTTTTGGGAGAAACTTGTATTTTGGTGCATGTGGGACTAAAAGCCCCAAATTAGATTAGAATTTCTAATCATGATTAGGCCTTGCTAATCACAATTAGTGAATTACCAAGTGATTAAGAGGTGTGAAGCCTTAATCAACCACTTAGGGTCAACTAGGAGGCTAGGATAAGCTTTTGAAGCTTGTTGAGACATTGTAGAGGTGAATGGGGTGATTTTGAGTGGTTGGAAGAGGGGTTTGAGTCAATACTAGGGTATATTGACCAAAACAAGGGAAAAATAGGCTTAATTAGCTAATAAATGCCAATTGTCTATTTTGAAGAGGATTTTGACTTACGATTCACCGTAAAGTGGCATCCTGAATGCAAAAGGGGTTACGCAATCAAAAAAACATTGTTAATTGGCTAAAGTGGTAAGAAACGTTAGTTAATTAGCAAAGATCACTAATTATAATGGAATTGGCAAGAATGAGAGTGATTTGTGTGCATTTTGGCAATAAGATTGCAAAAGTGGAATTTAGGTGTCTACATTTGCCCCTGTTTGAGGTGAAGTTAGTGACTTCACTTCAAACATAGTAGACAAGCATAAACAGGTAAATTTTTGAAGAAAAATTAGCAGGATGAAGGATGCCCCCTCGAGTGTCGAGTGGGTGATAGAAGAAGTCAATCGACAATCGAAAATATGATTGAAATGGATAGAAGAAAATAGGTCAGAACGGGCGCGAAACCCTTAGGTATTGAAAAGGAATAAGGATAGGGATAAACGTGGTTGTTTATTGCCTCGGGTGAGTTTTAGAAGAAAAATTAGTAATGGTAATAAATGATAATGGAGAAGAAATGATTAATGGAGAAATATAGGACAAGCCCAATCTTTGCATCCAACCTTTCAATAAGCAACTTGTTTATATCATTTTTCCCCTAGGTCTACATCATCGACCTTTATTTAAAATAAACAAAAGTGTAAGATAACATGAAAAGCTAAATTACTAACAATTGTTTACTGCTAAAAATATGTAACTCCATGCAACATACATTATGCAATGCAATACGAGAAAGTAAAATGATATTTAGCTCCATGCAACATACAAAATGCAATGCAATATGAGAAAGTAAACCAACTAACCTAACAGAGAAACTAGTACAATCACACGTACTCAAACAAATAATGTGTTGCACCCATGTTTTTGTTATCAAGCTGCAGTTCTCAAATGTTCATGTTGTAACGACAAGGGTTAAAAATGATGCCCCAAGCAATAACACATGCGAGGGAAAAATGGAGGACACAAGTAGTCCTATGGAAAAACATTCGTGCACTACGACACAGTCTCTGGCAACTCATTGTTGCACGGGGAGTACTGACGTAGTATGCAGCTGAGCTTTTGTTAATGGAGGTAGATCACGATGATCCGCAAGTCATTTGAGACCAGAACAAGTAAGAACCATAGAAAGATGCTTTTGTAAGACATATTTCAATGTTCGAGGATGATGCAATTGACACAGGCTTTAGCTGTGTATATGTTGTTTACCAATTTTTGTAAAATTTTAAATTTTTACAATTTTTTTTTGGATTTTTAACGATTTTATCAATTTTTTTTTATTTTTAATTTCTTTTAAACAATTTTGACTGTTATATGCTTTGTATCACCTTGTTAGATTATGAGATAGCTTTAGTTGATATCATACTTGTATGTTTGATGAGATACCTTTGAGCAACATGTTTATATTTTTGATATTGGTGTGGGGGGGATAGATTTGTGATCATGCGCAACCCCTCTTGCCCCATTGGTGATACAGTATTTGATGATTAGCTTTTAGTATACATGCGTGATGTAGACTTAGCATTTTATTTTTTTGATATATGATGTATAGATGTGATGGATATGTGTGATATGATGATGAAATTATAACACAATGTACAAGTAAAAATTAACAAGCACAAGTTTAAACAAATCTAATCAAAGCAACACATTTATTTACAAGTATGCAATACAAAATGGACTCAATGCAATACACTACAGACTAAAGTGATATTCAATCTAAGTAAGCAAGTGAATCCAATTTAAAGCATACAATATGAACAAGTAATGCAACCAAAACCATACAAACCAACAACTAAAAGTAAGTGAACCACTACTTTGTTTTTGTGGGATAGTTTTGGGACATTTTTTGTTGTTTTTGATTTTATTTCTAAGACAATTTTCTATTGTTTTGGAGTTTTCTAAGAAACGTATTTGAATGTTTTGATTTTTCCAAAGGACATATCTGTATGTTTTTGGGATTTTCAAAAGTTATACGAATGTTTTTGATGTTTTCTCAACAATTTTCCAAAGCAAACGTGCAAGGAAATAAAGAAATGTGGATGCCCCCAGTGTTAGATGGGATGTACAAGGGTAGAATGCCATGTGGTATATGCCAGAAGTGATGCTTTGAAGCTTCCCCCAGCGTGAGATGGGTTCATTCAATGTTAACTTCTCCACACTCAAAAGGTTAGATTAGCCGGATCAGGGAAAAGAAGGATAGGCTCACAAGGGGCTCAGACGAAGGTAAAGATTAACTTAGGGAAAAGTTGTCGTACTCCTTAAACCTAGACTGCTTGTGAACAATGGACCCTCCCTTGGCGCCAGAAGCTAGTTTTCACCAAAGGACTTGTCCAAAGTGCCACCATTGCGTGGTTTTCACTATTGGACGTACCTGTTTATTTTTCTTTTTCTTTTTCTATTTTTATACTTTTTTGTTTTACTTTTCTTGGTATTCTGCAGAGACCCCATACTTAAGCATAGAAGCGCTTAAGATGCATTGTGTTCATGGGTTCTCGAAGCTCTTGGCCATCTGAATAGGCCAGCTTATATGCACCTGAACCAAACTTGGCAACCACAATGTATGGTCCTAGCCAGTTGGGCTCAAATTTCCCTTTCTTTTCTCGATCTTTATTGGTGTTCTTCTGATTCTCTTTCAACATCATGTCTCCTACCTCGAACTGATGAGGTATGACCTTCTTATTGTAACTTTTTCGTACTCGATCATGATACACTTTTAGGTGATTGAGGGTGCGAAGGTGTTTCTCATCCAATAGCTCCAACTCTGTCAGTTGAGCTACTCTATAGTCCTCCTCTTCATTCAGGTAATCCCTTAGCTCGATACGCAAAGAAGGGATCTCGATCTCTAAAGGAAAGATGGCTTCGGAACCGAATACTAAAGAATATGGAGTTGCACCTGTAGGGGTGTGGATAGAAGTTCTGAATGCCCAGAGGGCAGGGTGAATTTGCAGATGCTAGTTACGGCCTGTGGTATTCACCATTTTCTCCATAATGTGAATTAAGGTTTTGTTGGAAGCTTCGGCCTTGCCCATTACCTTGAGGGTAATAAGGGGTTGAAAACTTAAGGGAAATTTGAAAGTGTTTGCAGAGTGCTTTCACATTTTTATTTTTGAATGACTTACCATTATCAGTGATAATGGAAGAAGGGATACCATATCTACAGATGATATGATTCATTATAAACTTTGAAATTTGGGGACCTTCTGTATAAGTAAGAGGAACTACCTCTACCCATTTTGTAAAGTACTCAGTGGCCATTATAATGAACTTGTGGCCATCTGAGGAGACAGGATTAAGTTTCCCTATTAGATCGAGACCCCACTTTGAGAACGGCCAGGGTGTCGTGATTGGTTGCAAGGATTGTGCCGATCGGTGCATATATCAAATTGCTATACTTTTGACAATCCACACACTTCTTTACATGTTGACAACAGTCATGCTCCATGGTAGGCCAATAGTAACCTACTTATGAGTATCTTCTTTGCAAGGACAATCCCATTAGTATGAGCTCCACAAATTCCCTCGTGCACCTCCTTGATTGCTTGGATAGATTCATCATAATTTAAACAGCGCAACAGATTCCCATCGTAGCCTCAGCGGAAGAGGGTGCCCCCAAGTAGGGTATAATGGGCTATACACTGGATGAGGTTGCACTTTTCAGCATGGGAAATTTTCATAGGGAAGGTTCCATCATGGAGATAATTAAAGATTTCAGCGTACCAAGGTGAAAAGGGACCAACAACTTCACACACTAAACAAGAGTCTGGTATGTCATATGTCGTTGTTCTTAGATTTTCAACAAAGAATGGCATATCATTGCTCTCTGGTGGAATGCTCAACATAGATCCTACCATAGCCATGGTGTCTGCCACTCTATTCTGAGCTCTTGGTATTTTCTCAAATGTTATCTTCTCAAATAATTCTTTCAAGGAATTGACCATTCTTTTATATGGAAGTAACTTTTCATCTTTAACTTTATATTCATCTGTGACCTGTTTGATAATAAGCATTGAATCACCAATGCATTTTACTTGTCTGATATCCCATTTGATGGCTAGCTTCATTCCTACAATGAGAGCTTCATATTCCACTATATTTTTTGTGCAAGGGAATCCAATTCGAAATGCCTGTGGAATCAAGTCTCCCATGGGAGTGATTAGCACAACTTTGGCACCTAAACCATGAAAGGTAAAAGAGCCATCAAAGTACATTTGCCAAACTACATATTCTTCAAGGTACATAATGGATGCATCTGGTAGTTCTAGACTCAAGGGTTCAGTACCTGGTAGTGGAGCTTCTGCCAGTTGATCTGCTAACACCTGTCCTTTTACTGACTTTTGATGAACGTATTCAATGTCAAACTCACTTAATAAGATGATCCAATTAGCCATCTTTCTGGTTAGTGCTGGTTTGGACAATAAATACTTCAACCTTTGAAATTAGCTTGATTTTATTGTTAAGCATATAATGACGTAGCTTCTGGAAAGAAAACACCATGGCTAGGAAAGCCTTCTCGATTTGTGGATAATTTAGCTCATATGCTACCAATGTCCTGCTCAAATAGTATACAACCTTTTCTCTTTGTTCTTTGTCATACTGGGCCAACAGTGCTCCAATTGCAAAATGTGTAGCAGAGATATAAAGTAACAAGGGTTCTCCTGCCGTGGGTGGCATGAGAATAGGGGGGTTGGCCAAGTATTCTTTTAGCAAAGAAAACACTTGTTGTTGTTCTGGTCCCTAGTTGAAATTAACATCCTTCTTAAGAAGATGTGTAAATGTATGACACTTGTCTGCTAGCTGTGAAATAAACCTTCTGATGGCTTGAATTTTCCCTTGTAATCTACACAGCTATCTGTTATTCTTGGGGGGGCATTTATGTAATAACCATGACCTTTACAGGGTCCACTTCTATTCCTCTCTGTGACATAATGAATCCTAGTAATTTCCCAGATAGCACACCAAAGACACACTTCTTTGGGTTAAGTCAGACTTTGTAATCCCTTAAGCGCTGAAAGATACGCCGTAAAATTTTTGGGTGTTCCTCACGGGTTCTAGATTTAGCCAGTATATCATCTACGTAATCTTCCATGATGTCACTTATCATATCGTGAAAGATTACAATCATCGCCCTTTGATATGTAGCACCTGCATTTTTAAGGCCGAAAGGCATGACTTGGTAACAAAACGTCCCCCATGGGGTTGTGAAAGTTGTCTTGTGTTGATCTTCTTCTGCAATATTTATCTGATTGTAACCTGAGAAGCCATCCATGAGTGAAAGCATCTCATAGCCTATTGTAGAATCAACAATCATGTCAATGTTTGGAAGAGGAAAATCATCCTTAGGACAAGCTTTGTTTATATCCCTGAAATCTGTACACACTCTAATACCAACTGGCTTCTTTTGAACTGGGACCACATTGGAGATCCACTCTGAGTAGTCGATAGGCCTGATAAAGCCTACTTCTAGTAACCTTTCTAGCTCTTCCTTTACCAGTAAGGTGACGCGAGGATGCATCTTTCAGAGATTTTGTTTGATGGGCTTGGCATCTGGGTGTACCACAAGATTGTGCACCACTAGTGTAGGATCAAGTCCTGGCATGTCAACATAAGACCAAGTGAAGATGTCTGCATACTCTCTTAAGAGTCCTGTGAATGTTTTTTATTCTTTGGCTGAGAGGGAAGCTCCCAACTTAACTATCTGTGGTAGTTCTTTTGTGCCGATATTAACATCTATTGTATCTTCCACTAATAACTTTGATTCATCCCCCATGCGTGTAGGATCAGGAGGGAGATTGAGATCCTCCTCTATCATAGGTGGCTCAGGGAGATCTTCATCTTGAAGTAGGTACATTATCTTTTCCATAGGTTGTTCTGCCTATTTGTCCACAAGCGCCTCAAAGAGGTTTTCACTATAGGACTTCCCCTTTTTATTTCCACAAGGATTTTCTTTGGAACTTTTTCCCTTGCTCACTTTTTTACTTAAATTCCTGCACAACTCTACTTCCTCTCCAAAGTATGCACATGCGTTAAGCTGAATGGAGAACCCCTTCTTGTGATCATTTCTTGGAATGTTGTCTCTAATTCCCAGGAACTCACCAATGGCCTCATCATTCTGAAACACGTCAATAGGTACGTGTTGTTGTTGATCCCAATTCATGAGTGATGGGTAGGTGAGGGTTAATGGTTGAGTTATAGGGGATATGGTGGGTATAACAGGGGTTATAGTAAGGATAGCCATATTGGCGAATAGGTTCGTAGAGGCAAGGTCTTCGTAAAGACTACATCGGGAATCTGTTTCACTTTCATTTCCAGAAAAACTATCCTCACTCTCAGAAGAAGCATACTCATCATCTGAAGAATGAGACTCATATAAATGGATTCCTATACCTGATTTACCTACTATATGCCAAGGTATTGCAAGAGCTTCTAATGGGCCTTGTTCTTGGTGGCCACAGCCACATCCTTTATACCCCATGACAAGCATTATCCGATTAGGAATGGGATACTTAGGTGATTTATAACATGTAGCCATGTCATCATCTGGATGGAATACAATGTCCATAAGAAACCTTTCATCTTCTAGCAAGCTGCCAGGAGTAAAATTCTTGAAAGGGCAAGCCTCTCTTGATCTCTGAACTTTGAAACATGGCCTACCATGTGCTTGGGCTGATAGCGGACCGTTGTGAACCATTAGGGCTTGTTGTAGATCATACTCTCCACAACCACTTGGTTTGACCTTCATCTCCCATGTAGAAAAAGGAGTTTCTGAGGTGGAAGCACCATTTTCATTGATAGACAGGGTATCTAGATCCACTCGTGAAGTGAGGGCCTCTGACTAGATAGGAATAGCGATCTCCATAGATGGACACTCATAGATTGTAGGGAAAAATCCTGACAATGCTCTACAATGAGAAAAAGGTTGAGGGTCCCCCTGTATGGTGAGTGTTTGTCCCTCATATTGTAACTTTAAACACTGATGATACGTTGATGGCATGGCCTACATGGCATGAATCCATGGGCGACCGAGCAAGATATTGTAAGGGAGTTCTAGGTCCAAGACGTGGAACTTTGTATCATGTGTTATGGGACCCACTTCTAATAAGAAAGTGATCATTCCAGCTGATTTTCATTCTTCATTGTCATATGCCTTAATGGTGATGACCTTTGTTTCCAGATCAGCTTCTATGTAGCCTAGTTGGCAGACTAGTTTGAGAGTACATATGTTAAGACCCGATCCGCCATCCACAAGCACTCTCTTAACCTTCTTATGTTTGATGATAACCTCAATATGCAATGGTAGGTTATGTGAAGGATCTTCAACTAAGGCTTTTGTAGTGCTGAAGGTTATGTGTTCCAAAGGAACAAGTTGTGCTACCATGGCTTGCAAATGTGTTGGGTCAACATCAATGGATACTCCTGATCCCTGTAAGGTTTTGTAAAGTATATCCTTATGGATGCTAGAGATCTTTAGAAGGTCTAAGATGGAAATCTTAGCTGTAGTTTTTTCTAGTTGATCTAACACATCATAGTGACTCTCTTGAGGAGGAGGGGAGTAGGTTCAGAATTTATAACAAGGCGAGCCCACCATGTTGCCACATCACACTCTCTTGTCTTAATTCTAATTGTATTGATTTTCTCAATGAGTGGGTCAACACAACCTATCAAGGCATCAAAATGGTCTTTGTTTGACATATAGTTAGCATTTTTATTCTGAGATGATTGTCCCTGATCTAAATTTTTCCTTTCTTTGTGATTGGGAAAAGGCTCTTTGAAGATCCCTAAGTTTTCATTTGGATATTTTTCAGCAATAGCGGAGTCTACTTCAATATCACCGTTGTCGACTAGGTCTTGAATATAGTGTTTTAATCTTAAACACTTGTCAGTTTTGTGACCCTTTACATAGTGGAACCCACAGAATTCATTCTCCCTAAACCATGATGGTTTGGGTGTATCATCCCCATAGGGTTACATTTCAGGGTACTTAACCATGTTAACGGCCTCCAACTATTTTAGTATAGATGATATGGATTCAGATAGAGGAGTAAAAGTGTGGCATTTATACTCAGTAGGTGGATTACCCTTTGCAAGTTTCAAAGGTGTGTGGTTTTGCATGGCTTGCACCCATTTAGAGTCTACTATCCCATCACTAACGACATTTTTGTTTCTATTAGGAACAAAACTTTGTTTTATCGTTAGATTTAGAATCGTTGTGTTCGCGGGAGAAAGGTTTTAGAGTCCCCCTAGCTAACAATGCCTTTTCAATTTGACTCCCTTTTTCTATTACCTCTTCGAACGTGTTACCACAATGCATTTGCAAGTGGAATGTAATGTCTGGATGGAGGTTGGGAACAAATATGCCTATCAGCTACTTTTTGGGTAGGGAGCAAGGAAAGCGACTAGCTAACCCTCTCCATCTTTGTAAAAATGCAACGAAGTTTTCGTTGTTTCGTTTCTTGGCATTGCAGAGATCTAACATGGTAATGTCATTTTCTATATTGAAAGAGAAGTGTCATACAAAACTCTCTGCTATTTTGGCCATGTTGATATGGATCCCTTAGGGATATGCACAAACCAATCTAGCGTCATTGCCCCTAAACTTTGTGGAAACAAGCGCATAAGATAATTGTCGCTGAATGCCACCTCTTGACATGCCATATAAAAGTCCTTTATATGATCACGAGGGTCACCTTTTCCCTTATATTTATCAAATTTTGGAAAATCAAAATGTCTTGGGAAAGGTACTTGCAGCATGGCTTTGTCAAATGGGTAAGGACATAACTCATCGAACCAATACTTCTTGTTATTGCTACCAAGTTTGGCCCTCTTGTAACGCTTGAAGGGCATTCTTCATTGTTGACCACTCTTGATTAAAAAGTGGATCTTGCATGGGTGGCGGCGTAGGTCTATACAAAGGGTTAAGCCTAGGTGTATGCCCACCCTGATTTGTTGTGAGAATCTCTTCATAAGGATCTCTTTGTGCCTCCCATCAAGGAGTGTTTATTGGGAACTCGTAAAACGAAGCTTTAGGTTTTACCTTTGGTATAGTTTGTTTCACAACTTTTGGTTGTTCCTTTTGTATATGTGAAGCCAAACTTTCCAATTGACGAGTGAGGGCTTGGACCTGTTGTTCTAACGTAACCTCTTTAATAGGTATTTCATGACGATCTTCATTAGGAGGAGGTTGTGCATGATGAACATGTTCTTCATGGTCTTCACAATGAATTTTAATAGGAGGAAAATGATAGTCTCCATCATTTTCAAATGGTATCTCCTCATTATTCTGTCGTGTAGAAGTAGAGGCATGACCTGGATTTAAAATTTCGTTAAGAGTGCGATGAGGGAGGTCTACTTCTTCTCCCCAAACCATGCCAGCAATAAGAGAAGGGTCTACTGTGGAAGGTAATTTGGCTCCTAGTTCCACAACCCACATAAGAACTTCATGTTTGTTATGAAAAATGTAGTCGTCAAAATGGGCAAAATGAAGCTCTGCATCCGCATGAGGAGACTCTTCCTCTCCACCACTATGGTCAACCATGAGATTATCCTCCATAAGAGGGTTGTCACCTCCAAATATATTGGCTGCCAACTTTTGTGACCCCATTCTCGTAGTAGGAATTACTTAGAATAGAAGGTACAACGTGAAATATTTCCACTAAGGTTTATTAACAAGGGACCCTAGTCAAATTTTTGTAGTGTAACGACCCTAAGTTGTTTAAAACAAGGTGACTATAGAATAGCCACAAAAGTGATAGGTCAAAACGAACGTACGAACTAAAGAATAATGAAAAAGCTACCCTAGCAAGGTAATATATGACACATTTTTTCCTTAGAATAATACAATGATGTACAACACTCAAAATTTAGTTTACACCAAATAGTTTATTCTCTAAGATTCCATCTAGATAGGTTTGCAACCAAATAGTGACAACACAACATCACCAGTTAGGTCGAGTTTGCAACAAACAAGGCCTAAATGATAAGAGAATGTTGACGATCTTCTAACAAGATATACTAAAAACTAGTTTCTAAACACTAACAAATTCCAAGTCTCATAAAATGGATGATAACAATGTGAGCAGTGTAACGACACTATTTGGACACGTGAACCAAGCTTTTGGGAAAGCAAGATTTATAGTGTCAAAATGATGTTATCGTGATGCTAACAATGTATCCTCAACACTCACAAAACTCAAGACAAATTTAGGATGTAAAAACTATGTCTAAGTATAACAAGAAATTACTATGCGTGTGAACAACGTAACTCTACAATATATAGATTTAGGCCTAATTTCACAATGAAAACAAGACGTAAATATCTCAATTGTATGGCTACAATGTGGGCAACGTAACAACTCAAAAGAAGACAAGGATGAAAACACCTAACTATGATGATAATAAGTCTCAAATATGGGTTTTTGAGACAAGGGGGCCTACTAGATCGTGAGTACGTACCATGCACACTTTCAACACTTATGCTTCGGCATTGCAACCTAGTCACATAAGTAGAATACAAAAGTGGTGGACACACGATATCTAGCAGTATCCATATATGTTGTTTTATTTTGTCCAAAAATGGGCAACAATAAAACAAGGGTGTAGACCAAATGGTGTTGAAATAAACTTGGTGTTATTTTGGCAGAGTTTTTCCTTGTCTTAAGACAAGTGAAAAACTAGGACAAAATGACACTAAGTAGATTTCGTGATGAAATGTCACATGGTTTCAAATTTAAGAGATTCTTTCCCTTGTTTGAAAAACAAGAGTTTGAATCTAAAAAATTTTACCACTTTGTGAGAGCTCTCAAGTATACTATCTAAGACAAAAACAATGGCTCCAAGCCGGCAATCTTCCTAGGTGGTTCTCTCTCTAGGTGTCACAAGATATCTATGAGCGAGCTTGATTTACCCAAAAAATTTACACTGACTAATTTGGGAGTATCTTGGCTTTACTTTACCCCCTTCAGTATAATGAGCACCTAAAGTGCATTTAGTTATACTTTCACTGGGGTTGCGATACAGATATCTTTGACATGCTAATCTCACCAAGGCGTACTAGACAAGTTGGTAGTGTGGAGCACTTTCCTGTTTCATTCACAAGGTTCCCTCTTGCGTGAACTACTTTAGGGTTCCTAGGACCACCCCCATTGTTGTAGCTTAAGGCTTATGCCAAAGGGGTTATGTCCTAGTTGAGTGGACGAGCTGTAGCTCTTAACCGAAACCTGCAAATACAATGTGATGATTGTGGTGTATTTTTTATCTTTTAGACTTAATGTGGTTTTTTTCGTACTCCTTTTGGCAACCTACAATCACACATGTAGTTAGAAATTTTTTTAGGTCCTCCTTTCTTTGACTAGCATTATGCATTTCACAAAATGGTTAGTAGTTTCAAAATAGATTCACAATATCATAAGAAAATAACCATGAAAAATGCTTGTAAATCAACTAACTACCATCAAATTTTGCAAAAAAACAAGGTTTATTCCCAATTCATCCAAGTGCTTTTTAATGAAAAGACTAAAATTGCTTTTGATTCCCAAGATCACACTAGGTGCAAGGGAAGAGCATACACAAATTCTAGCCTTGGTTATTTAGCAAGTGAAAAAGCATTTAAACTAAAAGATGATTAACAAAGTTTCCTACTTACTCTAATGATAACAAAAGAAGGTTTAAGAGTGCTTTTGATTCTCTAGATCACACAAAGTGCAAGAGAAGAGCATACACACCTTAACCCAAACTCATACAAAGCATGGAAACAAGATTAATTCCTTTAAACCCTAAGTGATTTTATGAGAAAACTTACTCTAAATCTATGAAATTGACAAAAATGGCATCTAAAAACCTCTGAAAAGTAATAGAAATCCTAAAAACCAAAAATCAAAATTTTGAGTTTGCTGGAAAAATTTATACAGACATAGCTGTGCACCTCTGTCGATGTGTGTGCTCATGTTTCAACATTTGCCACTCATAATTCAATGCATGCGCTTCCCTTTGTAAAAATGATAGACAATTGAAAAATACAAGTTGACGTGTGTGCTCACAGTTCAACACCTGCGCTTCCCTTTGTAAAAATGACAGACTTGAAAATACAAGCTGACATGTGTGCTCACAATTCAACTCCTGCACCCCCCTTTGTAAAAATGATAGAGTTGAAAATACAAGTTGATGTGTGCTCTCACAGTTCAACACCTGCGCTCACACTTCAATGCATGCACTCACAGTTCAACGACTGCACTCCTAGTTCAATGTCAGCGCTCCTAGTTCAAAGCATGTGTGCCCCTTCACAGGAAGTGGCCAAAATTTGAGTTTTGAAAAGAATTTCTTCAAAGAGGTCAAATCTTTAGTATTTTTTTGGCAATTTTGATAGGCTTTGCCTCCTTAAATCCTGCAAAAATCAAGAAAATACAACTTCTACCACTAATATAGATGAAACAACTTTCAAAAATGGAAATTAATCTATAAAATTTTGAAAATTACTCTAAAAAATTAAAATTAATCTAAAAAGCTTGAGAAACTAATCTAAAAAGCTTGAAAGTACTCTAGAAAGCTTGAAAGTAAACTAGAAAACTTGAAAGTAAACTTGAAAACTTGAAATTAATCTAGGAAACTTGAAACTAATACGTAGGAATTAAGCTATAAAACCTTGAAAATTACTCTAAAACTTTGAAATAAATCTAAAAAGCTTGATAAACTAATCTAAAAAGCTTGAAAGTACACTAGAAAGCTTGAAAGTAAACTAAAAAACTTTAAATTAATCTAGGAAACTTGAAACTAATCTATAAACTTGAAATGAAAAACTTTGAAACTAAGTTAAAAAGCTTTAAAAAGTGAATGCAATGGGGTATTGTCCCACATGGCATGCCAAATGATGACACCCTAAACTCTACAAAGCAAATTACATGACTAAACAAGGAAATCTAACACCATTTCCATCCATCTAGCCAAGGGTTCTAAGTCTAGGAATGTAACATTAAGATAGAAGCTTAAAATATTGCTTAACTAGTATGAAAACAATACAAAATCTAACTAAACATGCCTACTAATATGCTTGAATTACCTAACATGGGCCTAAATAGACCTAAGAGGGAAATCAAATGGTTATGGTTGCTACTCCAAACAAGGTGAAATGGCCTCTCCCAATGACTACTTGGTCATTTTGGATATCCATCTACTAACCCCATTGAAGGCTTTAAGCAAGGATTGAACTTGGCTATATATCATATTTATTATATGAGATGCAAATCAAAGCATGGTGTAAAATATAAAGGAATGAGGTGCACCCTTTTTATAGTTTTCCTTTTGGGAGAAACTTGTATTTTGGTGCATGTGGGACTAAAATCCCCAAATTAGATTAGAATTTCTAATCATGATTAGGCCTTGCTAATCACAATTAGTGAATTACCAAGTGATTAAGAGGTGTGAAGCCTTAATCAACCGCTTAGGGTCAACTAGGAGGCTAGGATAAGCTTTTGAAGCTTGCAGAGACATTGTGGAGGTGAATGGCATGATTTTGAGTTGTTGGAAGAGGGGTTTGAGTCAATACTAGGGTATATTGACAAAAACAAGGGCAAAATAGGCTTAATTAGCTAATAAATGTTAATTGTCTGTTTTGAAGAGGATTTTGACTTACGATTCGCCATAAAGTGGCATCCTGAATGTGAAAGGCGTTACACAATCAAAAAAGTGTTTTTAATTGGCCTAAAGTGGTAAGAAACGTTAGTTAATTAGCAAATATCACTAATTATAACAGAATTGGCAAGAATAAGAGTTATTTGTGTGCATTTTATAAATAAGGTTGCAAAAGAGGAATTTAGGTGTCTACACTCACCAACAAAATTGTCACAGTGGACCCAGAGCTCCCAAAAAAATCATAATGATAACATGTGCAAATGAATTGAAAATATGTTGTCTTGATGTTTTGTTTTAACCTCATTTTGAGTGTATGTATCTATAGGGATGGAGCATTGGCGGAGGTAAGTTATTATCCCCGCACAAATGGTAAGTCCTCTTGTCATTTTAATTTAGTGTTTATTTTTCGATATTTCATCTATTTGCACTTGAGTCTTCTTTTTTGTTTTGTAGGTAGTGGGAGTTTAGACGAAGACATTTCAACACACGGGCGTGTCAGGTATAGTTTCTAACTCCCCATTTCAAGAACGTCATACTCAGACTCTACGTTTTACACCTTTTCATGGCTAAGACGCTTCTCCAAGGGGGCAATATGTACGCACCCAAAATTGCATGTGCTACATTTTCAGAAAATAGTTACAAAAGTCCCCAATGATGATTCATGTCCTTTCAGAAGGTGTTCGAGTTCCTAAGCTCATCCATAGTGTATATTTGTAACATATACATCTTTACTTAACTTTTCCACACTTTCTTCCATCTTCCCGCTCATTTTTGTGCATTTTTTGGACTTTAGTGTTAGGACCGCTACCTTGCACAGGGTGGTGATCCTGTGCACTTTTTCAGGAACTCTTCATGTGTAGTTTTAACACGTGATTTCAATTAACTGGACTTCTAAGGTGTGTTTGTGAACCAAATTACCTAAAAATAGTCTTGATGGCATGGTATTCCTTCCCTCTTCTATTTTTAAATAGATTTAATTAGTTTGAATTTCCTCTTTACCCAATTATTTGGCACTCCAAAGTTTCCTTGTGCATGAAGGCACATCCCAGCCGATTCCTATATATTCAATTCTTGTATTCAAGCAAAAGACCTGAGAATTTTGTGTATCTTACATAGTATTGTTGCCACAGTCTTGCTAGAAATTGCAGAGCTAAGCTCTGTTCACTTGTACTATCCCTCTTCCACTTGCATTGCGACCAAACTGCCTTCAAGTTGCCATTGCTCAAGTGCCTTCTCCTATTGCTGCCTTTGCATTCCCAATTCCTTGGACTCATATGGACACACAGAGAAAGAAAGGATAAACTGAGGGGACAAGTCATCACACAGTTAGATTTACCTCTATTTTGTGAATTCCATGTTGGATTTTTTTTATTTTCTTCATTGCTGCAATTTTTCATTGTTACATCATATCAAATAGAGTAGAAATCAATTTCCTTTCATTTGCAAGTAATTAGTTAATTTCCAAGAGGGTTTTAAATTATTAATAACAGCTCCCGGTGACAGATCCTCTTCTTCCCATCCTTGTGGATCTGAAGGAGAGAATATCTATAGGAGGTTGTCTACATATCATAGATCATTTGGAAAATTTCTTGTTTTAAGTTAGTTTAGTTTCAATACACTCAGCATACGTGAATAGCCACACCGAGTTATCTCACTTGTTTATTTTTAGGGTAGAGATATTTTAATTATTTAAAATAGAATTAAATTGTTGTTTGTGATTGTAATATTTTAGTTTTTTTGATTTGTTTAGGTTAGTTTCCTTTCAAGAGTAGTATAGATTGTTAGTTTCATCTTAGTTAATTTGGACACTTCGAACTAGTTTAACATTGAGATTCAGTTAGACAAACCATAGGGAATTTACGCTACCCGTTCATAGCCTCTAAATCTCCCCTTTTCCAACTCATCTACTAAGATATCACACTACCAGATCTTAATCACTGATCCTCCTATAGTTAACTACACATATTTCCACATCGGATGCTCCGACACAACCTCGAGGGGTTGAGTGCAGTTGAAGGTTACATGTCAATTTTCATTCGTACAGTCCCTCATTTTGAACACATAATTATGTATCATATATGATTTCCTTGTTTGATTTTCATAATTTAAAACCGGAAGGCCGACCCATAAGTGAAAAATATTCCCAAAAGATAAAAGAGCGAGTAAGGTAGAAAGAGGGTCAGGGGCACCCAGAAGGGACAAGAATACTTGAGCGCTACTTTCATGATTGGGTGCTAGTGTATGAAGTCATAGAAGATAAATAAGTAAAGTTACGACTAGGATGTAAGGTGCTGGAGACCAAAGATAAAGTAAAAGACATAAAAAATAGGCCAAAGATAGTTGTCAACCACTAGGTTTCTTGCTTGGGAATCATATAAATGCTAGCATGTTTTTAGGACCTAGACATGCACCCAAGTGTGTGATTTTGTGTCTACAAAACACCTCTCAATGTAATAGTAAAATAGGAATGTGACCATCAAATTTAAAACTTTTTATGTGGATGGAAACATGTTTATACTTGTAAAATGCATTAAATTTGATGATAGTATAAGTGGAATATACAATTAAACCATGTTTTTATGGAGGAAGTAAAGATGAACGTATAATAATGGTATGATGATGATGTTTAATTTTTTAATTTTAATTTTACTCATAATGTGGTTGGGTGTTGCTTCCTTCCTAAATTCTCAATCACAAGGTCAAACACTCAGAAATGTTGAACAAACTATAATTAAATATGAGCACGGAATAATAACACAACTAAGTTTTCGAATTGTGTATTACCTCTTTCTTTGTGGCTTTGTCATAACCCGTCACAAAATTATATATAAAAAATTCCCCATTTACATTGATACAAGATGAATTAGTAAATATTTGATCTGTGAATGTCTAGAGGATTCGAACGACAAACGTGGATTACAAAAATTGTGTGAGGGTTCTAATGTTGGTTCTTCTTCAATTTGTGTCATGTGATGTCACATACGAAATGTCTGCATCTACACCTCTCCCCCCTCTATCACCTTTTTCATCTCTCCTTTTCTCCCTCTAATGGTTACCCTTCAATGCTTCAACTTTAACTTCTCTCAATGCTTAAACTTGTAACTAGCATACAAATACATACAACACTAGACCTTTTTATTTGATTATTAAAAAAATGTAATTATAATATAAATACATAGACAAATAATTAAATGTTACTATATTAACTTCAACTAAAATATATTAACACATAAATATATAAATATATTAACACCAACTTAAGTAGCTAATCTTGTTTTAAATTTAGGTCTCTACATAGACACCAACTTTAAAAACTCGTCATATGATATAGTGTTATAAAGAAAACCAAATCGAACCAATTCAATAATAAGATTACTATATCGAGAGGTGTTCTACAATATTAGTTTTGGAGTTATTAGTCAATTTCGTATATGAAAAAATTAAAATAAAAACCTCTAAATTAGTATCAGTTGATGTATCTCTTGAGGTATTTCAAATAAATGTGTTCAAGATGTCTATACAATATTTTTATGAAGAATAATCACTCCAATGAAGTTAACTAACTTGTAGACTTTGGGAATCTTACATTTCAACTGCCTTTGGAATACAAATTTCCTCGCAAGTTTATACTCTCCATTTGGTGATCTCTCACATTCAGTGCCTTTGTTATAATTCAATTCAAATATTTTCTTATAACTTTCGTAACAATCCAACATAGATATTCTTACACCACATATGTGATTTCTTTCGCCTCAACTGTAACACTAAAATTTTCAGGTTTTTTGTGCCATTTTGAAAATTATTTTAGATGTCAAACTTTCCAAATATTCATCATTCAATCTTGCTGAATAATAGTTGGTGATTTCAGTTTATCTTTCGGGGTAAATACAAGTCACCTACATTCACTATAAAACACCTTCGATGTAACTACAAATGTTTTCCATGTATGTGTGTGTGTATGGAGGGGATGGGGGTGTTGATTATACTCTATACAAAAATGCACCGACCCCATCCAAATTACATAGGAAATGCATGCATGGTCATTAAAAATTAAATGAAATCCAATTTTTGGAAAATCATTCGAACATGAGTCTAACAGCGACAGGGACAACTTGGAATGTTAACTTTAGCCCACAATGTGCATTTTGTATAGAGTATGACCAATGCAGATTTTTGTTTCATTCACCAACTTTGATCATCGATGTTCTCCCCGAATACTAATGGGGCGCATTTGATATGTGGTGTTTAATACACCAACTTCCTCAACTACACCTGTAACATCCTATGCAAGGAAAATTAATTTAGTGAATATGGCTTCATGAGTAAAAAATGATCAGAACAATACGCAAAAAAACATTAATTAAAGAAGGTGTGGATTGAAAAGAGAGAAAAAAAACATAAAATTGATCTAAGGCATAAAAACATAGTGTTGTTTCTATAATACAAAGTGTTTTATCAGTTGAGCAGACAACCACTAGGAAAACAAAGAGGATTTTGAAAAATGTAGTTGTTGAACTTATTATATATGTAACAACTTTCTTGATCAATGTAGGAGATTAAACACAATGATTTTTGGAAAATACAATTTGTTTATGAAGCTAAAAAAATGTTAGGCAACTAAGGAGGAGATTGAAAAACACGCCAAGTACGAAACTAAATGTTTTCTATAGAAAGCTTGGATATAAAAAAAAGTTGTATTCCCTTCAATTACATACATACCAACTTTTTTAATCAGTGCAGAATATTAAACACAATGAATGTTGAAAATCACAATGTGTTTATGAAGTTGAGTAGATACTAGTGAACCGAAGAGGAGATTGAAAAGCATGCTAAGTCTGAAACAAAACATTCACAGTAGAAAGGATGGATAGAAAACATAGTCGCATTCACTCCAATTATGTATGTACTAGCTTTGTCCATCAAACCAAGAGATTAAATACAATGATTGTTGGAAATTAGAGTGTGTTTATGAAGCTGAACAAATGTTAGGGAACTGAAGAGGTGATTAACAAACACATCAAGTTTGAAACGAAACGTTCACTAGAGGAAGGATGGATATAAGATAGAGTTGGATTCGCTCTAATTAGGTATGTAGCACTTTTCTCTATCAATGTAGGATATTAAAAAACACAATGATTG
Organism: Taxus chinensis; assembly: GCA_019776745.2. Classification (NCBI taxonomy): domain Eukaryota; kingdom Viridiplantae; phylum Streptophyta; class Pinopsida; order Cupressales; family Taxaceae; genus Taxus; species Taxus chinensis. The sequence goes on from CM034148.1 coordinate 390,868,064, forward strand.
TTAGAGATTAAAACATGTTTAGGAAGTTGAATAGATTCCAAGGAACTGAAGAGGAGATTGAAAAACATACCAAGCCTGAAATAGAGCATTCACTGAAGAAAGGATGGATAGAAAACAAAGTTACATTCAGTCCAATTACGTAACATATTTCTCCATCAATGCATGATATTAAACACAATGATTATTCGAAATTACAGTGTGTTTATGAATCTAAGTAGATGCTAATAAAGCAAAGAGGAGATTGAAAAAAAAAACAAGTATGAAATATAATGCTCACTAGAGAAACATTGGATAGGAAATAGAGTTGCATTTTCTCCAATTACATATGTAGAAAAGTAAATCACTATAAACTTTACCGCATCCTCTTTAACTAGTGAAATGCATTCTTATTGCTTAAACGAGCTTCATTGGCCCAAATTTTGCCTTTCCTTTTTTTCCTCCACTTATAAGAGGCTTTCCCCATCATAAATGGCATCAAATCTGACATTGGACAATGCTTAAGGTCTAATATTGCATAAATAACTACATATACTAGAGATACAATAAGACGCGACTTTAATTTTACTATGTGTTTCACCACTTTTCTCATTCCAATGGCACTCAAAGATGGCTCTCATTTTGTATTCCCAAATCATTGAAAAGAAAAGAAAGGCCTACAATACCCCCACAGTTGCTCCCCTAATTACACATCTCGACCTCTGTTTTGTAAATTTGATTGTTCCCTCTAGTATCCTATTTTCCATTTTGAATCATATTCCACAATGTGTCTTATTGTCATATCCATGAGAGATTATTACACTAAGGGCATTTCTTATAGCGAATGCAGATGAGCTACTACTGTAGTGTTTGGTTGACCATCCAACGTCCTAACAATGATTCGGGGAGGAAAAATTTGAGTTGTGGAATATGTGTGGGACATGCAATATTAAATTTCCACATTTACTCTTCTTCAAACATATAATTTCACCAGGGTTAATGTGTTGCAATCATGAATCGTAAATGACACTTATGACAAAGACAACAACTACTATTCTATTTCTGTAGAGAAACAATTAACAAACCTTGTTTGTATTATATGAAGGAAAAAGAATAAGAATAAGAAGAAAAATAAGAAGAAATTTTAACGTCCACGAGGCTACCAAAAACAAACTATGGGACAACAAATCTTGCTAAATATCTTTCTGACATTCAGATCTCATGTTGATGAGTTTGATAGTAAGCTCCCCTATTTTTTCAGCCATATTCTCATTGTAAGGATGTAGCAGCCACCATACTAGAAAATTGAGCCCTAATTTCATTATAAGCAATATACTCCAACACGAAATGGCTCTTTGACTCCATTACACCAGATGTGTAGAAGACACATACTCTCTCTTCCCATATCTCTTTAGGTATTTTCCATCTTCTTGTTTCACACCGAAGACGATATGAATTAGTCCTCAATTGAGCTATGAAGATATTTTCTATTCACGGGATATTAGCCCTTATAAAAGCCTTTTGTTGATGATCACATGTAGAGTTAAATTCCTCCAAATAAAACCTCTTTTTTATCCCTGATGGATTTCCCCATGTAACTTGGCAAAATTTATCTATAACATTTTTTTTTATATCTTGGCTATTATTATGACATGCATTCAAGTCAATGTTCCATTTTTAAGCCATTTGTTGTTTTGATTCACCCATGACTTCTTTATTTTCTTCCTTAGACCATCTACTATTATCCATTTGCTTGATCATTTTTTTAAAAATTATGAGATGAACCATAACAATAGCTTCTAGAGGTACAACACCCATTTCAGCTAGAAGAATCTCATATGAGACGGAGATCTTTAATTTGAACTTGCTAGTAATCATGATTTTTTGAATCCTCTCAAATTGTTTACACCTTGCGTTCGAAATGTTGCTAGCCCAAACCTCACATCCATAAAGCACCGCTAGAGTTACTAAAAGCCCAAACAATCTATGCATAGTATTTTAATACCATAATTCCACCTCTCTACATTTGTTTTGGAAAGCATAGAAAGCTCTCCACCCCTGAAAGTTTTCTTTTTGCTACAAATCTCCCAACTGAGCTTGTTATTAAAGTCAAACCCAATATATTTATACTCTATTACTTCCTCTAAAATGCTTCCATCGAAATAGAAATCATACCAAGTTATTTTCTTTCTATTGGAGAAGATCATGATCTTGGTTTTATTAGTATTGACTTGCATCCCCACTTCTTTACAAAAGTTCTCAATGCTTTTATAGAAATGGTACTAATAGTTGGTAGGTAACTTTCCCTCAGTTATACTCAGGCAATTTTGAATTTATAAATATTGGCAATCGTACGTGAAATGTACGATGTGAATTCCGAAAGGGATATAGTGAAGAAGTGATCTAAAAAAGACAAGAGTGATCAATAAGTACTTCTATTGTCAATAGTTATTGTTTGTAATTTCAGCTCTTGCACTTTACAAATTATTATAACACTAATAAATGCAAGAGAAATTAATTTATGTATTTCAAGGGTTAATTTAGAAACAAGGATATGCAGAACGGACCTAAAATCCTAAGGTAGGGGTTGCATACACAATTACAATTAGGGTTTCTCTGGAGCTATTAGGGAAATGAATATGGTTTATCTCTATCTATAAGGCATGAATTTTTTCCAAGTGTGGATGATGTATGTGAAGTACAATAGGAAACATGAAGGGTGATACAATGTGCTTGTGGCCAAGATGATGCTTGCAACAAGGGAGGAGGTCTACTAAAATTGCAACCTGATAGTTGGCATTACTCCCTGTCGATCAATCAAAAATGATACGTAAAAGGAAATTTCAAGGAAGGAAAATACATGAATTGAAGGTTAAAAATTAAAACACATTTTGTGATTCAATTTTTTATCTCTTTCTCACACATATTATGGACATGATTTCCTAGCTTCAAGGCGTTGGCATAATCTATGTCGACAGTGCCTCCATCGACATTAAAATCCAAGGCACAATGCTATTAACAATTTCACATGAGGGCCCTTCATTTCCTCTTGAAAAAGCCACAATTACCCCTTTCTAGATGGTTGGAAAGGTTCCCATAGAGATACTTCCATGAAAATACGAAATGAAACCAAAGCAAAAGGATAGACAAAACATTCACTCTATCATTGATGACCAACACATATGATCCCACGTTGTCCTTCGACGAACTGATCTCGTACATGATAGCCCCAGGTGGATAGAAATAATCCCAATAAATGACTCATATTACTGTTAGGGTCATTGATATGGTCTAAAATATGGATAGTGGTGATTACAATATGTTTTCAGAGCCCCGGGGCTTTCTACCTGTAAACATGCCTTTTAACATAAATATATAAAATAAGATATATGTTAAGATTGGATATTTTACCACGTTCATTTCATTAATCCTTACAAAAATACATGTTCATTCATATAGTATGGATAATCTCAACGAATAAGAAATCATGAATTTTTTTTAAAAATAAAATGTCATAAATTTCTCAAAAAGATTAAATTAATGATTATATCTCCAAATTCAATTTCTATCAAAATTGTTTTCTGACAATACGTTAGCGGTGTCATTTTCTGGTTATCTTTCACGATGCTCATGTTTCCATTTACCAGTGCAATGTTCTATTTTATGGATTCATTCGACGAAGGATTGTAGCTCAGACAACTTATCTGTGATGGAGATGTGGGCAACATCTGCGAGGTGGTAGACACTATTGTGGCAGAGAAAGGTGCAATAGTTCCAACTATACGAGCACAGAGAAAACCTACGATCAATATTCACATGTAGAGGATGTTGATACGATCCACCAAATCTATGATCCATGCTTTTGTGTGTACCCTAACACAGTAAGGGGGAAGAGCTTCTAGTTGTGAAAACACCTTTCGACATAACAAATAGGTTGACAATACAAGTTTGGATACATTATGGGAGCAACAATGTTTTAGGCATTGTTGATCCATGTTTTCAAGGAGATTATCCAAGAGATCAAATGATGAAGGTGATTATGATTTCCCTTCTTTGCACTCAAGTTGTCCCATCGTTACGTCCCATAATGTCACAGACTGTCTCCATGTTTATGATTAATTATAACTATATATTAAAATTGAAGAGAATTAAATCTATCTTCATCTTAACATAAATTAGACCTCAATTATAACCCAAATCCAATTCATAATTCATATATATATATAAACCACACAAGAAAATTAGAAAGAAAAACCAAATTACATCATGCCACTCCTAAACACATTTCAAAACTTTGAAGTCAAAATGGAAATGAGTAGTGTCTATTTTATCCCCACCTAAAACCAATGAAAATGAAACATATAAAAGGGTATTATGACACAAAAGACTAAATGATGAAGGTGATTACGATTGCCTTTCTTTACACTCAAACCCCCCCAACTCTACGTCTGGCAATGTCACAGAATGTCTCCATGTTAATAAGTGATTCCGAGATTCCTGTGCGGCCTACACAACCGGCTTTGCTTTTATAGATGCATATGGTAGACATGGGTTAAATTTGACGGCCACCTATGCCTGTTAAACAATTTTTATGTAATGACAAACTTCAAATTCTTCCCTTCAAAAATACAAAATAGTGTAATATATATATATATAACTATTTTAAATATATATTTGTATAATTTACCTATAAATCTATATAAAAAATAATGGTCATCCTTAAAATTTGCAAGTCGCATGTGACGGTTTTTAAAAATATTTGCAAGTATTTTATGGCTAAAATAATGAAAAACGTCTAAACAACCATCAAATTTAACTCGTGATGGTAGACCTGCAACATGCATCTCCACTTCCACGTCAGCAAATTCGGGACATTCTCATAGATAAGTTTGGTGGTCCCTGCACATGAGGCCTAAAAACAAGCCCTGAATGTGCTCGAGGACGTATTTTCACGCCTCCCCTTCTTGCCCATGTCAATTCCTGTATGAACTGTTAGACTATATGCATACGCACTACAAGTATTTAATTAAAAACAATTTTAAAATACCATTTCCGTCTACCAGCTGTATTTTTTTTATGAAATAGACTATATTACTTAATAAAAATATTACAGATATCCACAAAAAATATTGGTGGTAAAGGGCACACCCCGCGTTCAAACTAGCTGAGGCTAGGAGTCCAAAGTATCAAAAGACAAAAATGTCACAAAACAAAAGGAAAATAAACTAAGTTTCCGCAACAAACATAGCACCAGGGGGTGGAGGTGGGGCCCTTTTGTCCTCCATGTTACCACCTGGAAGATCATTTCCATCCGGAAGGGGCGGCCATTCGGTGCCAACTTCTTCTTCTTCTTCTTTGTCCTACAGATTAGGCGATATGGCGAGAGCCAGCTGGGGGACTTTGCCAAAATCACATCCATCCCATTACGCAAGAGGCGGGGAGTGGTGGTGGGAGCCCCAACCACTGTGATGTGTGGGCCACTGCGGGGACCCCCAACCACCCCGATTAACAGGGCTTCGCCGACGATCTAGTTGCTTCCTGGGAGAGTGATGACGGTGGGTACGTTCATTCGACTGGCCACGTCCATGATGACCTCTCAAACGAACACTTCCATAAGGGGAGGTGGGGAGCTCCTGTGCCACAATGCAAGGAGTGTTGGCCCAATGATCTAAGAGGGTCTGGAGGTGCCGCACTTCTAGCTCAACCTTGTGGGCCTGATTCTGGATCTGTAAGAACACATTCAAGATAAACAAGGCCTTATCATAATGTGAAAGAAAGTAAGAAACTACAGAATTAGTAAAAAACAACAAAATTGTGTTCTTTCCACATTAAAAAAAGGATCTCCGCTCTAAAAGTATGCCACACTTGCGTAAAAGCATGGAGAATGGAAATAGAATCCCCAAACAAAACGTGTTGCCAAAGAAAAGGAGCCGGGTGAAACGACTGAAAAAAATCGTGGATCCAGACCCAAATAACTTGAGCTTTTTGGTACAACCAGAACAGATGTGTAAGCATCTCAATATGCCCACAAAAAGGGCAAAGCCAAGGAGCAATCCCGTAATGAGCTAATCTGCGCCCAATAGGGAGGCCTTGAAAGAGCAAGCACCAAGAAAAATAGGCTAGCTTGGGCTGAAGGATGGCCTTCCAAACTATGTGAAATCTAGCTTCCTAGGAGGACCATCCAGAGTTGAGGGACCACCTGGAATTTAGCAAAGCCACCATTGGCAGCCTAGGGGTGAGAAGAGCATACCCTTTGCTTGGGGAGTAATTTAAGAATGGGGTATCTAGAAACCATTTCTAATCCTTCCACCAAGGCCTGAGAGATACAATACCCACTTTGTGAAGCATCTCAGTAGGAATGGAATCAAGAATTTCCTTATAAGACTCTTTGTCTGCTGAAACAAGCCAAAATTTGGCTTTGGCTTAGGGCCAAGTGAGAAGCATTCTGGACTGCCTACAAAATATGTCATTAAGAGTGCGCAAGCCTCGACGACATAACTTGAGGGCATGAACCCAGGGCACTTGGGCAAGCAACACATCATGAAAATTAATGAGCGGAGACCACCAGATGTTGTGGTCATTAATGGAAAGCCCATTACGGAAGCCATCCCCTTCCCAGATTAAAAAGGGTTTGAGTGACTCCCAGGATTTCCATATGCTTTTGACAACAAAGGTGCCCAAAATCTTGACCAGGGCTTTGAGAATGAGCAGACTGTGAAAATACAGCCCTTGCCAAGTTTTACACCCTTGAGGGGAACCTTGGCAAATACAATTACGAATCAACACTTTCCAAGCTTTATTGTTAGTGCAGGCCCAAATGATCCACTTGGTAGCTAATGAAGTCCCCTGGCGGCCAATGTCGGTCAACCCAAGCCCACCAGAAGCCCTAGGAAGGTAACAATACTCCCAGGAAACTCTATGGAAACCTTTGCCAAGCTTCGAGTTAGCCCAAAGGAAATCTATGAGAAGTTTTTCCAGGTTATTATAAGAGGCTTTGGATGGCACCCAACATGAAGAATAATAAACATGAGTGGCAGCCAAAATCTTAGAGCAAATATGAAATTTGCCTGCCAGCGAAAGGGGTTTAGTAATCTAGTATTCCAACTTTTGGGTGACTCTGTCAATAACATACAGCCAAAGTTGACTGCGGGCAACATCAAAAGCAAAGGGGATACCCATGAATTTAAAAATTTCTCCATGCTGGATGTACTTCTAGTCAAAATGATTAAGCCAATCAGGATTGGGGAGAAAATATTTCCTGAAGCACTGGGTCTTACACCATTGGATACTGGAACCTGAAGCTAAACAATACATGTCCAAACATTGCATGGCATTGGTAATATTAGTTTCTTCCTCCAGGAGAGCGAGGAAGGAGTCACCCGCAAAATGCCCATTGATAAGTTGAAGGGGAGTCGGGGAAGGGAGCTGAATTCCATGCACAAGCCCCTGGTCCCGAGCATGGGCAAGGAGAAACCCAAAACCTTCAGCGGCAAGCACATATAGAGCAAGTGCTAAAGGACATCCTTGCCTAATAGAGCGGAAAAGCCCAAACTGCTCAGAAGTATGACCATGTACAGAAAGGGAGGTAGAGGCATCATCAAAAAGCATTTTGACAGAGGCGATGAAGACTGAACCGAAGCCCAATGCTTCAAGCATCGCCAAAATGAAATGCCATTCAATCATGTCGTAAGCTTTTTCAAAGTCAATTTTGGAAAACATGGTAGATTGCTTAGAGGTTCTAGCCCACTCTATGCCTTCCCAAGCAACCAAAATATTATCCAGAATGTACCTGCTCTATATGAAACCAATCTGCTTAGGACTGATGATAATTGGCAAGATGGGCCGAAGCCAAAGAGCTGAAGCCTTGGCTATGATCTAATATGAGACATTGAGCAAGGTAATCAACCACCAATTGCATATGAGTTCTGGGTCTCCCGCTTTAGGGATGAACTTAATGTGACCCCAATTAATAAGGGTGCCGAGGGACCCTGAGTGGAGAGCTTCGAGATAAACTTGAAGTAGATCCTGACCCACCATGTCCCAAAGAGATCTGTAGAACTCGCAAGGAAATCCATCCATGTCAGGGGCTTTTTTGTTGGCCATGAGGGAGATAACTTCATATAAATCCTCTAAGGTAAGCAGTTTGTCATAGACAACCTGTTGTGCACTCGAGAGTTTGCATGGAACCACCGAGAGGCATTTAGCAAGCATGGCTTGTCGCTCAGGAGACTCCCCCTGGGCTTTGAAAACCTGAACATAGTGCCTAACAAAGGCTTGGACCATTTAAGGAGTGTCTGTAATCTGAACACCAACATAAAAAATAACATAAATTTGCTGGTTTATGTGCTTGGCTTTGAGCCGATGGTAAAACTCTTTGGTGTTACGGTCTCCAATTTTAAGCTAGTGCAGCCGAGCTTTGATATGAGCACCCCGCGTTGTGTAATCATCAGCAATACGGATTTGCTGCCTTAATTTAGCAACTTGGAGTTGCAGAGCCACATTGAAAGGAGCCTGGGTGAGTGCCACCGTGGAGCGGTTCAACTCAGCAAAGGTGGTGGAGTAAGCTCGCTGCCAAAATTTAGCGAGTTGGACACTGTACATCTAGAGGAATTTAGTTAGCTGAATTATAGCATCCTTCCACCAACTTATCCATCTAACCTTACCATGAGGGCAAGGTGCGAGGTTCCAAATTTGGTGAATGTGTGCCAACGTGGGGTCATGATGCAATAAAGCAATATTTAAATAAAACTATGTTTTTTTAATTTGTGGCAGTTAAAAATTCCATTCAATATGGAACGGGATTGGAATGTGGTTGGAAAGGACAACGACCGACAAAGCTTCCACTAGAAGAGAATAACAACTGGCAAATTTAAAGAAAGGCTGTAAAGAGATCATTGCATGATCTAGCCTTTTAAAAACCTGATCTTGGCCATTTATGAGATTAGACCAAGTGTACCATGGCAGCGTATTGGTGTGATGCGAAAAATTGGGGTCATAAAACTCAAATTTATTGCGCATGTAAAACCAAGCCTCCCTTTCACCATCTGGCCACCTCATGGGTAAAAGACCCAGTTTATCATTGGGCTACTCCACTATATTAAAATCCCCATTAATCAGCTAGTGTGCAATTGGCAGGTCATTAGCCACCCACCGCCAAAGCGCCATCCTTTCTGACGCGTCATTAGGTGCATAAACATTGATAATCCCAAAGGAGGGATTTTCAATATTGAATAGTACCCAGAGAATACGGTTGTCAAGGTTACATCCATGATTGACATAATGTGGCCACCATTTCAGAGAAATAAATGTGATCATTCCACCTCTGCCAGTAACATGGTTGTTAGAGATAGCTAAACTGTTAGGCCAAATAGTCCTAGCGACAAAATCAAGGAAAAAGCCTGAAACTTTGATTTCCTGTAAACACAAAATATCCATATCTAGGAAGCTTGTATGAAAGTCTCGCACAATGTATTTGCGAGTGGAGTCTATGAGACCCCGCACATTCCATGAGTAGCAATTCATGAGTAAACATTATCAAGATGCATCTCTAAGTCTAGCTCACTCAAACCATCAAGGGCTCCAAAACTGTTTTGCAAAAACCATTGCTAGTTAACTAAAAAAAATTAGACAATTGAGCAGCCCAAAGGCTAGTAGGGCTATACTCCCCTTCCTCGTGCTCGCGAGGAGGGCTGCGAGAATGCCGAACTGCCTACTTTCATGGAGAAACCACTTTGTTAGGTACGAGTAACAGTTGAAGCCGACCCTCATGCTGCAAAGTAGTAGGTTGAGAGCTTGAGGCCAGAGGTGCCAATTTACTTGAAGAAGTCAATACCTTCATGTGGGCTAGAGGCAACTTGGTATCGTAAGGTTGTTTTGCAGCTGAGATGGAAACATTTTGAGGCACCTTTCCAGCTTGAGCAGCTGAACCATGTTGCGAAGGCTCGATATGAGCGGCCTTGATCTTGTTGGTTTTACGGCCACCCACAATGTGCCAGCCCTCCTCCTCAAGTTGAGGGCGGGGATCGCCCATGGGCTTTGAAATGACGCGGCGAGCGGCCAACAAGGGAGAGTCCCTGATTTTATGCTCAGAAGATTGACAATGAAAACAAGTGTTTGGAAGGTTGATGTATACCACCTTTTGAAAAAAAGATACATCACCAACCTGAATGGCAATTGATTCTTTCAGGTCCTTCGAAAGGTCCAATTCAATGCAAACCCTTTTTTGCGGCCGAGCTGCAAAGAACCTAGAAGGTTCTATGTAGATAACATGGCTGAGAGTTGCAACAATACGTTCAAAGAAATGCCAACACGGCATAGGAAGACCTGGGAATTCAACCCAAACGGGGACTTTAAGGGCCGTCTGGTCAGAGACAACAAAGTCTCTGGTCCAGGGTGACAAAACCAATAGGGAGCTTCTCACATACCAGGTTTGCTGCTTATTCAGAATGAGGGAAGTATGGCTAGGGTCAGCAAATCATAGGCAAAAAAAACCACGGGTTAGGTTCTGGATGGAATCCATCTTAATACCGTGCGCCGTGTAAGCATATTGGACCCAAGATTTAAGCATACTTTCAAAGGGAGTCCTTCCCACAAAATATCCTATTAAACAAAATTGTTCTAGCCATTTACAGGCTGAATCAAATTCTGAAAGCGGTAAAATAATATTAGGGGGAGAATGGTTACCTCGTGGAATACTTTCGACACAAACTTGCAAGGGCGCTTCCCTGGAGCCATTGTTCGCAATCTCATCGCTCTCTGTGGCAGTTGAAACAACTGGAGAAGAGTCGTGCGAAGTCATATTTAAAGACCACCAAGCGGCGAGGCTCTAGAAAAAAGGTCGAATAAATGCGTTAATGGCAATAGATCTCTTCGTGCAGATGAACTCGCTGTTCTCGACATGCAAAAACCTAGTTTCGCAGCTAGAACCCCTGCTAGTTGTATTTGAAAATATTTAATATTTATTTTTGTATGTGACCACACTTCTCTTCTCTGTTCCATGTGCGGGAGGGGGGAGTTCTGAGCGTGCTTACATCACTGTGAAGCACGCTTCCCTTGTTGGAATTTCATTCCATGTGTCTTTATTTCCACATTAGTTATTTCGATTGGCAAGTTATCGTTCTATTTAACAGATCCATTCAACTCAGACAACTCACTAGGCACCAGGATTATTAATGTCGACGGGGACGTGTAGAAGCTGCAGCGCCAAGTCGTGAGATCACAGACCGACTGTTTCCGCTTCTCGGGGATGTTCATGTGCTACAACGAACACATGACATGGGGGTCATATCAGGTTGCACCCCCCTTGGGAAGACACCTTTCGGCGTAGCAACTAGTACTAACAATCACTTGAGATGGCTAGCTTTAGAGAGCAACAAAAATCTCCGATACAGTCGGGAAAGGAGTTCCCCTTCTTCTTCATGGGATATGGTGTGGGAAACCGTCATAGAGCACTGTAAAATCTATCAGTCCTGTGGAGATAATGTTGTAAGTAAGAGTAATTAGGACTGGAAACCAACATGTTTCAACCATGGCTCTCCCAACAATCAAATCTGCAAGCCGCATAATGATACCAATGGCAGTACCAATTTAATATTCATGGTGCTAGATTTCGACAATTTTGACAGATTTGTCCATCACAAGATTAGACGACTGTGTTAATGTCTGTACGAGGAACAACAATTGTATGGGTTTTGCATATAAATTGGATAACAAGCACCGTGTCTTTGAAACTGAATCATGGAATGGGACATGCAAAATTAAATTCCTACCTTTACTTTGATGGAGGATGCAGACCTAATCCCGACAATGGCAACATCAGTTTTTGGAGTTTGGTAGGTGAGATTATATGTATATTTTCACATATTATATGTATATTTGTAGAGGATTATTTAAAAAATTATATATATATTTTTAAATTTTTAGTCTGTTATTGTCTATGGTTACCTAAATTCATTACTGGTAAAATACGGTTAAAATCACAAAAAATTGTCCACATCCTCTCAATTTCCAGGTCTGATGCCCACTTATGCCATGATTTTGACCAATGTTGAAACATTATGTGAAATTTTGAATCGTAACAAGAATATCTGAAAAAATCTTCAAATAAAGATGTCAACAATATGCAACATTTCCCACACATAACTGCCTTACAATGCACATAATCAATGCCTTAAAATATGATATGATGTTGACTATGAATGGAATCTTTGACTTTGAATTGAATCTTCATCAAATCCCAGGTATACTGCCCATCACCATGTTTTTCAACTTCTTATTCTTGTTTTCATCTTATCTAACAAATTGGAATCTTGATGGTAAAAAATAAAAAAATAACAAAACCCATTTTTTCATAGATGGCATCATGAGGGTTATTGCTAACGAGAAACTTTGAGTGCTCCTTAAACACTAAAAAGAAACCCTAGTAACAAATGTGCATGAAATCAACAACATAAGTAACCTTAAACATTTAGTTTCAATATCTAACATATGTGCAATTCAAGATTCAAATATCGATGGATGGATGTCCTTGCACGCATTAGAGAAAATGAAAAGTCGAAAGTTTCTATTGGCGACCAATGACAAACGACTTCTAAGGCAAAATGTTGATTGCTACCTTAAACACTAAAGAGAAAACCTAATCGCAGATGAGCATGTAATCGACAACATAATGAAACTTAAATTTTGAATTACCATATCTTACATATATACAATTTGAGATTCAAACATATGCATGTTTCCCTCGAAAGTATTCATCATCCAAAACTTGTTACCACACCCCTATTCTCTTTCAAATGATTGAAAAAATGATACATAATTCATATGTCCCTAGTCATAAAAAAGAAAAGTTTTACACAATGTTTCCCCCCCTCTTCCTAACCCCTTTTTCATTGTCCCTCTTCCTCCAAATTAATTTATTGGGTGCCTCCCTTCAACATATCAACCCATGGTACCTAGTTTATCTTTCCATAAAACCACTACCTTATCCGCTTACAAACCCACCCTACCTGTAGTTGTAGTTGCCGCCATGCGGCCTGCTTTCCAAGCCGTTATACCGCGGGGGAATTTCCTGTATAAACACCTCCCAAGTCGGTCGCCTAAATTCTCCATGAATGCCATTAAGCTATTGATCACCATTCTCAATCGATCCTCCTCGTTTCCTCGCCTCCTCTTCTCAACCGATTCCAGAATTCCTAACATTTCATCGGAAGAAGAAAGCGATGGCAGCTCGATCACGGGTATTCGCTGGAACAACAGCAGAATGCCTACGGAAGCCTCCATCTACCACGCCGCCATATATCACATCTGCACCATAGTCCGATACGACTCTATGTACATGGAGCGCTCCCTCCAAAACCTAAACCTCAAATTAACCTCAGAACTTGTATGGCGTGTCTTAAAAGACTGCGCAGCCCACGGCAAAGCATCGTACCGGTTCTTCAACTGGGCAAAGCATCAACCCTCCTATGATCCCACCACCATAGAATTCGAAGAAATGATTAAAATTCTCGGCAGTACAGAGAATTGGGACCAAATGTGGAAAACCTTAAACGAAATGCGGCACCGGGGCCACGCTTTGACGGACAAAACCTTCGCTGTTATAATCGAAAGCTATGGCAAAGCGAAGCTGGTGAACCGCGCGGTGGAGGTGTTTAACCGCATGAAAAACAATTTCAATTGTCAGCAGACAACGCATGTTTACAATGCTCTTCTTCGTGCTCTCTGTGAAGCCCGGAATGATCAGGTAGGGAAACTTTGGGGGTTAGGGTTGGGTATTATTTAAAGGAAGCCTACATTTCTAAAACTTTAGAAATCGTGGTGAACTTTTGTCGATATTATTTTCTAAAATTAGCATTGATTTTGAGTTATTCTTTTATTTCCTTGAAGGAAGCTGAACCTTTGTCTGGATTGAATTCTAAAATTAGCCTTGATTTTGAGTTATTCGTTTATTTCCCTAAAGATTGTACAGAAAGTTCATGAATTATCGAAGAAAGTTAGTGTTTTAACACCCTTCTATATGCTCTGTCCGAGATTAGGAATTGCTAGGCAGAGAAATTTAAGGGAAATAGGGTTTAGAGTCGAATAGTGTTGTAACCCCTCTCACCGGATGCCGGAAAAACAGGCCGGAATTTGTTAATGATTGATATGAACAATTACTTTAGGTGAGAGGTGCTAACTAAACCTCTTTATTCAACTCTCTCGTTAACAACTAACAACTAACACCTTTGCATTAGTTTGAGTTGCATTACTCGTTTAACTCATCATTCAACGTTTGCTAAGTCGGTCTTTGAGTAAACAACAATTAGCTCAAACTCTAATTGGTTATCCATTGTGCTTACAAGGCCTGTGGGCTGGATCCACTTCACTTCACTGCACAGCCTGCACTTCTACTCGGTAGCTCAGTACTAATATGGTCTTACCACATTTGACCTAGCCATCCTATCTCAGGTACATGTTGAATGATTTTCAGAGTCATACGAGCAACGATCAATTTCTTGACTGATTTTGACTCCTAATCTCTCGAGTGCTTTGCCATCTAGGTTAAGCCAAATGTTTTAGGTCACTTTTGTCAAGTGCATTCTCAATCACTAGAAGGTCCATTTCATTCACATTAATTTTCCCAAACCATACGAATTGGGTCCAATGCTTAGAATAGACATAGACCAAATGTAACCCATTGGTTTGAAAGATCCCTAGATGGATCTTCCTTGTACTCTAATGATTTTTAATCAAGTAAAAACAGCAAATACAGATTTCTGTGTATTTTATGTCAAATCCCTAGTGCAGATCTGGAAAGTGCGACTAGGGTTTAAGAGAGAAAACAATTTAAATCACACCAAATAAAATTACTTCTGATTTCTAATGACTGCTCAGATATTTGGGGACTGAATTACATAAAAACCTAAACTTATTACAGTCCAAAAATGCCCAAAAAATCAGATCTGAAGACTGATATTATTCAGATTGTAAATGTTCAAAATGCACTTCAGAAAATGATAAAAAGTACAGCGATCAGATTACAATATGATGGCAAACATTTAACAAATGTTTTTGGATAAAAATATCTCTGAATTCGCTGTTAACTTGATTATACTGGGCTGACCCAACTGCTGGTTGAAAATCACCGAAAAACATCTGTAAATCTCCTCATAAACATGGCTGAACTGAATCTGGAAATCTGATGAATACCGCTGGAAATTTCTGAGTGAAATCCCCTCTCAATCCCCTGGGATTTTCGTTCGCAAGAGATAAATTCACAAGGGTTTTCGTCCTTGGAATTTTTTTGATAAAAGCTTAGAGCTCTTAGCAATGCAAAAGATGATAATAAAAATCTGGATCCCCCCATACAAGTCGACTTGTTTATTTAAAGGGAGATCAGCCAACTACCACCCTCAAATCGGCCAATTAAAATGTTTCATTCCCCTATGCTGGTCGCATTTTCCTTTTTGGGCTGATTGGCACGTTTTCCCAAGAAATGACTCCCTAAGGCAAGTCGCACTTTCCCTTTTCTAATACAATTAATTGTATTTTTGACATTTTAATTTCTTATTAACTTTATCATTTATTATATGTGCTTTTCATGTTATTATTATTTTTTTAGAAACAATAGCACAATATAATAAAACAATAAAGTTATGTCACCCTTAAAAACTCCCCTTTGGCCGTCAGGTAGACATAAAGGACCAAAGGTCTTCACCCAGGCTTATGCGGACAGAGGGGACATTACATGGTTATACTGAGAAAGGTTATTTAGGCATATCCAATCTATCATCAATCACTCTATCTATCAGTTGGACCCTAATTACAATATTACATTCTAGCCAATTATAAGTCAATGACCGCGTACAAAGTAGGCCCCAAACAACTCTTAGCTTATCGTCATTATGTAGGACCAACATATTCTTAAAAATAAATCAATGGAATGGCAAGATTCATACTGTTCACCCAAGGGCTATGTCACAATGTTCGCCAGATTTCAAATAATAAATTCCAAATTCAGTGGTTTGAAAGAGAATCAATCAAATCTGTTAAAATTCAGCCAGAAGTTCGACGTTTTTATTTTATTTTATACAAATGAGTTTAATCTCTGCGAATTTCATGGCTATAAGCCTGCAAATATTCATCGACAAACCACCATTTTCAAAATAAAGTGAGTGAAATTTTCTATTTGATGCATTAGACGCTGCAGCTATTGAAAACCCTGACATCTTGTTTGCAAATTTACTGTTGCATGGCCTGTGTGGCCTTGAATAACATATGCAGCCTTCTGGGTTACAAGTTATCCTCTGGGCTTGTGTTGCAGGCTACAGTCCTGACCTGTGTTGAAGTCCTTTGAACTATATTCCTTCACCGCCGCTGCCTGTTGGAGGACTTAATATTCACGGGTTCACATTTTAGGTTAAACTTATTAAGTACAAACTATTAAAACCTAAAATTAAAACAATAAGTTGATGTCTATATCCCTTTATCCATGCTTTTTTATGTTTACAAAAAGGAATTTTCAAGTCAATATCTGAGACTCTTGATCAATTTCCTCTTGGACGAGTTTTACCACAAGTTCATTTTTCTGAGGCTTTGAAGCATGTGCACGGCATCAAAATCCTGAATTGAGCCCTCGCTGCAAAGGGTCTCAAAGAATCTGCTATTGAACTAGCCCCCATCTACTTTCTAGGAGTATGATACTATGAACCATACTGCGTAAAGAAACTCAACATTACCTTCAGTCCTCCGTTCTTCCTTGTTTTATATTAGAGAGCTCCTGTTATATAATATGCTGAGCCCTCGCTCTGCTCACAGTAACATTGTATTTATCTCTGATTTCTATACCTAACATTGTAAATTCTTGTTCGCAATTAAAAAAAAACTAATATTTTCCAATTTTCTTATGGTTCTCTCTCTCTCTCTCTCTCTCTATATATATATATTATACATAAAAGTTGGAAAATTTTCAGAGATAAATACAATTTTATATAGAAATCAAGACAAACTTCCACTTAAAGTTAGGTATAAAAATTTGAAAATTAAAATGATTCACAAATATTAGCCACTACATACTAAACTTGAATTTTCAAATAAAAAAGGATCTTTATATATAAATCAAGACAAATCTGCACTGTGAGCAGAGCGAGGGCTCAGCATATTATATAACAGGAGCTCTCTAATATAAAACAAGGAAGAATGGAGGACTGAAGGCAATGTTGAGTTTCTTTACTGTTCACGTTTTTCTACCTCCAGCGAAGTCTGCCCTAGGTCTTACATGTATTCCTCCAGCGAACCACGATTGTGAAGAGATTCTATTCTGCCCTCGTTTTGGTGCCACGAGTTTGCTTCAGCGACTTCCTCCAGCGATGCCAACTCCTCTCTTCTGCCCTGCGTCGACCGTACCTTTCGTCAACCTCTCCTCTCACCAATGCCCTCCTGAGCAGCCACGAACCACGTTTTCCTTTCTTTCTTCTCATGAATCTTCTACAATAAGCGATGGAATAACTTCAGTTTGTGCCCTACCAAGGCTTCCCCAAACTTCCAGTTCGTGCCTCTTGAAAAGACTTCCTTGAACTGCGAACCAACCGCTCTGATACCAATGTTAGAACTAGCAAAGTGAAGAAAGAATAAAATGGAGACAAGAGAGCAAACTGCACTGTCCAAATGATACAAGCAGAGGTATATTTATTGAGAGAGAGGTGGTTGAACAGTTACCAACCGAACAACTACATAACTGTTTTACATGCTATATAATGTGTTATATTTTAACAGGCTCTCTAATTAAAAAAAGGGAAGAAAAAAGGACTGAAGGCAATTCTGGGTTTCCGTACCCAAACACTCACTGGGAAAAAGACGTAATGCAGTTCTTGTTTTCATAAGATATGATGTATTTTTTGCAAAAAACATTGGCAAATTTTCAGGTAAAAACAAAATTTCTTGTACCGAAATGAAGACAAATTTTAACTGTAAATTGGAGCTCAAAAAAAATTGAGAAAATCAGCCAATTTTTGAATATTTGCCACTGAACCCTGAACAGGAAACCCTAAACTTTCCCTTGTAAATTCTTGTTCGCAATTAAAAAAAAACTAATATTTTCCAATTTTCTTATGGTTCTCTCTCTCTCTCTCTCTCTATATATATATATATATATATATATTATACATAAAAGTTGGAAAATTTTCAGAGATAAATACTATGAACCATACTGCGTAAAGAAACTCAACATTGCCTTCAGTCCTCCGTTCTTCCTTGTTTTATATTAGAGAGCTCCTGTTATATAATATGCTGAGCCCTCGCTCTGCTCACAGTGCAGATTTGTCTTGATTTATATATAAAGATCCTTTTTTATATGAAAAATCAGGTTTAGTATGTAGTGGCTAATATTTGTGAATCGTTTTAATCTTCACATTTTTATACCTAACTTTAAGTGGAAGTTTGTCTTGATTTCTATATAAAATTGTATTTATCTCTGAAAATTTTCCAACTTTTATGTATAATATAGAGAGAGAGAGAGAGAGAGAGAGAGAGAGAGAGAGAGAGAGAGAACCATAAGAAAATTGGAAAATATTAGTTTTTTTTTAATTGCGAACAAGAATTTACAAGGGAAAGTTTAGGGTTTCCTGTTCAGGGTTCAGTGACAAATATTCAAAAATTGGCTGATTTTCTCAATTTTTTTTGAGCTCCAATTTACAGTTAAAATTTGTCTTCATTTCGGTACAAGAAATTTTGTTTTTACCTGAAAATTTGCCAATGTTTTTTGCAAAAAATACATCATATCTTATGAAAACAAGAACTGCATTATGTCTTTTTCCCAGTGAGTGTTTGGGTACGGAAACCCAGAATTGCCTTCAGTCCTTTTTTCTTCCCTTTTTTTAATTAGAGAGCCTGTTAAAATATAACACATTATATAGAATGTAAAAACAGTTATGTAGTTGTTCGGTTGGTAACTGTTCAACCACCTCTCTCTCAATAAATAAACCTCTGCCTGTATCATTTGTACAGTGCAGTTTGCTCTCTTGTCTCCATTTTATTCTTTCTTCTCTTTGCTAGTTCTAACATTGGTATTAGAGCGTTTGTGAGAGGAGAGGTCGAGGAAGCTCTTGGATGAGCAGGGCAGTGTCGCATGAGGTTTGTCCAGAAGCCCCGACATGAAAGGTACGCAAACTATAGAAAGAAGACACAGGACAAAGTTTGAAGTCGTGAAGAGGAGAGGTCGACGAAAGGTACGGTCGACGCAGGGCAGAAGAGAGGAGTTGGCATCGCTGGAGGAAGTCGTTGAAGCAAACTCGTGGCACCAAAACGAGGGCAGAATAGAATCCCTTCACAATCGTGGTTCGCTGGAGGAATACATGTAAGACCTAGGGCAGACTTCGCTGGAGGTAGAAAAACGTGAACAGTGGCAGAACGTGAGCCGCAAACCATGCAAAAATCGTAGGCACCAGCAAACTAAAAAATTGTGGAGAAGGGCAGAGGTAAACCGAGCAAGGCAAAAGATTTTATAAAACTATTTAGTGTTTTTAATATTTCCTTGCCTATTCATAAAAATATTTGCATGAAGTAAACTGCCACGTATTTGTATAAAGTATTTTTGGTTTTATTTGGTGGAGAAATTAATTTTAATATTATTTGGAGGAATAAGTAATAATATTAAAATTAATATATGCAAATATAGTTTTGGAGGGAGTTGGAAGGGTAATTTGCATGTGAGAAATTAATCTCATATTATATGTTGGAGAAATTAAAATAAATATATTTGCTGGAAAAAGGTGTGAGGCAAAGTTATTATTTTATTATTTTCCGTTACTTTGGAATAATAAAATGGCAAATATATCACACTTGACGTTGCCGGAGACACAAAAATTAACGGGCACTAATTTTAATGTATGGAGTCATAAGATTTTAACGGTCGCAGAATTTCGGGATTGTGATAAAATAATCAAGGGTGATGAAAGTCGACCAGCGACGAACTTCGAGGATTATGACAAACGTCATAAGGAAGCATTATTGCTTCTCAAGTTGTCGGTATCGGATGATATGATACCGGAAGTGCGGAATGCCACTGTGGCAAGCACATTATGGGCCAGTCTAAAGGGATAAATATCAGATGTCAGAGAAGAGTCAGGTTTTATACCTGAAAAATATGCTCTTTTCCGTAAAACTACAAGAAGGTGGATCACTATCTAAGCACCTACTTTAGATGAAAGATCTCCGAGACCAGTTATCTTCCATAAATAAAAAGGTGGATGATGATGATATGGTGGCTTTGGTTCTAAATAGCTTTCCTTCTTCATATGAGTCATTCGTGGAGGCACTCCATTTAATGGCTGAAAGTCAAACACTCACGTTTGACAAGGTGAGTTCCTACCTGTTGCAAAAGGAGCGGAGACAACTTCAGGCAGAATCTAATTGTGACCATTCAGAGAGTGCTCTTGTCACTCAGTCAAAGGGAAAGTGGAAACGTCAATCTGGTGAATCTTCCACTCGGTATCAGGTCACATGCTATTACTGTCACAAGGTTGGGCACCTCAAGAAGGATTTTCGGAAGCGGAAGTATGATCTTTCGAAGCAAAACAAAAAGCCATGTAATGAGGAACATGTGGCAGCAGTTGCAGAAGAACGGGATTCGGATGACGGACATGCTCTTTATTGTCTTACGACATCATGCTCGAATGACAGTGGTACCAATTGCTGGATTATTGACTCTGGTGCATCTGCACACTTTTCATGTCGTAGGGACTGGTATGTTTCATTTACTGCAAATATATGTTTTGAATCAGTAGTACTAGCTGATGGAGAATCACTTGCAGTAGAAGGGATAGGAGATATATGTATTGTATTGAATAATGCTCATAAATTGTTGGTACGGAATGTTAGATATGTACCTTCTTTACAAAAGAATCTTCTATCTATTCGTCAATTGACTGAAAATCCCAATATTTCTGTGGATTTCTGTGGAAAGAAGTGTGTTGTCTCTGATGTGAAACAGAGACGGATAATTGCCCTTGGTATTGGGGAAGGTGGTCAGTATCGGCTTGTTGATCCGGCTGCGATCAACATGAATGCACCGTGGAGGACAGCTCCACCATTCAGGATGTGCAGGAGGCTGCAATGCAATCACCTTGGGAGGAAGCCATTCCTCACAAATATGTTGACTTGGATACAATCAACCTACATGCACCTATTGTGGAGGGAATATCCACTATACTAGGTGTACGGGAGGCGGACATGCCTTGGGAGGATGGATTTCCTCATTCTGAAGAGATTGCAATTTGTTGTGGACGGAGACTCCACTATTCCAAATGCATTGACGGTGCATGGTGAGATGGCATGCCCAGCCACTCACTCAGAGGTCCTTGCTCGAAGGACAGTAGAGCATGAACAGTTTGCTCATTGTGTTGTGAACGATCTTTCCCAACAAAGGGGGATAGATGAGCAAATAGATAAGACGGAGATGGTTATTTCTCTTGTTGAGATGGAGACCACTGCTGAGACGGAGATGGTTATTTCTCCTACTATTGAGGAGTTGGTTCTAACTCCTGCACAGATGGTCACATTCCTCTTCTTGAAAAAGTTGGATGAGCACTACATGGTGGTGCAAGGACATGATCGAGGTGACTTCGATCACAGGATAATTGAGTCTTTGTACAGACTCCAGCAGGCTACACAAGCCTGGAATAGATTTTTTAATCCACATCTTCGAGGTTCTGATTTCAGCACTCTGGAGATGGGGCTGACACTCTCAGCCATTGGTGATTCATCACTGGTCAATGAATCACGAAACAGAGAACCAATGGACCACTTGCCATATCTTTTGTTCATGGGACCAGATTTTTGTTTTGCGGTTCGTCTTCATTCGACAACTGCATCACAGTTAAGGACTGCTGATTTTAAAGTACAACTTATGGCACAGTCTGTAAATGTAATGACTAAACATATGGGCTTTAGGAAATTTGTAAAATTTCGGGACAAACTTTGTCTTGTTTCCGGTTTAGTCATTAAGAGGGGGTGTTAAAATATAACACATTATATAGAATGTAAAAACAGTTATGTAGTTGTTCGGTTGGTAACTGTTCAACCACCTCTCTCTCAATAAATAAACCTCTGCCTGTATCATTTGTACAGTGCAGTTTGCTCTCTTGTCTCCATGTTATTCTTTCTTCTCTTTGCTAGTTCTAACAGAGCCCTTGTTGTTTAACATGCCCAGCCCTTGCTCCGCTCGCGGTGCGAATCTGTCTTGATTTACAGTTTTTATTTGAAAATTCAGGTTTAGGATTTAGTGGCTAATATTGCAAATTGGGTAATTTTTCACCTATTTATACCCAATTTAGAGAGGAAATTTATTTGAAAATTCAGGTTTAGGATTTCTATATAATTTTTTTTTTGTCTGATTTCTTTTGAATTTTGTGTATAATATATAAAATCATAGGGAAAATAGAAAATATTGTTTTCTTTTTACAAATGAGAATTTACGAGTAGGGAAAATTTAGGGTTCAGTATTTTCTCAAAATTTTAATCCCAATTTACAGTTAAAATTTGTATTGATTTCTGTACAAGAAATTATTTTTACTTGAGAAAACAGGAATTACATTGTGTTTTTCCCAATGAGGAGTTTTTGGGTAGGGAAAATTTGGGATTCAGGGTTTAATGTTTAAAATGTGTCATTTTTTTCAGTTTAATCCCCAATTTATAGTGAAATTTCATCTTGAAATTGTTTTCTACGAAAGTTTGTCAACTTTGTGTATAAAAAATAAGTTTGGAATTCAGCATATGATTTTGTGGGATGTTTTACTATGTGGTAGTATATTGATGCTCAAGTCATCACTTTGATGACTATTTTCCATGAGTAGTCATTTCTTTGTGACTACTTAACTCATTTACATTGATGAATATTTACAATGAAATGGGACACAAAGCACACATAAGCATCTCTAAGCATTTGTTTGTATAGGGGAGGAATAATGATTTTTAAAAATCCATTACTTTGGAATTATAGAAGTTTTCGGATTGAGAATTTTTCAGGCAGGGAAAATTGAGGGTTTAGTGGTTATTATTTGAAAATTGATGATTTCTACAATTAAATTCCAAAAAGATATCCAATTTACCGAGAAGATTCATCTTGATTTTTGTAGAGGAAATTGATTGTGTGTGTTATTTTCCTACTTTGTGTATAAAATAACTATCATGAGAAATTTGGATTTTTCTGTATGGTTCCTTAAAGTTTTCCCCATTTTCAGGGAGGATATGCCCTAATTCGCAGAATGATCCGTAAGGGTTCGAAGCCGAACACCGAAACTTACAGTATTTTAGTGAATTCATGGTGTCGTGAAGGTAAATTACAGGAGGCACAGATATTTCTAGAAGAAATGAGCCTCATGGGACATAACCCTACTGCGGCTAGCCGTGACATTCTAGTTAACGGCCTCTTAATGGCAGGGAATCTGGACATGGCCAAGGAGCTTGTGAGAAAAATGACAGATGATGGTTTTGTGCCGAATTTGCAGACTTTTAATACGTTCCTGTTATCTTTATCCAATGCCGGGGAAATGGACCTCTGCGTTCATCTGATGAAGGTTTCTGCAAAATTAGGGCTATGTCCGGACTCCAATACCTACAGGATCATGATACAGGGGACTTCTAGGGCTGGATTAATTGTCGAGGCATTCAGGATTTTACACAGTTCAATGGAGGATGGACACAAGCCATTTCCTGGCCTTTATGCTCCAATAATTAAGGCATTGTGCAAGAGAGGGCTGTTTAGGGAAGCATACAGTTTGTTTAGTGATATGAAGATAAAAGGACATCCTCCAAATAGGCCTATTTATATTATGCTTATAAGGTTGCATTGTCGGGCAGGCAGGTATATGGAAGCTGCAAAATTTTTGGTTGAAATGACTGAGCTCAATTATGTTCCAAGAGCTCAGAACTTTGATATGGTTACTAAAGGTTTAAAAACTTTAGGCAAGTATGATCTCGCCGAAAGGATAGATCGCTTAGAGTTATCGATGTGTGGAATATGATGTCTGCAAAGAGGATATGTAGTGTGATAAATTTGTGGGGAGGCAACCTCTGCATACAACATACTGGAAAATTTCTCAGAAGCTGAGCTTTGAACTTGGGTATCCTGATAGTGCGGTCTAGTGTTTGATCCTTGAGCTTGATCTGCTCTTATCAGATTTTTTTTAAGTCAATACTTTGAAGGCTGGAAATTGGACAGATCAGCAGTTTTGAATTGCTTGTGCTACAAGAGTTGCAACAGAGCCCAATGGAAACTGCCCAAGTGCTGAGAAACTCTCTGATTTGATAATAGATTACTGTTCTGATGCGCTGTTTGCAGCAGGGCCTTTGCGCAACCACTTAGTAGGAATTTGTTTTTAGTGAATACTTTGAAGGCTGCAAATTAGACGGATCAGCAGTTTTGGATTGCTTGTGCTGCAAGAGTTGCAACAGAGCCCAATGGAAACTGCCAAAGGTGCTGAGAAACTCTCTGATGTCATAATAGACTACTGTTCTGATGCCTGTTTGCAGCAGGGCCTTTGCGCAACCTGTTAGTAATAAAAATTTGAGTTACTGCTGCCAATCCTCTAGGTTGTTATGTGTATGCCTCTATCCTTTTTCAGCACAGCACTATTACTTCATAATTAATAAGTATTGGCCAAGTCTGTGGGTTTGAGCCACAATGCAGCACTTGTCCTTGTTGCACCAATTAGAGCAGTACTTATGGGGCATGGACTGAACTAGTTTGCAGATGGGTATGTGTATTTTATGTTTTTCTTTCCTTTTGATAAAAAAGAGGGAATTAACACAAACATAGTAGAAAATATATGTACAAATTA
The DNA here is from genome assembly GCA_019776745.2 of Taxus chinensis. Classification (NCBI taxonomy): domain Eukaryota; kingdom Viridiplantae; phylum Streptophyta; class Pinopsida; order Cupressales; family Taxaceae; genus Taxus; species Taxus chinensis. The sequence goes on from CM034148.1 coordinate 390,892,852, forward strand.
TTATCAGTCCTCATGGTGAGATATCACGATTAATTGCAAAACCCTAGGCCAAAAGGAGATGACCTAATAGAAGTTAGAACCAAAGGCAAAAATTTGCCAACAATTAAAAGAACACAGGGCCACCACCATAGCATAACATTTATTCAATATTACGGACCAAAAATACTGAGTATTTATTTGCAAAATAGTTCTAGGTAACATCACAATAGGGTTTGCAAGTTCTTATCCACCCAAAAACCATAACACAAACTCAGTAGGGCTGATGAGAGCACCTTGAGATAATCTTTCCCCAACCTAGCCAAGACAGACCAACCATTAAAGGCATAGGAAGGTGGGAAACGTGAGGAAATTCACATTTGTCACACTGGCACTTACCCACCATCAACCATGGTGTAGGGAAGCTTCTAGAAATCATTTCTCAGCCCTGTTACATCCATGAGTTCTGTGAATGACTGCATTCTAATCTCCACCACCTCCACAAGTGCTGTGAATGACTGCACTATTAATGTCTACTATAGCTCTTCTAGACTTTATGAACTCCACATCAGTAGCAATGTACATGCAACTGGGCTTAGGATTCATTGCATAGCTTTGATACCAACCGCAAAAGCTGAATTGGGTTCTCCATGGCTTTACTTATAGTTTCCTTGAGGCAGTCCCATCCCGACCCAGTACACTTTTTTGGGCCATTGCTATTCTCCTCATTCTTTGCTAGATACACACTAAATTCATGGTGTTCATCCTGAGAGGTGTTCAACTTCTCCAAAATGTATATTATATGGTTATCTTCCTTGTCTGCTCATTTTTTCTAAATAATGTGCTTTCCTCTATTTTAGATTTTCCATAAACTTTGCTTTGCGCCCTGCATTTCCATATATTTGGGTCTGTTCTCTGTTAAAGAAACAGTTGTAGGCTTGACCTGTTAGACTGAATTAAACCAGTTTTTCTCTTTTCCGCAAGACCACCCACGTTAGCAGCCGTACATTTTACCTGCATATAGCACAAATTCATGAGATTTAGACCATGAATTGCATACGAAATTCCTTCGCTGTTAAGGAAAATAGTCTACTAAATTTTTTGCTGTGCTTTTTTTTTTGTGTCAAAAATTAATGTAGTTTAGAGTAGTGGCTTCTTCAGAAGTTGTTAGTCCTTTCATTTTGTTGGAGTACTTTTCGTTTGTCAAGAAAACAAAACGTTTAAAGAGGAATTTTCTGGATGCAATGTCAACGAATCAAAACTTCTTGATGTTTCAGGTCCATCTACGAGATCGAGAGAGTTTTTTATTTCCCTAAAGAGAGATTACAGTTTATAAACAAGATCTTAATGCTTGACCTTTCAAATTGTATTCAAAATCAATTTGTTCATGACTTTAAGATAGATATGGAGACCCAACTATGACAGGGTGTCAATTCTTTTCCATTTCTTAGCAAAATCAAGTATTATGTTATTATTACTTAAGATTTCAGATGTTTATTATTTGGCATTCATTCGTGCATGTGTGGAAAAAAATTGTTTTTGAAGATTCTCAGGTATAACGACTCTTGTTCCGGAGATCCATGTGTAATGATTTTATATCCACAACATGTCTTCTTTTTACTTTGATATATATGCATGTGCACACATGAAAGTGGGGCAAAATGTAGAAACCCAATATTGGCCCCAAGGCATTTATTAATTATTAAATTGCATTTTGTAAGGATCTTTTTGTACTTGATTATTGGTCCAAATTAGGTATTATTGGCCCATTTGTTAAATTTTAACAGTTATTGTCTCTGTTCTTAGCACTCTCCAAGTGTCTCGTCCACTCTTCTCTCTCATCTCCCTTTACTTTAAGCCATGTGTCTAGAGCGTGAGTAGCGCATCTAAGTTTGTCTTGAGCACCATCCATTCTATTGGTCACCTTGCGCGGGTCCCTAGTGACTAATGTGTATGTGCCCCACTTTGTCCCATCTTTTTCACCTTTTCAACCATAAATGTCAGTTTGGGCACCTATAGTTTCCCAATTTTGAATTCAAGTTGTCTATAAATGCTCAGGGATTGTGGTTCATTTTAGCACATCAAGTATTATTTTGAAATTACAGAGGATATTGTTGGCATGCTATCGAGCACATGCAAGCATTCTAAAGATATCAAATAATCATCAGAGCATGTATCATTTTTTTGAATTTAATATTTCTCATAGAGCATTTTTGGTGCACAGCTTTGGGTTTGCCTAATGCTGGGACTATTTTCAATTATGGTATTTGTTGTGTTTGATATTTTATATGACCCAGGGACCTCGTAAATAGACGATGCTTGAAAACTCAATTATTTTGCAACAAAGGGCCTTAACAACTAATTGTTTTCCTTACTTTTAGATAGTGTTGCCATTCTAAGGCAAGGCAAAGAAGAGAGATGTTTTGCAGGTTATAGGTGTCATAACATGAAGATTAGAGTGAAAAAATAGAAAATCAAAAGTAGAAAGTGTAGTTGTCAACTGGGTTTCAACTTGTATGTCACTTGCTTAGAGTATTACTCATGTTCTTGGGTCTGTCTAGAGTGCCACCCACATTTGTACAACCATCTTTGTACACCACTCATGTCTTTACTGTCTCTGTCTACTACCATTTTTTTGGGGTGAGGCCTATGTCACTTTTGTACACACATCTCCAATTTTGGATTTTGAGAACTATCATCAAATCTTACGAAATTTAAGATAACATCTCTAAACCTCTCTTTGATTTGAAAATAATCAATAAGGGTTTATATTGTATTTTACATGTTTATTTAGCCTTTAGCCTAGTTAATAGGAATGAGGAATTTGTGTCGCTATGTAATTGTAGTCTGTTATCCCTATTACATGCACCTAAAATTACTTTTTGCACTCTAGTGCATTCTCTTTTATTTATTTTTCCCGAGTCCCTACCAATGTCTTATGGGAGATTGAACATTTAAAAAGTGTTTTTATTTTTTTCTTTTAAATATTTACGCCGAAGGCGTTCCCCCTATGGGAAAGGCCCTTGCGGACGTTTCTGCAACTGTGTAAAATTTGACGTCCTCTTGGACGTTTTTACAATGCAATTAAAATTTGTCGGCTGTTGTTACGGTTTCGATGGGCATCTAGAATTTTTCACATTGTTGAGATCGGAGGATTTAAAACCTAGGTTTTCAGTGTTCTTGAAGGATCTTGTGCGCCATATATTGCGCATTTTGGATATTTGCAGCGAATGCAGAAGTTGGAAACAAGAGAAAGAAAACTCAGTGCTTTCTATTTCGCCACGGCTTCGCCAATAAAATACTGCTTTACGCAGATCCGACTGTTTTATGGGAATTATTTCAACAGGGATTGTAGCGTGCTTTAGAATTGAGAAGCTGATCGCCCACAATGGTCAAATATGGTAAATTTTGATCATCACGAATATTACTGAAACTTACCTTACAAACTAGGTTGTATACTGTTTAGTTTTGCTCCATCTTAAACAGCGAGTTAATTCTCAATTCTTGACTACAGAGTTCTGTTATATCAATGCGATCGGTTCAAATGATTCAAGTATGATAGACTGTGATGAGACAAATACCCAGTATCCATGCGCTAAGGGAAGGAGTTATCATGGGCACGGTCCTATACAATTAAGCTGGTGGGTTTTCTCGCTTTTGCAGTCCAGTGATCTATTTTGGTCATTTGCCAATAGTCTAAATCAATATTTTTTCTTTATGTGTTTCTGTGACTCATAATTTGCAAAAATGGATTCCTTCTTATCAATTGTCAAGGGAGTAAGCATGCATCCTAGAAAGCTATAAATCTGAACTTTTATTTAGCGATATCAAACCCCTATGTCACAACAAACATCTATGCCGGAACTTTTCATAGCCATCTACTCTTCATTTTGGTGTCATCGGGTTATAAATTTATCTGCGTTTAAGTATATCTAATCTAGATTGGAGAGAGGACATCCTGTAGTGCACTGTTGTACATTGGAGATTTGTTCTAAACAAAGAATAGAAAACACTCAAATTGAGGAAAAACTATTCTTTTTGAACTTATACTCTCAAGTTTAAATGAAACCAACACTGCCTACTAGCCAATGGTAAGGATGTTCAACACATGCAACAGATACATTGAATTTAACAAAAGACCACTTCAAACATTCAGGGTTGCAGTAGAGCAGGTAAAACTCTGGTAAACAATTTCACTAGCTTTTTTGGGCTATAATTCTATGAATGTGCTTTCCTTGATTACGATCGGCAGAAACCATGAACTATTTTACAGCCATAAATTCTTATACCCAGATGATTCCAGAAAAATCCAATTCATTTTATAATCCTGATCCTATATTATGGATTTATCAGTTCATGTTGCAGAGACATCCAGGTGTGATCTGCAACCTTGCATCAACCAAAAATATGTAGCAAGTGGTGTCAAGCTTGGTGTTTTCCATCGTCTCATTGTAGACGAAGGCTTTTAATAATTCATTGTGTCTTCAGAACCACATGTTACCATCAATTACAGAGTAGTCTGACTTGAAGAGTGATCATTGATCCAAAGAACATTCAGAAAATCTCCAATTTGCCATTTTGCTGAACACTTGCCATGGCAAAATCAAGGATGGAAAGGTGTGGACTATTGCAAACTTCTCTGAAAACATATTCCAAGTGGGTGGTTGATGGAGAACGTGTGCTAACAAGAAAAAAGTTGGATTCATTCTATGCCTAACATGTTTAGAGCAGTTTTCATCTAGAACTCTGTTTTGAAGCTGTGTGCAAGATGGGAACTGAGTGGAGGTTTCAGAAGGATAGGAGGCATCACATTTGATGCTTTGGATGCATAAAACATGTCAAAACCAAATTGTGAAACTCGTTTCTAGCATGTGTAGGCCGTTTTTGAGCATTTTTTAGTGTTTTTTGGGGTTGTGGGAATGTGAAGTGTCATGCAAATGATGTGATATTCCCCTCAGGTCTTACCGATGATGTGGAAATGAAACAAACACAGCCCATACTGAAACAGCAAGAAGGGAGAACGTTTTTAATGGAAGAGGAAGAAAAAACGTTTTTTGGTTGGAAGAGGAAGGGTGAGAAGGTTTGGAGATTGGGATGTTTCACAGGGTCCTCAAGTAACCCATTAAAAAAACCTCATCATGAAGAATGTCGGGGGATTGAAAAAATTGAGTTTAGCCTCCCCTTCTCTGTGTACAATTTGCTTTTAGCAAAACAGAGGTGTTCTTGCAAGATAAATATTGCAAACCTCGGGAGAGTTTCAAAAAAATGGAGACCATATTTGATTTGGGTTGATCGGCTAGATGAAGAATCCATCTTCTGAATCAGAACACTGATTTTTCTTGTAGGAGATTTTAATGCCTGAAAATTGGGCTAGCCGTTCGACCAAATATCTGAAGTAGTTTTTCTTGATGCATAGTTTGCATGAGGATCCAGTTGAGTTGTAGGTTGTTTGATGAATCTCTTATGCATGGAGTGATGAATGATGTTAAAACTTGATCAGTATAATTTTCCTCATTTTGTGTTCATGTGTATACCTTGAAGGAGAAGAAACAGTCCTAAGTTATTAATAAAGCTAAAGGTACTTCACATGGAGTTATATGGAGAGAAGGGGGTTCATGTTTGTTGTGCAAGTTTAGTTATATGGAGAGAAGAAGGGTGTTCATGTTTGTTGTGCAAGTTTTCATTGACTGGGGGCTGGTTAGAACCCAGGATAACCTTCATCTTTATTTGGTGTGTGGATTGATTGTGTGGTGGGAGTCAAGGATTGATCGAGCTGCAAGATTAGAATTTGACCCTCCTATCTTGACCACATCACGATATAACTACTACCTAACCTAATTCATTAAATCCCATGCCCGAATCTCATTTCTGTGCTTTAAAATTTTAATTATTTTATGCATTCTGTCTTTTTAAAATTGTTTACACACAGTATACTACTAATTTTTGTTCCAAATCTTACATATATATTAAATTTGTATTTTATTTTATTTTTTAATACTTAGGGCAGTCTCCTAGTACCCTCTCCTATTTTTTCAAAAATGGTGTACCTGTGCTAATTCCCATCTCCCATGCAAGTAATCATCATTGGTCTTTGATAAGACTGTCAATTATCCTTGCTATTACAACACACAATTCTTCATAGAGAGTATCATAAAATGTACTTGGGTTCATCACCATGACAACTGTTTGTCTGATTGTGTTGAGACTTCCACATAACACATTAAACATTCATGGAAAACATATGTTCTCAATTATTTTCACTTGGAGTTGAATTCCTCAATTATTCAGTAGAACTTGGATCATTGTGCTTTTAAATGTAAATTACTCCAAAAGATCAAACCCGTTTTCAGGGAGGCACTTACTTTTGAATTATAGTAACCTTGCTTAAGAGGACGTATAAACTTGCAGAAATATTGAAAGGCTCAGATTCTTGTAACATTAAGTATTACTTCTTACTGGTCTGTGTACAGGAACTACAACTATGGACCTGCCGGGGATTACCTTAAATTGGACTTACTGAACCAACCAGACCTTGTATCCACCAACTCCACAATATCCTTTGAGACTTCCCTCTGGTACTGGATGATCAATTCTAACTGCCACACCGACATTGTTTCTGGACAAGGCTTCGTAGATGGAAGAGTTTCTTGACATAGACAATACGGCATGTGATCGCCCTAAAGATGTTGCCCTCAGAAAAGAGTCGATTCCTACAATACATATTGTCAGCAACTTGGATAGTAGATCCTGGAACAAACCTATCATGTGACACAACTGCAACATCGACATCTGTTCGAAGGAAGAAGAAATCTCACAAGAAAGCTAAGTACCCATATTACTAGGAATCATAGGGGGAGCCAGCTCTCCTATGTTTTTTGTTCTTATTCTGTCTGCAGATTGCACATTACAGCGAAGAACGAAGACATGAGGCCAGCTACATATGGTCTAGGTATGAATTTGAAAAAGTGTAACGAGAGATTACTTATTTATGATTTCCCATTTATGCCAGCTCTAACAATTTGAAAGCCAGACGTTTCCCCATTTAGGTGCTGGCCAAATAGAACCTGCAAGTATTAACTTCAATTACAATTATGAAGTTCTTCAAGAAGCAACTAAATGGCTTCTCTGCATGCAAACAAAATTGGGGAAGGAGGATTTGGCCAAGTGTACAAGGTAAAAATTCGTAGTGGTTGACACATATATCTCTGATAAGAACTCACAATTTTTTCCACCATTTTCTTTGAATGATCTACATGGAGTCTCACCTCTAAGCAGGATAAGTAACACCTCTAGTGCATCCCCATTATGAAAGCTACCTTAAAACGTAGTGGAATATAAAAACATGATAAAAGTTTTACTAGATTCTCGGCTGGCTGTTTGGATGGTAAGCTCAATAGAGTCTCTAAATTGTTCGCTGTAAGAGTTTTTCTTCTACTTGCTATGGGTTGTACATCTTCTTTTAGCTTATCATGTTTCTCTATTAGCTGTTCTACGTTTGATTCTGTAAGTCTCTTGTCGACTGCTCAGCCCTCCCTCATGTTGATTCTAAGATTGTATTTTTTATGTCACATTGACCTATTTCAGTCATTTGTGGAAATTATTAATTAATACAGTCTGTCATTCTTTCCCTTTTATTGGGCAATAAATCTTCCTATTTTCATCACTGTTGATGGATACATGGATTGTGATCCTAAACGATTAATAAAAATGATCTTTCACAGTTTTTCTACAAGTGTTCTCTCTAAATCCTCCAGTGTTTTAGCATCTTAGACTTCTCTTTGATTGCATAGCATACACAAACTTCAGCTTGATCATTCTATGATATTCATTGTTTTCTTCCATCCGCTTGTATGCTCGGACTACTAGTATTTGAACCATATGAGAAGTTGTGGTGGTAAATGTTAAAATTAAACTGAGGTGTTTTGAAGATGTTTTACTGAATTCACTCCATGCAATTCTTTGCAGGGAACACTTGCAGATGGAAAAAGATTGCTATTCTGTCTAGAAACTTCTTCGTAACACAATCATCACAAGCTACGTGAAGAATTCCTTACAGAAATCAAGATTGTTACGTGGCTTTCTTCACAGAAATCTTGTCCGTTTGCTTGGATGTTGCTCATAAGGGGCAGGAGCGATTTCTAGTTTACGAATTCATGCCATACAGAAGTCTTGACAAGCATTTATTTGGTAATTAGTTTCTCTTATTCCATTACCATTTGAAATTTCAAGTTTAATAATTAATACATCTCTCTCATTCCATGGCGATCTGCAACTCTGGACATAAACAGGGGAGAGAGGAATTTGTCTCAACTGGGCAGAACGTTTTCAAATAATTACAGGCACAGCTCGGGGTCTTGCATATTTGCATGAACATTCTCATGCTCCAATTGTACATAGAGACATTAAAACTCCCAATATCCTTCTGGACGAGAACTTGCAAGCCTAAAATAGCAGATTTTGGACTAGCAAAACTTTTCCCAGAGGATAAGACACATCTTACAACCAGGGTGGGCGGAACTATGTAAGCAATTCGTCCAGCTTCAGCTACCCTTTTCCTTAAGCTGCATTCAGATGCATTTATCTCCTCATTGAGTAATGTAAACTGAGCTGCTGCTTTTCATGTGTATTCTAAACTAGCTGTGACTTTTGTAGAGCCTACCGACCCAATTTGGTTTCGTAGACATTAATATCCTTGAATGTCTTTCATACTTATTGACAAGATTTAGCATTGAACATTTTCAGTATTTACGGAAGCTAGCAAACTTACATTGCTCTGTTGAAAATAGCGGATATACTCTGCTCCAGAATATGCTGTACATGGCCAATTAACTCAAAAAGCAGATGTTTATAGTTATGGAGTACGTTGTTCTAGAGATTGTAAGTGGGAAAAAATGCAGCAATACTGGACTTCCCACCACCCTTGGAGCTCCTTTTGCAATGGGTATGTATGTTTCTTAAAATTTGACCTTTAAGTTTTGGCTTTTGGAATACTATACTGAAATGAAATGACAATTTTATAACCATAATGGACACTGTAGAATCCATTGAAATTGAAATTAATTTTTAATGCTCCACAATAACCACAAATCAGTTAATGGGGTCCAATGATGGAATACCTGCTATCGTTGCAGCCTCCTCTTATGCCTGGGATAAACCTACAACCTCCCACATAAAGGCCCAAATACAACAGCAACTAAAACTATGTACTGGAACAGAGGAAAGGAAGCATTTGGACACGTCCAAAATCAAACGGTCTGTAATTTGGATGGATATTCTCACTCCAAACAGCACCTAACACAGAATTATCCCAAACAAGATTGTGTTCCACAGTGTTCTATGTTACATGCCAACAGCCAAAATGTTGTTTTAAGATGTTCACCAGCCCTTAAGACTGACATCTACTAGCATACAAAACTGATTATGTAACCTCTTTCACATGAAATGCCTCACATGCTAGATAGAATTGTCAATCCCTTAATTTCTCATTCATTACTTTCAACATGCTACTAACTCCATATACTGATAACTGACAAATATTCTTAATGAAACTTGTATAGAGAGTGCAAAACAACTTTGAATTGCTTTCTATGAACAAGTACTATGCAAATTGATGTCTAGTGTGAATGAAATTGGGCTCTACTTAAGTGTTTTATCTATTAGGGGATTAGTATGTCAAGGAATGGAAGCTCTGCTAGGTCCTTGAAGACCAAATGTTTAACCTGGAGAAACTCTAACATGAGAAAACTCCTTTGACAAGTTCTAGTGAAGACAATCACTTACAATGGATTTGTGCAACAATAGAATACTGTAGCCATCTCAGTAGATGTAGTCTTAAAACCATTAGAACTGCTCTGCCCTTGACCGACCAAAAATAAGTCAATCTACACTGTCACGGAGTCCCCATACTAGTTTATACTAGAAGTGAAGGCCTCTAGGCATGTCTATTGCACATCTTTGATCAACCGAAACATGGGCACCCCAGTTACAACCACATACATGGGAGGTTTTTGCCAAAATAGTGCGCTAAAAGAATTCAACCAACCATTAATTCAGACTATCAATTTGAAGAATGTCCTCGAGACAGAAGCCTGTAAACCATTCAGACAGATTATCAAATTGAAGAATTTTTCTGAAACAGAGGCTGAAAAAAATTAATCTACAAAATGGCTTGGGCTAAGGGGAGATCCATAACATTATCCTTGGGCTTTGATGTTTCTCTGTGCTTTTCTCGTACCACCCCAACGATGCATGCTATGTATGCATGCATTATGGGATGCTATGATTTCTATGGTGTAATGATGCATTTTGTATAGAGGAATAACCAAAATTTTAAACTTCTTAAGATCATGCCCACTGGTTTAACACTCATTGAGTGCGAATGAGCGTTAATCCCCAGTCGTTCAACACTGGTCAACATGGGAATGCACTGGGAGTTTACTTTCAGGCCAAAATCTTTAAACCCACAGGCGGAGCTGATGAAGAGTGAGTTAATCTTCAAAATCGAAATACGTATATGTAATTTGTTGCCTGCCATAGATCTTCCTACATGATTTCTTGCAGTGTCAATAAAGAATTTCATTTCAATGTGACTATTGTTAGGCGATGTTAATCTATTGTTGATTGGTGCAGGCCTGGAATTCATACGAAAGAAATGAAAGCATGGTAATTGTTGATACAAAACTAGAGTTTGATAGAATGTCTGAAAAGGATCAAACGAAGACATCAAGAGTTATATACATTGCTCTTCTTTGCACTCAAGGCTCTCCTACTCAGAGGCCATCCATGTCCAATGTTTTGTCTATGTTAACAAATGATACAGAAATTTTAGATGTACCCACTCCGCCAGCTTTGTTGGATTTACAAACAGACTCAACTCCTATGCCTCGTCCAGTAATTTCTGTAACTTCATCTTCCACTTCAGGAGCTTCTTCCTCGACCTCACATGGATCCGTTAGTCTGTCCCTCTTTCCACGCTAAGATAATGCCAAATAGAGGGACAATTTGAAGGATTTTATATTTAGAATTTTAACATGTAAATGAGGAAGGCTTCTTCTTCTTATTTTTAATTTAAAGATAAACTCAAACCCGGTCTCCTCCCTCTCTATTAGCTATCTGTAAGGATCGAGTGCAAATGCATCCATACCTATTAAATTAGAGACCTTTTCGATCCTTTTATATAATGGAGGTTTATATTGGACTGATCTCAATGAATCTACATCATTATCATGCATGTTTGTAGTGGGCAGCCAGGTAATTGGAAAAAAATCACAATAGTCTATCTTTACGTATGGTAAAGTTTGCAGAATATAAATGCACGCAAGCTCTTTTCTTGACAACAATCGGTTATTGTAAAGATACATTGAAGAGAGGACTATTGACTAACATGCATAATTGAAACAAATGCACTAATTCCATAAGTGAAATTCATAATCTAAATAACTGAAGTGTAAGGCCAATATGTACCTGAAATTATAAATTAATATATATGTAAGAATATTATTGTTAGTGCTCACATATTATGGGGATAGAAATTAATATTGGTGAGTAATATAGTGCGGATTGTGATAGGAGGTTTGTGGTTGAGATAAAGTAGGCGGTTGTTGTTAAGGGGTACTCCTTGTTAATAAGGTCTATATCGTCAACGCCGAAATCAATCCGTCGTAAATAGTAGCCTCTACTTTGATAGCACCTACACTACTACTTTACTCAAACTTCTTGTATCCAAAGCAATATCAAATGTATAAATGTATTCATGTTTTGTGTCAAAAAAATTGGCCACAAAATGCTACCACTCATGATATGAAATCTGAAAATGTACGGAAGTTTTCATGTATTCATGTTTAATTCAAATAAAATAGTTTGCAAAACACCACTCATGACATAAGATTTACAAATGTAAATGTACAAATTTGTAACAAATTTCAAATGTAGAGATAGAACCTTTAAATGCAATGCTTCATCTATATTCATACACTTACTAATACAATCACACCCCTTATCAACATCAACTACAAAACTAATAACTATCCCTCTAAAATCAAATAACATATACCGTTCGGCGTTCACATTGCATTGTGCACATGCGATTGCTAGTTATATTATAGCATGAAAATATGCTAGAGTAGTCCCTTATAATCATTAAGGGAGGCCGACATAAGTTGACTATGAACTCCCATGCGGGGTTTTAACACATTACCCATATTTCATGTGCCCATTGAGGTTTGAACTCGCCTTACCACTTGAGCTACAACTCATGGATTTCAACGCTTGAAATTATAACGACTTTATCGTTTTAATACCAAGTTGGTATGTACCTAGTAAAATATACATTTATGCTTGGTTTTGAACATGAATGTGCTCTGGATCTTTGAAGTTGCTATTGTTTTTTACATTGCCTTTCTTTTTATATTCAATGTCGTTTAGTTCTTTAACGATATCCTTTCTAAAATATCATTCATGAAATAACAATATTTTTCTTTCTCAACTCTTTTGTCCCCTTTTTAATGGAATATATAGAAAAGAAGGAAAGAGAAAGATAAAATAGTAGCATCATAAACACATGATAAAGACTAGATATCTTTTATAATATTGTTTTTGTAGTGCCCATCTTGGTTTGTGTTACTTTTTTTTTTAATCTTTTTGTTCTGTTGTCACCCTCATGATGTCATTATGACTTTGTATTGCTCATGGTTGTCATGTGTTGCTAGTGGGTCGTTATGAGTTATTGAACACATCGTAAATACTACCCTCTACTTTGATAGCACCTCCACTACTACTTTACTCAACATTTCTTGTATCCAAAGTGGCAGTGCCATTCTAGGGGTATCAAATGTATTCATGTTTAATGAAAATAAAATTGCCTACAAAAGGTTACCATTCATGATATAAAATTTGTAAATGTACAAAGGTCTTCGTGTATACATGTTTAGTTCAGATGTTGTGATGTAAGATTTGTAATTGTATATGTACGGATTTTTAACAAATTTAAATGTACACAAAACAAATCAATGTAATGTTTCATCTATATTCCTACACTACCACAATCAATCCCACCCCTTATCGAATGTACAAAAAATGTTTTTTCAACAAAAGACTAACCAAACAACTGGTGCAACACTAACACGATTACCCCCAAATAATGACAAACCACATCAACTACACAAATAATTAACTATCCAACACAGTAGTAAATGTATTCATGTTTAGTGCAAATAAATCACTTATGATATGATATTTGCACATGTACGGAAGTTTTCATGTATTCATGTTTAGTTCAAATAAACTACTCCGCAAAATGCTACCACTCATGACAAAATTTGCAAATATATATGTACAAATTTGTAACAAGTTTGAAATGTAGAGATAGAACCTTTAAATAAAGTGGTTCATCTATATTTTTACACTTACAAAATCAATCACACCTCTTATCAACATGTATTACAAAAGTAATAATTATCCCTCTAAATCAAATAACATATACTGTTTGGCGTTCACATTGCATTGTACACATGCAATTGCTAGTTCTCTAACCATATCCATTTTAAAGTATCATTCATTAAATAACAATCTTTTTCTTTCTCACATCTTTTGTCCTCTTTTTAATGGAATATATAGAAAAGAAGGAAAGAGAAAGATAAAATAGTAGCAATTGATAAACACATGATAAAGACCAGATATTTTTTATAATATTGTTTTTGTAGTGTCCATCTTGGTTTGTGTTATTTTTTTTAAAATCTTTTTGTCCTGTTGTCACTCTTGTGATGTCATTATGACTATGTATTGCTCATGGTTGTCATGTGTTGCTAGTGGGTCGTTATGAGCTATTCTTGTTCAGGTGATGTTTGCTTGGCCATACGGTGGGGTGTAGAGCTGATTTTTATTTTTAAATAGAAATCAAGGATGAGAACCTTGATATATGTTTGTTGGTATCTTTTAGAGAGATATTCAAGATACATGTACTAGTAACTATAAAAATAAATAATAATAAACATAGGAAACTAAAAATAAATAAATAAATAATAATAAACATAGAAAATTAAAAAAAGAAATAAGTGTTTAGATCAAGGGTCAATTAACTTGTAGATGTAAATCCACAACAAATTGAGGTGCTTGGCAAGACATTTACAAATTGCATGAATCATCATGGGTTCTCTAAAGTTGGGGGTTAAGTTTGGTGGCATAGACACACCATTCTTCGAGTGGGGTTTGATCTCAGGTTAGTTAATTTGCAAACATATGTGAATTATATATATATATATAATTCTTAAATAAAATTTAATAAGTTAAATCTAACTTTTAAGTAATATGCAAGAGTGAAGATGAATGCTGATGAAGGTGGGTGTCCTTTTTGGAGTGGTGCTTTGAACGGGTGGCCATACCTTGCAAATTAGTATCCAATGAGGATCCTTACATGTTGCATGAGGAAACGGGTCTTAGTGGTGCAAGGCATCCAACTTTATAATGCTTTGAGAATCAAAGTTTAGAGAAAACAATTGATGGAGCGAGTTGGTGAAAGAGCAAATAGGTGGAATTAAGAAGAGTTGGCACAAGTAACAACGCGTGGGGAGTTGTGTAGTGAGAAGGATGAGTAGTTCCTCATTTAATTGACCCCTCTGTACGTAATGATGAGAGATTGAGATGGAATTTTAGTTTGGAAGTGGAAGGCGTGACATTGATGACATTTCACTAGTGGTTGGTTTGTGCCTAGTTTATTCCCCTCTCGTGCCACATTACAAGCCATGGGTGGAGAGTTTTGGGGAAATAAGCATATTCAATGCCTTGATCATTCATAAACTTGCACATATTATATTTGATATATGCTCATCCTGTTACCGTGGATTTCAATGGAAAGGAAATTGGGGAGTACGAGAGCGTGGAAGAGTTGGAGATGATAGGGAAGGAAGCAGATAAGGAGAGAAAGAAACTTAGTGCCTTGGCATGCAAACCAATTGGAAAAAAAATTGCTCAAGGAAATGTGGCTACTTGGAACACGATGGTTGTTGGAGCTGTACAAAATGGGTCTTTTGAAATGACCTTGGAAACTTTCAACAAATGCAATGGATAACTGTAATGTCAAACTTCACAAATGTTGCCAACATTCTCTCTACTTGTGCCAAAGGTGAAAGCTTTGAATGAGGTAAGGACATGCATTTGACCACAATGAAAAGGAGATTTTTGTCTAGTGTTGTAGTTTGGAATGCCCTATTGGACATATATGCCAAATGTGGATGCACACACAAGGCACGCCTTTTGTGTTATGAAATGCTAGAAGAAATGTAATCTCTTGGAATCTTGATTGCTGAATATGTACAACATTGAAAAGTTTTAGAGGCATGAAAAAAAATGTCGTGGTAACTATAAAGCCACATTCCATAACCTTCGCCAAATTTTCTCGATTTGTGCTGAAATGTGACGTTAGAACAAGGAAAGGATTTCCACAAAAGTATAATGGAAGACTATCTTGTTAGATGTAGTTGCAAGTGCCAACCAAACATGCATGCAAAGTGTCGAAGCATACAACATGCATTTGTGCCTTTTCACAAATGACCCAAAGAAATGTGATCTCTTGAAATACCACTATTGTTGGTTACGCAACAAATGGTTGTTGTAATGATGTTCATAAACTCTTGAATGAATGAAGCTTTTTGGAACATACCCTTGCCGTGTAAGATTCATTTTGTTTAACTAACATACAACCATGCAAGTTTAGTGGATGAGGGTTGTAAATACTTCAATGGCATGGATGAATCTTTTCCTTCAAGCCTACAAAGGAGCATTTCGTGTGTGTTATTGACATTCTTGGCAAGTTGGCTATCTTGAGGAGAGTCTAAACTTTACCATCTACAAGTTGATCAAATTAGTGGTGGCTATGTGGATGTGTCTTCTTGGTGTCGTATAAAACATTTAGTACATGGATGTGTCTTCTTGGTGTAAGTGGGGCGAGGTTCAAGTAGTAAGGAGATCAAAGAAGGTAACTGTAGAGTCGAGACACAAGGAGGCACATAAATTGTTTGAAAAAATGCCTTAATATGTGAAGTTCATTGGATATGTGTAAAAGAGGAGCTTGGATCAAATGCCTTAATGTCTTTTTTGCCGCACTCAATCAACTCCGTTGAACCATGCAAAATCCGTTTGGAATGGGTGTGCCACAAATACTCAAGGTTTGATTTTATGCTTCTTGATGACTCAACCGTCTTCACTCCAGCATTAAATATGCACTCAAATGGCTAGATGAATTTTATTTCATGAACATATTTTACCTGGTATGTTTTCTACTACATTTTGTAATCGATGATACAAAAGTACCCTTTTGAATCAATGTAAAATAATTAGCCATGGACGTTTCTTCATGGCGTGACAACTTGAGTGCCATCTTCTTACCTTTAAATTGATAGATAAATGTTATCCAAGTATTTGATCTTTTTTGTGGGCCATTTTTAAACCCAATTTGTAATCAATTTCAACAAACACTGCTCAATAAACTTCATAAGTGCTTTCTAGAATGATAGGGCTAAAACAAGTGTACATTTGGAAATGAATTGGTTGTTGACATTTTTACAAATTCTCTAGGTAATAATATAAAGGAAGTGATGGAATTGGTTTCTGATTACTTGGTGATTTATTTCAATGACCATTTCCTAGGCATTTTACTTGGAAATTAATTTCCTAGGTTGAAACTTGTTTACGATGACTCGACTCCATTTTTATTGGGAAATATCAATATGATAGTGGGGGTCGTCCTTGGTACATTTACGAGGTTGAGATCACATTACAAAACCCTCGAGCCCAATTATGTTTTGTTAGTTTTGTGGTTGTATGGTGAACGATGTAATGGGATTGATCTCAACTACTTGTTATATGTTAGTTTAGTGACATAAGTAACTTGTTTAGGAACCTTGTTGGGTGGACATGATGGCACCACACTTGTGGCGTGGTTTGGAACTATATGGTGTTGTTTGTTTACTCTAGAAAACTCTCTTATGAAATGAAAATAATGCTTGTGTTCATGGGGGTTCACTATCTATGAAATATCCTAGCACGTGCATTCATATTGGGGTAATTAAAATTGATAAAAATAAAGACAATAGACTGGTATACATTAGGAGCTGAAAAGAGCTTAATTTATTAATATTTTGACTTAGGTATTGGGGGTAGGGTAGAGAGGTGGGCTAGAGGAGAGGTAGAGTTAATTTTTTTATAAAACTAAAACATGTGAACCCTAGTTGTTAAAACTAAGTGCCTTAAAATTGTAAAATGAGTGTGGTCATAAAAATGAATTATAATCTCTTTTTGTATAAGGAAATCTCAATTAGGAGATTCTAAACCAAGAAATAATAAGATGGTAGAAAACTAGGATTGAGTATGCTTTTCAACACAATGATATCATTTAACCATCTTAATTATTTGAAGAAATTTTGATAAATGATTAAAACTTGACACTAAGATGATTAGTAATAGGTATTGAATGAATTCAAACTCTTTCTATATAGAAAATGTGCATAAAGAAAATAATAATTGAGTGAGAAACATGATATATTTTTTGTTTTATATATTATGGTAGAAATAAAAAAGGGGTAAATAAAATTGTAATGTAAAAATGGGTACATAAGGTATATGGAAAAAATAAGGGGTATTTCATTCTAATAATATAACGGGAGGGGGTATTATCAATTGAATAATCATAGGTAAAAATTAATACATTTCAAACGAACGTGCTATACCATACTTTTACTAAGTAAACCCCCAGTGCTTGTGTTAAAGAAACAATAATCTCTCTTACTCTCACTCTTGTATCTTATGTAGTTAAATGTTTAAGCATCTATGTAAATCATATATAATTCTCTTTATTTCTCTCTAAACGTCAAACATTAAATGAGTTTGAAACTGGTATGAAGAAACACTGCTCTCTTTCTAAACCTGAAGTAGTTGAATGATTACGAAACATTAACAAGAAATGCTACTCTCTCTCTCTCTCTCTCTCTCTCTCTACTCCCCGCTCTCCCTCTCTCCTTCTCCCCCAATTGCTTTCTTGGTAAAAGAGGTCCATGTCAACGTTTATGTTGACCCATGCTATTGTAGGTCGCATGATGCCTTGACAAAGCTTGTGATTAATCGAAACCTATGAAGAATCTATGACTGCACTTACACTCATAACTTGTATCTTGTTTCCATGAAAGAAAGGCTGAAAATCTATAAACATTATGTACTTAAGGATGCGTGAAATGTATGATTAAGTAGCCTTGTTTTAGGACTATGTTAGCTATTGTTTCTCCTTGCTCTTAAATCTTGAAAGACGTGGAAATTTGGTTGTATGTGAGTGGAAACATTGGAAAATTATACATTGGTAATTGTTAATTTCTTTACAACTTTCATGCATAATGTTCTAGATAGAGCCTTAATTGTTATTTGGAATTTGTATACTCTACCCTCATAGAAAATAACTAGTTTAAAATATTTCAATGGACTTAATCCATTAGGTTGCACTAAGAAACTTGTTGTGTCAACTTTAGGCTAGTGTCCTATGTTTGACCTCCTTGCCTACTATACTCCTGATAAATCGTAATCTATGACTTCTTCAAGCCTTATGTTGAGTTGATCATGCTATTGTTATCTATATAGATGATTCTTGTTGGTAAGTCCTTTCATCTCTAAGGTGGTTTCTTTAAATGCACTTGTCAAGCATGTTGAATCTCTCCTTGAATAGTGACACATATGCTTAACCTTGAACATAACCTTTCACCAACATAGTAAAAATTCCAATAAAAACCTACCACTCACGAGTTAGCTTTGATTATTGGGGCGTGGTTAGCAGACTCAAACCAACTGGTGTCCACATATCACAATTGGAAGATATTTGGATTAATTGTAGGAATGAAGTAGTGGTACGTGAAAGGGACTATTACAGGCTGACTCTAAAAGAGGTAGCTAAGTACGGAATCATAGACGTACCTAAGGACCTTTGTGATGATGGAGAGGTTTTAGACCCTATCTATACACAGATGAAGGTGAAAGATCAACCACTGCCATGGATTAATTGGTCATTTCAAGAATGTACCAATTCTAAGGAGCATGTAACCAACATTCTTGATCAAACCCATCATTGGTTGATTTCATTGGGAATCACACCAAAAACATCAAAATAGGTCCATATTGTCACACCTCAGGTACAACCAGTGGTGGACCACCCCACTATTACAAAAGGAGAGAAGCCCACTCCCAAGCCCTATAAGATCACAATTGTGTGAGGGGGGTCTGGTTCTTCTTCTTCCGTCACTTCCTAAGAGGTCATCGATCTGAGTATTTCCTCACCATCCACCACTCAAGTGTTGCAGTCACCTCTTCCACCTCCTCTTCCATCTTCCCCATTTTCAGCTCTTTTCCTCAAGTCTCAAGTCTTTTCCTCTCTTCCCTCCCTCTCATCCAGGGATGTTCTAGCTTTGGGTTACCCTCTAAGGACTCCTCTTCCTCAATAGTCTATTCTCACTTCTATTAGGTTGTGGAGCTAGATTGCTTCACTGTTAGCATGTAATGGAAAGTGACTGGAAATAAAGTGACCTGTCATCGGTCAAGGGGGGAACCAACACGGTCACCTAGAACCGTCATCGGTTAGATAGGCCAGACTTCGGTCAGAGCAAAGGGGAACCAACCACAGTTAGGTCTAATCGGCACCGGTTACTTGTGTGCTGTGTTTTATTTTAAGTCACAGGCTTTAAATATAGATTTTGTTTTAAAGAAAATCTATTGGATGTAATTGCATAGCTAAGGTGCCCTAAGTTTATATATTTATATATGTGTGAAAGTTAGGGCTTAGGTGGAATAATGAGAAGGATCAGATTAGATCCTTGATTCTCTGAGATCGAGAGGATGAAGATGAAGAAGAAGAAAAATAAAGAACAGGTTACATGAAGACATATTCTCCATAGATAGGAGATGGAAAAAAGGAAATAACAAGTACATCTGAATGGTGAGAAGAGGGTAACATCTTCTACTGTATTTCCTTTGTATTTTTTAGTCTCATGTAATGGCTTGCATAGTATGTAAAGCATATAGGGTTTCTTCTTGTAGATCCACATGTTGGTGAGATATTGTATTATAGATCTATGTAGATCTCGTCTTGCATTGTAGATCCATGAGATCTTGTATTATTGATCCATGTAGATCTATATATTATAGAGGTCTCATTTGCAGATTCACAATACAGTGAGAGCTTGAATGCATAGTGGCAGATGCAGGGTAGCTTCGGGTATGTGAGATCTGGTTATGTTTGAGAGGCATGATTGTAGTGTACTCAGGTAGATCTAGTTAGAGATTTGGAGGAGACACAAGTGGTGGTATGGAGGCACGATTTAGTGTACTCAGGCAGATCCGGGTGGGGATCTGGGAAGAGGAGATACTCTTGTAGAGATACATGTACTCTTATGCAAATGATTTGGTTTGTAATCTCTTGTTATATTATATATATATGAGATCTCTATTTTAGGTGGACGTAGCCCACATTGGGTGAACCACGGTACATGCTTGTTATGTGTCTACTTTTGTGTGATTTGGATTATTCTAGTTTATACTTCCACTACTGCAAATTTTTTGGGGAATTGTTTGGATCCTGTGTGCATGATTTGGTTTGTTATTAAAGCATAGCACTATTCCGCTGTCTCGTATTATCCCAACAGCTGGTATCAGAGTAGCGTTTGTTTTTCCTGATGAGAAGATCACAGGAACAGATTTAATCTCAAGTGGGAGCTGGAAGAGTAAGGTTGCTGGAAATTACAGTGACTGGCGTCGATTAAGTGGCAACCGACATTGGCAGGGTAATCGTGGTCGGTTACTGAGCAATCTGGTTATACACCGCCGGAATGATGTTACACATGCCCCAATGATGATACAGGTCACCTCGCAAGGTGTTCGGGATCCAGAGAAGCTCGCGAAGTATATGTTAGCATCCCAAATGCTTTATCCAAGTT
Source organism: Taxus chinensis (assembly GCA_019776745.2). Taxonomy (NCBI): domain Eukaryota; kingdom Viridiplantae; phylum Streptophyta; class Pinopsida; order Cupressales; family Taxaceae; genus Taxus; species Taxus chinensis. The sequence continues at coordinate 390,913,788 of CM034148.1, forward strand.
CCTTGTGCTTTGTTTTATCCCTTGCCCCCCTTTTCTTGGCTTTTTGACCTTCAGTAACGAAACCGCCACCCTGCCCTGGTCTGGGTGGCGGTCCTGTAACTACCACCCTGCTCAGGGTGGTGGTCCTTCACGTGTTCTCCAACACATTCCTTTGATCATGACTTGCATGAATTTTCAACATTTACCAGCTTTTCTCAACCGCCTTAGCTTGTATTTATGTTTTTGGTTCCCTGTAATAGTGTTTCTCCATTGTTTAATGGTAAAAGAGTTCCATTCCAAGTTACCCTTTGGTGAATGGGAATTCTATAAATAGCTGGTTTGTTTTCAAACAAATGGCCCCTCATCCTCTCAATTCTCTTGTTCAGTTTTTCAATTTCTTGCTTAGAATTTTGTTAGTTTCAGGTTTTGCTTCCATTGTTGGCACTTTGGAGGTCATATCATCTTCTTGTTTCAAGTCTTGTTTCATTGCTGCTGCATACAGTCAGTTTAAAACATAGAATAGCTTCATTTCTAGACTAGAATCCATTAAAGTTACAGGTTTTGTTTTGTCACAAGGATAATTTCTGAAACTCTCGGTACACTTGTGTTGTATTCCCGCAATAAATCCCACTAGGAATTGCATAGTCAAGCTCTGTTCACTTGCGCTATCCCTCTCCTACTCACATTATATTCGGTCTATATCCAAAGCTGCCATTGTTCGATTGCTATCTTCTGTTGATACTATCATATACACACTTTCTGGATTCATGAGGACACGAAGGAATGAGGAGATCACACTGAGGGGATGAAATCACACACAACTGGATTTACCACTGTTCTGTAAATGCCAGGTTTGAGCTATCAAAGTTCTAGTTACAACATATCAAATAGAGTAGTGAATTATTTCATTTCAGTCAAAAGCTTGTTCTTGGTATCGCCAGGGAAGCTGTGGGGATTGATAGTTTCTGAGAAACTGTGATTCATTCCTCACTTCTGAGGTAGGATCGAGAGCCTTTCAAATTAATATATGTATTTGCTTATATATTTAGTATAATATCACAATTACACAGGCAAATAGCCATACCAGGCTACTTTGTTTGTTTTCATTTTGTTTATTAGATTAGTTGTCCATTTTATAGATATACTAGAGTAGCTGCTCTTCAATTTCATTGAAATACGTCATTGAAAAATACAAAAATAGCAGGATGCTTGCATAGTGTAAATACCTCTTTTGTAATCAATTTATTTAATGTTAGTTAGAGGTTGAATCATCTTTGTATGACAATCACAGGACCTAGAGAGCCTAGAGAATATATATTTGAACCTATAGTACCTCAACCAAATCTACCCATGACTTTAGCTGACATAGATTAGGACCTTAGGATACAGGTCTTTCGAGCCACAACAAACTTACAAGCAATTAGTGAGCAACTAAGAGGATTGAATATCGAAGACGACAAAGCTTACACATTCTGGTCAAACCATCCAAATTATAGATTGCCTTGATAAAACACCTGAATGACCGTGCAAGGGTTCGAACGAGAACAAACATTTGGTTGCGATCCTTTGGTTCCACAGCCTAATGCAGGAGACCTCCTCATTGATATAGACACTAGCTTACGTATCCAAGTTGCCAGAACACCTGTTAGGTACTCCGAGAAAATCATACAACTTCTAGTTCTAAACGTAGAAGCTGAAAAGGCATACGATTACTGGATAGTCGGAAGAAGGGATTGATTCTTCACATGACCATAACAGGTCCACAACAACCACGCACTCACGGTTGTGATCCCCAAGTCCCACAACCCAACGGGCCAACAAACCAGTCAAGTATTGACACCGGCTTGCGAACGCTGGTGTTTAGATCCTCACCACTCCCGCCAGATATTATAGTACAGTTCTCCGTATTAAACATAGAAGCTAATCAATCCAATATTTTCTGGGCTAGACCAGAAAACCACCCATAGCTAACCACAAAATCCACTAAAATGACCTACCACTACTTTCATGACCTTGTCTGGAGATATATACGAAGCTCCCACAGGTCACTTCCCACGTATCCAACAACCAAGAAATAGGATCTCGGCAGAGCTCGACATCGATTGGAGCCTCCGAGCAGCCATTATATCTGAATGAGCCATTACACCAATCCAGGTTAGGAGGGCCTTCTTCACCTTAGATTCACAGATTCCATTATTGTGTGTTGAGGATTTAAGATTACCCGATTAGCTTATATATATCCATTCACATTCAACATTCACCGGCTGTCTCGACACGACCTCGGGAAGTCAGGTACGAGGAAAGGGTACTTGTAGATTCCCATGCTCGCTTGTCACTTTTCCATCGTACAAAATTGGTGAACCCGACGTGAAACAAACTAATATTCCTCTTTCTGTTTTCATTTCTTCCATCCACCTTCACTCTTTCCCATTATTCTGCGGGTATTCATATACCCCCCGAATATGTCAGGATATGATGCATATGGCAGACCTCTCTCAGGTCTCGAAGTAAACTATAGTCAAACAAATAGACAACCATCACCCTCACTTTCTGCATGGGCTGATAACTATTCAAGTAATTACTTGTCATCTCAAACTCCCCCTCACAGAACCAGTTCTAGTTCTTCGTTCCGAATTGAGGAGTTTGATCAGTTTGCACAAACACAACAACCAGAGCCATCAGGCTCTAACAATATGACGTTTACTGGAGAATCCACTTCATCTCCTCGGGTCTTGTTCAGACCATAGATCAGTAGACAATCAGACCCACTCCCCTTTTTGGATGAGGAGTACTTGGCACGCTTCGCTAAAAGTGAACAACGCTTCCAAAATATGTATCCACCTTTAGGAAGTTTACAAATACAGTCTGATACCCTATTCCAGGAGAACACCCCCATAACTCCACCTATGGGAAATACACTCGGTGAAGCTTGGCAGGGTAACGACCAATTCATAGCAGGGTATCATACCCCCTTACAACCTCAAGCCATACAACAAACACCCTTAAGGAAAAGCACTGCGTCTTCACCGATGGAGGTCATTTCAGCCTTAGCTGAGAAGGTTAGAGGGCTAGAACTTGCTCAAGCAAACCAAAATTCATATTTTGGGCAAGCGGGAATCCCCAACCCTCTGCATCACCCTAGTCAAGTTGACCTCCTTACAGGAATAGGCACGTTAGGCATGCCTCCTCAAAATCCTTATAATTATCCATAGCAAACGCCAACTAGGACAACGTTTTCAAATGCCACTCCAGTTGAAAACATGACACCTCCCGGCTTGGCACCAAACAACCCGTACCAGAACAATGCTCCTCCTTATTTAAACATCTATTCAAAATCACCACAAGGAGACATGTTCTCTTCTCCCGGGATGTTCGTTCAACCACAGGGATTCCCTTATATCCCTACAAATGCATATGCTATGCCATATCAACAACCCATTCCACCTCAACCCCCTCAGCAAGCCCCGTCGATGGTTGAGGCCTACGCAGTAGGGACTTATTCAGAATATTTAAAAGAACCCCTAGACTTCACCATACGAAGCATTATGCTTCTGAGACCTCTTCCTGATTTTCCCAAATACAAAGGGGAAGGGGACCCAAATGCACACATTAAGGCCTATGCCACAGCCATACGGGAGTTACTCCCTTGGGACGGGGTTGTCGCTAAAATATTCCCTAAGACCTTAGAAGGTATTGCCCTTGATTGGTATTACAGAATACCTGAAGCTTCGATACACTCATTTAAACAACTCGTGTCAGAATTCATCAAAGCTTTCGACATGAACAAATTGTTAAGAATGGGAATCAGGGAGTTCTTACATATCAAACAAGAACATAATGAATCCACCACTCATTTTATCCAAAGATGGCGTACGGTTCTCTACTCATCAGCGAGTGCTCCAAATATGGATCAAATGGAACTATGTGATTTATTCCTTAATTCACTCAATAGAGAGATAAAGGAAGAAGTCCAGAAGTTCCCACTAAGAACTTACGATGAAGTACTCGAAAGTGCTCTCCGAATCGACCAAGCAGTGATTGATAGTGGTCGTAAAACATATGGGACAAATGGGAAATTAACCACTCCCAATCAAAACACCGTGGCCTATCCTAATGCTGGGAACACTAATCAAGGACCTAAGATCCTTAACAAGAACCACGGGGTTACAACAAATGGAGTAACTGACCAAGCTAAAAGGGAAAATGTTGTAAACATTTTCGCCACCTGCTAATAATCAGCGAAATAATAATTTTACCCCAATAATCAACGCGCTGGATTTTAATCATCCACCACAACAACAACAACAACAGCGACAAGTCCAGACACAAAGTCCAAATCAAAACCCAACCGGATATCAGAGTCAAAACCAAAGGCAACAACCTCAAAATTTTAACTCTAAAAACCAGCAACCTTATCAGAATTTCGGGCCACAACAGGTTTTAAATCAACAGCCTCGAAATTACAATCCCAATCTATATTGTGGCTTCCACAAGATTCAAGGCCACGATACTAGGACTTGTCGTGAATATAATAAATTCATGCAGCGTTTTCCAGAAGATCAAAAACAACTCTTTATAGATATGTTTTTAGCAAATTCTGTAGTACCCACGCCAAATGCTTATGCAGGGGTAGTTTCCCCTCAAAATGCATCCCTCAAGATCTTCAATGACCCACTCCCAAACCATTCTAACAACAATAGGTTAGATCCTAATGGAACAAATAAGGGTGTCATGACAGGAAACAATGATCATGAAGCTTCAACTTCATTAAATCCACCAGTCGCACCCCAATTAGGAACTCGACCTCAAACTAAGATAGTTGGTTTAGTGGAGTTAGACGCCGAGCTACCCGTAGAAACCATAACAAGAACACGGGATTATTCTTCTCAACCAACTCCAAGTTATTCATTAGAGCCAGACAACACTAAACAAACATTTACTAAAACCTATAGGTGCCTATGATCTAATTAATGATTTAACCAAAACCTTCTCGCACATCTCCTTCTTGGATTTGTTAAAAAACTCTCCCACCCATAGGGCTGCCCTCTTAGAAGCATTAGGCCTTGGCCATTTAATCAACATCACTCCTCCTCGGAAACACAAGTAAACCATGTGGATTTTGACATTTATCCTCCGGGGCAGCCAGATAGGGATACTGAATTTATATTCGATATAAGCAAAATGCCAACAGACGCTGAAATTACATGAAGAGGTGACCCAACTTTACATTTACAAGTTTGGGTCTACAATAATTATGTTAAACGTGCAATGGTTGATGATGGGGCAGCAGTCAACATAGTCCCCTTCGCTTTCCTTCAAAAGTTAGGATATGGAGAGACAAACTGTTCCACGACGTGAAATACGCTAAGAGGTTATGATAGCCTCAAAGCCACTTCAATTGGAACCATAATTTTACCGGTCACTTTAGGACCCAAGATGGTCCTCACCGAGTTTTATATTATAGATCGGGAAACCAATTATAATATGATCCTTGGTCGGCCATGGATACACCGCATGAAGGCAATCCCTTCCACATTATTCCAAGAAATAAGATTTCTACACTTAGGGAAAATATTCATGGCACAAGGTGACCCAAAACCCTTCGATATACACCTAGCTGATTTGAAGAAAAGACCAGGTGTTCACTCTGAGTTTGAACTCCCAACAAATCAGCTTGTCAAACCAACTAATTCACAACCAAAAGAAAAGTTGATACCCACCACTGAGTTGGAAATTACAAATCCAACCGAGGACGTTCCAGTACTCAAAAATGAGACCAATGCTATAAAAGCAGTATCACTAGGGACTACCACAAAAATTGTTGAGTTTGCTGGAGAAAGACTTACCTATTCTCCTACGTTTGATTCCATGGGTATGGGACACACCCTGGGAATCACTTCTCTTCCATCAGATGAAGTTTTTATGGTAGAAGTAACCGAAGCAAAAGAAATAGATACGAAAAATATCCCAACATCAATTTTTCCAAACAAATATTGGACTCTCCACTTTGATGGAGCTAGATGTCACTTTGGAGCTGGGGCGGGGGTGATCTTTACTTCACCTGAGGGAAAGATCCTACCTTTCACCTTTAAATTAAACTTTGAATGTACAAACAATGGAGCTGAGTACGAAGCTCTCCTCCTTGGCCTCATCCTAGCTAAAAGAATGGGTGTCAATAACATTAGAGTGCTAGGAGACTCGCAACTAGTTGCAAACCAAGTCTCTGAGGTATATGAAACTAGGGCTGAACATTTACAACTATACAAAACAACAGTGTTAGATCTAAGTAAGGGATTTAACTTCATATCAATTGAAGCAATCCCACGAGAGCAGAACCTTCTCGCAGACTCAATAGCAACCTCAGCTTCCCGTTTCACCCCAAACAATGAGTTGGAGGACACAAATTTCACGGTATCACTTCGTACCGAACCATTAGTGCGTAAAATACCAACAAACTCACTCCTAGCTCATGGAGAAGCTGAGGATGATTTTTCTATCATAGGTCACTTTGACGATGATAAAGTCACTCTCGAATATCTGAATGCCTATGCGGAGCTACACCTTGCTCACCGTATAGTTGATCTTTCCCTAATACCTCATTCCTCTTCCTACTTTGGAAATCCCACGGTAGAGTCTCCTCCACAGAAAGATCTCGATATCTATGAGATAGAAAATGGAGAAAGCTTGGAATTACCTCCAGCCCCACCTGAATTTGAAGAAGGTAACGCTTCTTTGATAGAAGAAACCATTGATATAAACATTGGAATGGAGGAGGAACCAAGAATTTTGAAGTTGGGATCCTCGTTAACTCCAGAGGAGATAGAAATACACACCTGAATCCTTAAAGAACATCAAAAGGATTTTGCATTTAACTATAAAGAAATGATGGGCATTGCACCACAAGTCACGGTACATAATCTTGTCACTAAACCAGATGCGAAGCCAATTAAATAGAAGTCAAGACCAATGAAGCCAAAAGTGGCTCTCATGGTAAAAGAGGAAGTAGTAAAACTTCTCCAAGTGGGATTCATCAAGCCCGTTGACTATTCACAATGGGTATCTAATATCGTCCCTATTCTAAAAAAGAATGGGAAAATACGCATTTGCATAGATTTTCAGGATATTAACAAAGCTTGTCCCAAGGATGATTTCCCATTACCATCCATTGACGTTATCATTGATGCAACAACTAGATTTGAACTGTTGTCCCTCATGGATGGGTTCTCAGGGTACAATCAGATTAAAATATCAGAACAGGATCAAGCCAAAACCACATTCATAACTCCCTGGGGAACTTATTGTTACGTTGTCATGCCATTTGGTCTTAAGAACGCCGGCGCTACGTATCAGCGGGCAATGACTTATATATTCCACGATCTTATCCATAAAATTGTGGAATCCTATGTGGATGACTTGTTGGCCAAAGCCAAGAAACACTGTGATCATCCAGAAGTGCTCCGTATCATCCTCTCATGACTAATTGAGTATGGTGTCACATTAAATCCAGAGAAGTGTGTGTTTGGTGTGACAGGAGGTAAACTTCTGGGATACATTATATCTTCACGAGGGATTGATGTTGATCCGGCCAAAATACGGGCTGTTCTCGAAATGATCCCACCATCAGACGAGTCTGGAATCAGGTCATTTCTTGGGAAACTTGGTGCAATCTGAAGGTTCATCCCAGATTTAAGTTTTTCCATTCATCCAATCAACAATCTACTCAAGAAAGATTATAGCATCGATTGGACTGAAGAATGCAACGAGGCCTTCGAAGCAGTTAAGTGCTTCTTGTTGTCACCACCCATGCTAATGCCTCCCAAGCCAGACCGCCCTTTGATCCTATACTCACGAGCCACTCATGTCTCGCTGGCCTGCATGCTGGCTCAAGAAGACGATGACAAATGAGAACGCGTGATCTATTTCATTAGCCGAACGTTGCTCGATTATGAAACATGTTACACACAGGCAGAGAGAGAATGCCTTGCCATAATTTTTGCAACAAAATGTTTGAGACATTACATGTTAAACCAGGAAACAAGGGTCATTGTAAAGACAGACCATTTACGAACATTTCTCACACAAGGATCTTTATCTAAAAAGGCTGGCCATTTCATAACCTTAATGGGAGAATTTGAGTTAACATTCGTGAACCAGAAATCCGTTAAGGGAAAAATCATTGCAGACTGGTTAGCTGACAATCCACTAGATGGAGGCGAGCTGGTAGATCTAGACTTTCCCGATGAGTGTGTATACTTTGTCGAAACCAGGCCCCCCATTTCTACATGTCCCTGGTATACTGATATCATCAATTTTATCATGGACCATACATACCCGGAAGGTGCCACGTCACAACAAAGAAGGCGGTTACGCATTATTACCACTAAATATGTTGTTTTAGACCAAGTACTCTATCGTAGAGCCTTCGACGGCATGCTTCTAAGATGCGTCGACATAGAAGAATCCAAGAGGATTCTTCATGAATCCCACAGTGGGATATGTGGGGGCCACTTCGGTGGTCATGCCACCACTCACAAAATACATCGGATGGGCTATTTTTGGCCCACTCTCGAGCATGACACAGTGGAATTTGTACGTAAGTGCCACAAATGCCAAGAATTCTCTCACGAGATTCACATGCCAGCACAATCCCTACAACCAATAGCGACTCCGTGGCCCTTCTCCACGTGGGGTCTAGACTTGATAGGGAAGTTCTCTCCCTCATCAACCGATGGCCATAATTTTATAATCACAGCCATGGAATATTTTACCAAATGGGTGGAGGCCATGCCTCTCACCACCGTACCAGGTTCGGTAATTGCCAAATTCATTCTGAACCAAATTATCTGCAGGTATGGTGTCCCACAAGTCATTATCTCAGATAATGGCACGTCCTTTAAAAATGACGAAGTCCGTGAGTTATGTAGCAAGTTCAAGATAAACCATCACACGGCCTCTCTTTACTACCCTCAAGCCAATGGGCAGGCCGAAGCGACAAACAAAATGTTAAAAGCTATTCTCCTCAAAACAGTCAAGGAGAACAAGCGAGATTGGCATTTAAAACTATATCCAGCCTTGTGGGCCCATCGAACCTCAATAAGAACACCAACAGGAGCAACTCCTTTCTCACTGGTATTCGGGGCAGAAGCAGTTCTCCCGCTTGAGGTTGAAATACCCAGTCTCTGTATCTCATTACAAGGGATTCTGGATGAAGAAGCTTACAGGGAGGCATGCCTCTCTCAACTAGAAAGCCTTGACGAGGCCAGGTTAAATGCTGAACAATGGCACAGAGCCTATGCTGACTGGATGTGCCGGCAGTACAACAAAAAAGGTCTATGAGCGAGAAATATATGAAGGAGATTTAGTTCTAAGACTGGACAGCCGGATCGATAAGAAAACCGGCGAAGGAAGGAAGTTCCGGCCCAAATGGTTGGGCCCATACCGAGTCATGAAGGACTACGGAAATGGTGCGTATCTCTTGTGCACACTAGAAGGTGAGGAATTTGGTGAAACTGTCAATTCCTTGCATCTTAAGCGGTTTTACGCATAAAACACCAAAGTCATTACTAGTACATTATAGCTACTTACATTGCATTAGTCTCTTAGCTGCTTCATTCTGTCCATTTCGTAAAAATGGTAGTCCAGGAGCTTACTCTTAAAACAATCTGTTACAAATTTCTGAAGATATTGGCAAAAGCATTCATATCACATCTCTCCAAGCATCATCAACTATTTTCAAATCTTCTCATCAATTTCGACAGACAAACATTGACGGAAACCATACCAAGACCTGCATACTTGGCTTTGCTCTTTCTTTCTACTAGGTGAAGTTGTCCTTGCCTACGGTCTGTTCTAGAAGCTTCTTGGTGTCACATCTATCCCTCTTAAATCTCTTGGAATGAAAGGATATCCCAAAGTCATAGATCAGAAATGTCAAAATCAAATGAAATCAAAAGCACCAAGCAAACAAAATATTTTATTTTACACACTTCTTTGCCCCATCAACCTTCGGTGATAAGCCCACATCTCTTACTGGTGATGTGAGGTTAGGAAAGGAAAGAAGTGCCCTTACTCACCTGTATCTTGCCTTTGGTGACAAACCCATGCTTCTTACTAGTGGCGTGAGGCAGGGTGTGGGGGGTCCAGTCACACAAACTAACAAATCTTGGTATGCTAAAAACACAAATCAAATTCTATTAAGAGAAAGCAAATATCCAAATATCCAAATTCCAAAGAGATCAAATCCTCAAAACCAGATTTTGTCAACCAGGTTGCCATTTATGAATCTAAGTCTAGATAAACTGAAAAGTAAGTGGCCTTCTAAGCTTGGTAGTAGTTCTGAGTAGGGTGGGTGTGTAGGTCCAAATTTGGTTTCTGTTACTAGTTTGTCTGTCTCTCATCATTCCATTCAGTCAAACTCATACAACTTGTGCCCTTCCTAATTCTTGGTGTTGAGCCCTCGCATCTTACTAGTTGCGTGGATTTGGGATTGGGGCAAGTTCATCTCTTTATCACTATACATTCATCATGTCTTGCCAACATAAGAAGAAATTACAAACATTGCCCAAAGAGTTCAAAAGTTCAGTACTACCATATGTTAGTATCATCTCATATCAGCACTACAAAAACATACAGAGTAAAATATTCTATCTACTATCATTTGTTATCCATTGCATACATTCTGAAAACATGAAAAACAGTATTCTAAAAGCATCTAAATACACATATAGAAATGAGTCACAAAATTCAAGATGCCAAGAGTCTAGATCCAAAGATATATATATATATATATACAAATCAGGTTTCGTATACAATGCCATCATGCACTAGGCATGGTCAAAATGCTCAATGAGCCCAGAAAGTACAAAAACACTCGTATAAACATCTGAAAAAATACTACAAAAATAGTCTCTCAATCCCTATGGGATCCCTCAGAGGGTGTGCGGCCACGCCTAGGACTCCGGCTACACCGGCACTCTGAATGCACTGAGGGCTCGCGGTCACACCCGGTAGCTGGTATCTCGCTACGAGAATGGATCCTCCTCATCAGGTGCTCGGCTGTCCTATATCCAGCCACCTCCATGTGGAGAGAAGTCATAATCTTCGCCGCATACCAGACAGAGGCAAAAACATCGGTGTGCCTACCGGCTGCTGAGGGCTCCCCCACATCCACGGAAAGCTCAGCACGAGTCTTCTCTGAGGGGAGAAGCAGGGTATCGGTACACACTCAGTGAATCAAGTCTCGCCACTCATCAACAGTCACTGCAAACAAAGGAGAAAACAAGTTAGAAAATAATCAACGATAGAATCAAGAGTAAACAAAACAAAAAGAAATAACAAACTAAGACAAGTCTAACTAAAACAAATGTCAGGAGAAGAGTGACAACTCACTAGGATCGCCAGGCCTCCAAGAAGGATCTCTAGGATCCGCACCTACCACTGATGCCGCCACTGACTGGTGCCCCTCTCCCACGTCTGGGGCAATGTGACGACCTGCAACAGACTCGCCATCTCCACCTAAGTCCTGAGAGAGCAACTCCTCTGAAACCAGAGTCACTCTCTCTGTGCTCCGCTCCGCCCTCTCGGCCTGTAGGATCTCCTAGGTATCATGCCACTCAGGATCACTATCATCCCCCCCACCCATCTCACTGATCTCCATGTCCTCTGTCTCCTCCTCGGTCTCTCCCCCAGTGAACTCCTCAGACTCGGAGTCCACGTCAATGGGCTCATCACTGCTATGAGTGGGACCGGTGGCAATCTGAAGTAAGGGTGCCTGAGGAGCACCAGCTCTCCCTCGTGCACGTACCACCCTCCTAGCTGCAATAGGAGTACCGGGCGTAACAATGGTCCACCCCTGGCCTCTAGGACCTCCCCGAGCCTCGTGGATAGATCTATACACTGGCACCACCAGAGGAAGCATGTCACTATAGGGGAGGCCAAACTGCTGTGGAACTCTATCAAAGGGGTGTATCTCCAACTTCCCCACCCTGTCTATCAACTGGCTGGTGGTCTGGTAGGCAAATCAGTGTAACGGTCTCCTCTCCCCATACCCCTACCATGGCCTGATAAGGAGTGGCCTCCATGTCTGCAGTAGTCAGGGAAACCACTGGCTGGTGGGGTGCTCTAAGAACTGTCATCCCCATCCACCTCGCTGCCCTGACGGCCCTGGGATCCTCCACCTCTACACCTCTCCCATATGGGATAATGTGCTCATACACCCAACTCATGACAAGAGTCAGGTGGCTCAGTGACTACCCCTATAAACGGACTACCCTGTATAAGTCATGGTAGGTAGTCCCAAGGATATCTTCTCCCCAAGCATAGACATCCATGGCCCTCAATCTGTGTAATAATAGGAGCCCAACAATACAAGAGGGTATCCCCTCCCTTGTCCCCAATCAGTCTGGATGCAAGGATGCCCATGATGGCCTTGCGGAGCAAGGGAATGTCTGACTCAATAATAGAGCGGATCCTTGTACCCTTCTTTGACCCCATCGATACAACTACATCTCCCATGTAGGTGGCCCACTGAACCACCTGTGATCTAGATACAGCTGTCTTAAGAGATAGCCACCACCCAAGGATCGGAACCCCCAGTATACGGTAAACATCCTCTAGGGTGATAGACCACTCACCCCTAACTCCTGGCAATCAGAAGGTGTTCCGATCCGCATCCCAATATGAGAACAAGTCACACAATATGTGACTGGTAGGTGCAACATGAGGAACCTGTGCAATCCTCCATATACCAGCCCTCTGGAGAGTATCCCGCTCTGCCTGGGAGAGTGCCTCCAACACTGCCGAGAGCCAATCACACTCCCTCTCCCAGATCCATCTAATGTACTCCTTCTACATACACCCAAAAACATGCAAAAAGGAGTAAGTTAGTACAAAAATTGCATTGGAAAAACTATTAAGAACATGCAAGAATGCTAAAAATGCAAAAACAAGTCAAGTAAAGTGTTGTTTTGACACTCTGTAATGGACCGCCGCCCTGTGCAGGGTGGTAGTTCTGTAACCGCCACCTTCTAAGGTGGTGGTCCCGTAACCGCCGCCCTGCTCAGGGTGGCGGTCTTGTCCCGCGAGTTCAAACGGGTCATGTGCCCTAAAAATGCTCAAAAACACAAAAATTGACCATTTTAACTAAAACAAAAGCCTACCCATTAGGCGCCCCCCCCTAAGTGACCCTATTAACACTAGCATTTCTAAAAATGACCCCCCAAGACAAAGATTTTGACATTTTAACATTTTGGGTGCAAAAACGGTAAATCAAGAAGAACTAACCTGAGATCTCGTGGGTCGACGTTCCGCTCTCGGAGGCATGATCGCTATCTCACCACGAACATTTTGACTATACTCTCATCGAAAACCATCACCGTGGGTCCCAGAGCTCAAAAACTATCAAATCAACATGTGCAAATGAATAGGAAAATGAGTTATATATATATATTATATATATATATATATATAGTGTTTTGACTCATTTTTGAATGCCCCTTTCGCAGGTTTGGAGCACCGACGGAGGTAAGTTCTTATCCCCATGCAAATGGTAAGTCCTCATTTCATATTAATTTAGTATTTATTTTCTCGACTTATTTTATCTATCTGCACTTGAGTCCTCTTTTCATTTTGCAGGTAGCGGGAATTTGGATGGCGTCATTTCGACACACGGGCGTGTCAGGTATAATTTCTAGCTTCCCGTTTTGGGACCGCCATACTCGGACCCACCGTTTTACGCCTCTTCATGGCTAAAACGCTTCTCTGAGGGGGCAATATGTACGTACCCAAAATTGTAGGGTACTGCACCACCGGAATGATGTTACACATGCCCCAATGATGATACAGGTCACCTCGCAAGGTGTTCGGGATCCAGAGAAGCTTGCGAAGTATATGTTAGCATCCCAAATGCTTTATCCAAGTTCCTTGTGCTTTGTTTTATCCCTTGCCCCCCTTTTCTTGTTTTGACCTTCAGTAACGAAACCGCCACCCTGCCAGGGTGGCGGTCTTGTAACCGCCGCCCTGCTCAGGGTGGCGGTCCTTCACGCATTTTCCAGCACGTTCCTTTGATCGTGACTTGCATGAATTTTCAACATTTACCAGCTTTTCTCAACCGCCTTAGCTTGTATTTATGTTTTTGGTTCCCTGTAATAGTGTTTCTCCATTGTTTAATGGTAAAAGAGTTCCATTCCAAGTTACCCTTTGGTGAATGGGAATTCTATAAATAGCTGGTTTGTTTTCAAACAAATGGCCCCTCATCCTCTCAATTCTCTTGTTCAGTTTTTCAATTTCTTGCTTAGAATTATGTTAGTTTCAGGTTTTGCTTCCATTGTTGGCACTTTGGAGGTCATATCATCTTCTTGTTTCAAGTCTTGTTTCATTGCTGCTACATACAGTCAGTTTAAAACATAGAATAGCTTCATTTCTAGACTAGAATCCATTAAAGTTACAGGTTTTGTTTTGTCACAAGGATAATTTCTGAAACTCTCGGTACACTTGTGTTGTATTCCACAATAAATCCTGCTAGGAATTGCATAGTCAAGCTCTGTTCACTTGCGCTATCCCTCTCCTACTCGCATTATATTTGGTCTATATCCAAAGCTGCCATTGTTCGATTGCTATCTTCTGTTGATACTATCATATACACACTTTCTGGATTCACGAGGACACGAAGGAATGAGGAGATCACACTGAGGGGATGAAATCACACACAACTAGATTTACCACTGTTCTGTAAATGCCAGGTTTGAGCTATCAAAGTTCTAGTTACAACATATCAAATAGAGTAGTGAATTATTTCATTTTAGTTAAAAGTTCACTCTCGATATCACCAGGGAAGCTGCGGGGATTGATAGTTTCTGAGAAACTGTGATTCATTCCTCACTTCTGAGGTAGGATTGAGAGCCTTTCAAATCAATATGTTTAGTTTCTTAGATATTTAGTATAATATCACAATTACACAGGTAAATAGCCATACCAGGCTACTTTGCTTGTTTTTATTCTGTTATTAGATTAGTTGTTCATTTTATAGATATACTAGAGTAGTTGCTCTTCAATTTCATTGAAATACGTCATTGAAAAATACAAAAATAGCAGGATGCTTGCATAGTGTAAATACCTCTTTTGTAATCAGTTTATTTAATGTTAGTTAGAGGTTGAATCATCTTTGTATGATAATCACAGGACCTAGAGAGCCTAGAGAATATATATTTGAACCCATAGTACCTCAGCCAAATCTACCCATGACTTTAGCTGATATAGATCAGGACCTTAGGATACAGGTCTTTCGAGCCACAACAAACTTACAAGCAATTAGTGAGCAACTAAGAGGATTGAATATCGAAGACGACAAAGCTTACACATTCTGGTCAAACCATCCGAATTATAGATTGCCTTGATAAAACACCTGAATGACCGTGTAAGGGTTCGAACGAGAACAAACATTTGGTTGCAATCCTTTGGTTCCGCAGCCTAACACAGGAGACCTCCTCGTTGATATAGACACTAGCTTACGTATCCAAGTTGCCAGAACACCTGTTAGGTACTCCGAGAAAATCATACAACTTCTAGTTCTAAACATAGAAGCTGAAAAGGCATACGATTACTGGATAGTCGGAAGAAGGGATTGATTCTTCACATGACCATAACAGGTCCTCAACAACCACGTACTCATGGTTGTGATCCCCAAGTCCCACAACCCAATGGGCCTACAAACCAGTCAAGTATTGACACCGGCTTGCGAACGCTGGTGTTTAGATCCTCACCACTCCCGCCAGATATTATAGCACAGTTCTCCGTATTAAACATAGAAGCTAATCAATCCAATATTTTCTGGGCTAGACCAGAAAACCACCCATAGCTAACCACAAAATCCATTAAAACGACCTACCACTTTCATGACCTTGTCTGGAGATATATACGAAGCTCCCACAGGTCACTTCCCACGTATCCAACAACCAAGAAATAGGATCTCGATAGAGCTCGACATCGATTGGAGCCTCCGAGCAGCCATTATATCCAAATGAGCCATTACACCAATCCAGGTTAGGAGGGCCTTCTTCACCTTAGATTCGCAGATTCCATTATTGCGTGTTGAGGATTTAAGATTACCCGATTAGCTTATACATATCCATTCACATTCAACATTCACCGACTGTCTCGACACGACCTCGGGAAGTCAGGTACGAGGAAAGGGTACTTGTAGACTCCTATGCTTGCTTGTCACTTTTCCATCATACAGTGTCCCCAGTTCTTTGAGGGACAAGCATGTCAGTCAGATTGCAGATCCAGTTATTGAGTTATGGTTTTATCTTGGTATTGCAGTGCTTATATTATTTTGGTTACACATGCATATTTGGGACTATAGATCTAGATCTGAGAATGAGAAAAGGAGCAGTTTTGCATCCTTTGGTGCAGTTAGATGCACAGGCTTCGGTAGAGAGGTAGTAGCACAGAACGAAGATGGGGCTTCCATCAGAGAAGCATGTACTTCAGTTGAAGATGCGGTTGAGTGTCTTGGTGCTGGTAAGGTGAAGTGTTTCATCTTGATACAATTTATTGCATGGACTTGCTGTTAAGTTTTTTGTATAAGATTTAGATGCTTCTTGAAATGACTAGCTCAACTCAACTATCGGCTTCGGTCGAAGTAGACACATAGTGTGGTGTGCTATGCCAAATTGTGTGGCGTTGGGTTCGTTCCAGCAACATTGACATCAGTCTGAGAACCGAAGTCGGTCACAGAGGAACCGATACTGGTCAGCTAACCATGGCTGGTTTGGGGATGACCGTGGTTGGTCTTTATGGCAACTTATATGTACAAGGTTTTTTACAGCAATAGATGGCAGTTAGTTCTGTGTCCTGTTTTGGAGGATCAAGTTTCTGGCAAAGTGTGTACAGGTAGAAAATGTGTTGATCACTTCAATGTTTAGATTAGAAAGAGGACGGAGTTGGCTTGGTTAGTCCATTGAGACTTTGATTCAGGTATCTATATATTGTTCATGTTTTATTTCTTTCGTTTGGAGCAATTGATATTATGTTTGGACTGTGTGCACAAATTTACACCATGGTTTCTTAGTGTTGTTTGACTTTTATCTCCCGGTTGTGTGGAATCTTGAGGACATGGGTTTCTAGTCTAAGGATGAGATCCTCAATGAAAAGTCATGGTTAGACACAATTGCATGTAACAAGTGATGTTGAGTACATATGGATGGAAAGTAGTTGATTCACCTACTTCACAAGAAGTTCAAACTTTTGTGATGTAGAAGTATTCTTTGACAAGAAGGGAATCATTATATATTCTCTTTCATCTAGTTTTACTTCTCACTGACGTATTAGTACGTAGTGGAGGGGATTTCATGTTCAATGGGAGCAAGCCATGGTTGTTGGCATTGCAGGATTGGATATATGATGCACATGCAAAGTGAGAGGAGATTGCTACTGTTCAGAGTGGCAAAGGCACTAGTTGGTTTTGGAGGACAATCACATATTAGTAGGTAAATTGATTTTATTGCTTTGTGATGTCACTTCTGGTTTATTTTGTGGTGCCTTGATATCCCTATGGGATTACAGTTGATGGTTAGATTCAGCTGGGTGAAGATGATAGAGCAATTTTTAAGAGTTTTAAGGGTTAAAAGAGAAAATTTGACTGTTACAAAGACAGGTTTTGGTTAGGATTAACCGTGGTCGGTCATCTAGTAACCATGGTCGGTTAGGAAGTGACCGGGGTCGGTTAGGAAACCATGGTCGGTTTGGTCATAGGTTTAACAACAGTGTTTATTTACCTCTTTTTAGATGGTGCCCTAGTTTTGATTTCATCTTGGTTGATCTGTACAATATGTTGATGACATGTATGCTGATATTTGCACTTGGTATTAGTGGCATGGTTCAGCATGGATGTTTGTTATTGACATTGATGAGCATAGGATTCATATTCGGCTTTGGAGTTAGTCAGTGGAAAACTTGGAGCTTCTGGAGAGCTGGTGATATGGATGGATGTACATGGTGAGTTTGTACATGTTGGATAGATTTAGTTTTCTGAGTCTATGATGATGCAAATGTTTGATTTGCACATGGATGCCTTAAACATGAGTAGGGGATGTTTGTATTTCCTCTTGTTACTATGTTATTCCTTGAGAGATGTTATCTACAGATGATTGTCTTGGACATGTTAGTTGTTTATGCAGGGTTGGATTTGCTGATTGCAGTGTTTGGATTCTTTGAGTTATGCAGGTTTGTGGATTGATCACCCACTATTGTAGGTAGAACTCATTTGAGTTGTCTTTACCTAGGATCTTGTTTTGCTTTCACATATTCCAGTTTGAATTATCTTGGTTAGTTGCATTGGTGGTTGCATGGAGACATGGATAGATGGATGGAGAACACGGTTGGTTTTACAGGTATGGCTACGGATGCGATTGAGGCTCAAAACTTTAGTTTGAGTGGGAGCTCTTACAGGTGTGTTAGTCATGATGGCTTGTTGCATAAGGAGCTAGGTTGGCTTGCTTATCTAATACCAACAATTGGTATGGTGTTACGATTCAATGGGAGCTTAAGGCTTGGTGTCACATATCAGTTGTAGCTTTGTGCAGGTTTGGTAAGTCATGGTTTCATCTTCTTTGTTTGAGTAGATGGTTTTGATCTTCCTAGTTTTATTTTTTGAGAGAATTGTTGAAGGAAAGAATAGATGGTCTTCACGGTGCATAGAGGACGGTGATGTATAGGTACAGGTATAGGTACAAGTACAAAGATTCAACAATTTATCTCCAAGTGGGAGATTGTTAGGTTGTGGAGCTAGATTGCTTCACCGTTAACATGAAATGGAAAGTGACAGGAAATACAATGACCTGTCATCGGTCAAGGGGGAACTGACACGGTCACCCAAAACCGTCATCAGTCAGACATGCCCAAATTCAGTCAGAGCAAGTGGGAACCAGTTGCGGTTAGGTCTAACTGGCGTCGGTTACCTATGCGATGTGTTTTATTTTAAGTCACAGGCTTTAAATATAGATTTTGTTTTAAAGAAAATCTATTGGATGTAATTACATAGCTAAGCTGCCCTAATTTTATATATTTATATATAAGCGTGAAAGTTAGGGATTAGGTGGAATAATGAGAAGGATCAGATTAGATCCTTGATTCTCTGAGACTGAGAGGATGAAGATGAAGAAGAAGAAAAAGAAAGAATAGATTACATGAAGACAGAGTCTCCATGGATAGGAGATGGACAGAAGGAAATAGCAGGTACATATGAATGGTGAGAAGAGGGTAACGTCTTCTACTGTATTTCCTTTGTATTGTTTAGTCTCATGTAATGGCTTGCATAGTATGCAAATCACATAGGGTTTCTTCTTGTAGATCCACATGTTGGTGATATCTTGTATTATAGATCTATGTAGATATAGTCTTGCATTGTAGATCCATGAGATCTTGTATTATTGATCCATGTAGATCTAGATATTGTTGAGTTCTCGTTTGCAGATTCACAATACAGTGAGAGCTTGGCTGCACAGTGGCAGATGTAGGGTAGCTTCAGGTATGTGAGATTTGGCTATGTTTGAGAGGTACGGTTATAGTGCACTCAGGTAGATCTGGTTAGAGATCTGGATGAGATACAAGTGGTGGTATGGAGGCACGATTTAGTGTACTCAGGTAGATCCGGTTGGAGATACAGGAGGAGGAGATACTCTTGTACAGATACATGTACTCTTGTGTAGAAGAGTTGGTTTGTAATCTCTTGTTATATATATATATATATATATATATATATATGAGATCTCTATTTTAGGTGGACGTAACCCACATTAGGTGAACCACGGTACATACTTGTTATGTGTGTGTAATTTTGTGTGATTTGGATTATTCTAGTTTATACTTCCACTACTATAGATTTTGTGGGGAATTCTTTGGATCCTGTGTGCATGATTTTGTTTGTTATTAAATCATAGCACTATTCCGCTGTCCCATATTATCCCAAAAACTTCATTTGTCATCACCCTTCATGTTTCATCCATCTCTACAGCTATCCTTCCCCCCCTTCTGCGCTTGTCACCAATTTGTTACCACTTGTGACTATTACAAAAACTGTCCTATCATCACCCATTCATCCTACTATCATGATGTCCTTGCCTTTTTCATCCTTAGAAAAAATAATTTATTCTTCTTTTACTCCTTCATGGCTGAGTAGACAAACCCCCAAGAAGAAGAAGAAGATACCCATTATAGATGATTTCGAGCTCATCACCTTAGATTTGACTCCCCGGTGCCAGGTAAAGAGACAAAGGGTTATTTCTAACCTATTGGTCAACCAGATAGGGGAAAGGTTTATTGATATAGCAATCCTTGATGAGCTGTGTTAATTAATTTCATAAAAAAACATATTTTGTATTATTGATAAGACCATTGTAGCCATGTCAATGTATTTCCTAAGTACATTTTTGAACATCACTATTATAACCATGAAATTTTGGCATAATGACTAATTGATACAATTATATCTAATTGTCTTTATTTTGTTATATTATGTGTGCATTTATTTTTGTTATTCTAATAAATTGTTTGGATGATTATATGTTTGATGCCACTCTTGGTTATCAACAACTCATCTATAGCCAAAAAATTTGTCCGCAACAACTCATCCACAACATAAGAAAATCATTCACAACAAATAACTCACATTTATAAAGATATTTTGAAACATGAAGTGATGACACGTAAGTCCTTACGATCCATTGGGAATTAGTTACAATAGAAACATGGAAAATTGAGAAATAAATCAATATTTGATTCAGTCATTGATTAAGAACTAGTGAAGAACTGATTGTTAGTTGAACACTTGTGTGTTTCAAACACGTGTTGAATCTCTCACTTGTTATGTTGAACGCTTGTTTTGTTCTTATTCTTCTCACGTGCTAAAAATGATAAGATAATAAAGGAAAGGGATGGTGTCTTATAATAAGAGGAAGTGAGTCAAATTTGGAATTAGAAAAAATATTACCCTGATCTTTTGTTCCTTGATGTAATGTTTTATGCAAATCAATAACAAAATATGAGTTCTGTCATTTAGTTTTGAGTTACATAGTTAGCAAGGGATTAACACCCAAGATAGGGCCCACTTGAGGTCTGCTACATCCCCTTCATTGTTTCATTTCATGCATATTTCTAGGAATAATCTTCTCCATGAATCTGTAACTTTATTTTAGTAATAACATTTAGCAATAGTTTATTTTCAAGTTCGAGTTTATTTTACTTTCAACATTGTTATGTGACAATTATTTCCTTTCCAACCTCTTAGATCAACTATAACTGTGCAGAAAACACCGACAATATTTCAAGTATACGCTCCTTGATCTGACAACTAAATGAATGTAACCTAATGTACAACATATTAATTGTTACAAGTTGATTTACACCACCATTTTTGGTGCCATTTCTAATGATATTTCAAAATTTATAGGAGTTTGTGAGGTTTTACATTTCTAAATTTCTTAGAACATATTAGGTTGTATAAATTCCACCTTCAAAACCCCTAACTAATGAATGTTGATTGAGTTGAGTCACTTGATGTATGCACCGATGTAGAGAGGCCTATGGTAGATTCGTACCCAATCCTCAAATACCATAAATTAATTCTAATTTTGAAGAAGAAACATCCTCATCTATACATGGTTTGTTGATGGAACACTCCCTCCCAAGTGAGATTTCTGAGGTTGTTCTTGAACAGTCTAACGTGGCAGAGGAGGTGAATCAAAACATGGAAGTAGAGGCAAGGGAACCAAGCACATTTGAGTTTCCTATCTCTAATAGCAATCAATCTTCTCAAATGAAGAACATATCTCCATCAACTCTTCCTAATTTTCATGGATCTATGATTGAAGACCCAGAAACTTTCTTGTTTGAGTTTGATGTCTTATGCAGGAGTTATGACTACACAAATGATGCACACAATCTAAATTTGTTCCCTGGTATACTGAAGGATGCATCCTTGAGATGGTTTATGGGCCTAGGAAGAGACACTGTTACTACTTGTCAGGGGATGAAAGATGATTTTTTGACCAGGTACCAAGACTACTGCATGCCAAGTAGCAGAGGAGGAGATGAAATCTTCAAGATGGCATAGAAGGAAGACGAGCCAATAGAAGATTACATGGAGAGATTCCTATTTTGTGTTAAAAATTCAAGACATACAAGGTTTCCTCCTGAGTCTTTCAAGTTACTTTTCTTAAAAGGACTCAATGAGGAAGATATGAATGTTTTGGACTTAATAGGAGCTGGAGACATCTCTAAAGCCACTTTTGAGGAGATTTTTCAAGCCTGCAAGAAGTTTTCTAGAGAAACCATGAAAAGAATAATAAGTGTTAGATCAAAGGGTGGAGCAACTGCCAAAGGAATTGGGAAAATATCTAAATGAGAAATTCCAAACATGTTTAAAAACATGAAACAATAAATAGTTAATGGCATGGCCACCCAATTTGATGCTCTACATGCAAAGAAGAAGAGAGAGGATGTAGAGGTAAAACTTGCAAAGTTATTCCATTATTGCAAAATAAAGAAAGATGATTGCACATGCAGGGGATTGACCAACATTACAGAAGGAAAAGAGGCTGTACCAAATTTATTGAATTAATAGAAATGGAGGATGGGAAAGTTTTCTACGTTGCCCAAAGGAAGCCATGATCGCCAAGACAAGGAGGTATGTTATAAGATCCCATTCCATCTTTTCAAAATTAGGCTAGTAGTTCATATAAAAATATGTAACCCCCCACCTTGGGCTAACACTCAACAAGGACAAGATCCTTACCCTAGCCAATACCAGTAACCATGACAACCTCAATTATCATGCCAATAGTGGCAGCACCCCCGTTATTCATGGCAAAAACCTAGAGAGGAGGGTAGAAATGGAGCAAATCAATCTCCTAACTACCAACAAACCTACTAGTAACCTCCCTGTCCACAACAAAAAGCTTTTATGCCAAACCCCTAATCTAGCTCTCAACAAAAAATTACTCAATCACCAACTCAACCAATAGATAACTCCAATAATAAATCTTCTCATCCAACCTATAACACCAAATCAACCTAGTAATTTTCTTATTCAGATGATGTCAATAATATCCATCTCTGAATAGGAAGAGCACTTGTGCCACCAAATAAACCTATAATCACAGAGATACCAAATGAACCACAATTACTACAAGATGGTCCACAAAAAAGCTAGAAGACATTGCAAGCTGATCCGCTACAACATGAACATAATTCCAACAAAAATAAGATGTAAGTCAATGGGCCCCCATTTCCAGAAATATTACAAGAGAGAAAAATTGACCCTAAATCAAATTCAAATTCTGATTTTGTCAATTAGTTAAAGGAAATTTGTGCAAACATTCCACTCATTCACCCATGAGTTAGCTTTGACAGTTGTTATTTATTATTTAGTTGATTGATTTTCGTTGTTGTCTAATGTGTTTATCTATGGATGCAGGTGATGCCTATTGGTCGATGATTGTGGACACATCCATTCGTACATTGACACAGAATGTGCCTACTGATGTACTTGTAGGAGGTGGTATGTTGGAATGAGTCACTTATTCAGGCCAATGGTGATAATAACGGTGACATGTACAATATTTTTGAGTTAGCATGACAAGGCGTGAGTAGAGACTTAGAGAGATAGGGATGCGGTAGGAGGAGAATCTTTAGTGCAAGACATTTTTACACAATATGTCAATTTGCAGAATGATGATGTATGATGGCAAGAGACTCTATATTTTGACACAAACTTAATTGACACACATAATTTTTAATTTTTCTAACACATTTAATCAAATAACACAATAAAAATCATGAAGAATACTTAAATGAACTTATTAACACACTTCTACAAAATAAGACTTTTTGTAGAAAAATAAAAACAAGACACTAAGACTACAATATATGTGTTAAAACAAAACCGATTTATGTGTGGACCTTTGAACACTTAATAAATAAAACACCAATGACTTAACTATTTCTTAATGACTAGACTAACACAAAGACTTTACCTTTTTAAAAATCAATACTTATACTACTAGGATTGGAGCAATATTTCTCATGAAGATGGTTGGTTGGGAATAGATCCACAGAATGCCAAGAACAATGTGGAAGCCGTCTCTTAGGTAAGTGAAGGCTTTAACTTTAATATTTACCAAGACTAAGACAATCTTAGTGTTGTGTGTGTCGAAACCGAGATCAAAAATGAATGAATTGAGGGGAGCTCAGACTGAGTTACGATGTAGATCCAATTCAATGCAACTATTACGGCTTTGTAATCTCCAAATAGGGAAGCACATTAATGAACTCGTATTTGATGAACTATTTTTTATTACATACTTTGCAATTCGAACTCGTGAACTATTTTTTAGTAGTGCGGGGCCTTTGCAACTAAGTTGTAGGTTAACAGATGAACATCATTGAAGCACATTGTTTATATTTGAAAGAAAGCATTTGTTTGACTTTTCAACTAAGGTGACATGTATGTATGGGATGTATCCATATGAACATACATATAAAAAGGTGCATCTAGTCACTAGATTAGTTGATATGCACATTAGTATATGAAACAAGCATGAACTCCTTATGTATACATGTGGTACTCAACAAAGACGTTAAAATATGTGGTACTTTGATAGTACATGAAAAACATATATCATATCAATGAAAGTATTGAGAGGGAAATCCTTATACATGAGCATAACTTCAAGGCATATACTTGATATGTCCAGACTATAAGATTTATTATTGTTTGACAATAAATTGGTGAGTAGATAACGAAGAATAAAAAATGGAATAGTTTTATTAGGGAAAATGAAGGAATGATGCTAGTATCATCATTGTTGTGGCTTTATTAATTGGTAGAAACATAAGGCCATACATTGACTTTACTTATAAGCATGACCGAGAAGGACCACATGCCATACTAAATATTGCCATTCGATTTATAATTTAAAAGAAATGTAAATAATAAATTACAATACAAGTGAGTTACTCTTCAATTTAAGCAATTCAAAAATGAGTATTACCCTCTTCTAAGTTAAATAAAAATCCTCTAACTTTGAATGAGAAAGCAATGTTAGAGGTAGGCCTTTTTAACATCTCTTTGTAAACAATGAGTTCGCTGTACGAGATCCGTGACTGAATACTGTCCACCATAATAACAAGAGTGTTGTTAAATACAGAAAAATGTAAGTAAAGAAATGTGACTATTCTTACATCGGAAGGAAAGAAAGACGATGCAGTCGCCTCTGTAAATATCTGCAGTTAGAATGTGGAAATGTTGAGCTTCGATGACTCGGTAGATCTGCATTTTGAGGCTGCTAATTCTTATCATCACTTCGTTGCCATACATCTCCACATTCACACTCACATCACATGACCTGCTTAATAATTGATGTTTCTTTTCCCCGAGGTGTTGGAGTCGTTGGTGAAGTTTCTGAATATGCTTTATGCTTTCCTCGATTACACAGTACCTTGCAACCTGTCACAAATCACAAATCACAAATCACACATCACAATACTAGTAATCTAATCTTACCTAGGTACCTTGCTAATCTTATTAATACCCACCTTGTTAGTGTGTGTGTGGATTGGCAGTGGCAGTATGGATGTTAGTGTTGCTCATCCGTTTTCTTCTCCTCTTTTCAGACATCACTATGCTGTGCATTCTTCTCCTCTTCTTTACAGCAGCATTCGTGCATTCACTTTCTCTGCTCTCCACCGCCTTCGCCTTCGCCTCCGCCTCAGCCTCCCCAATCAAACTCACCACGAAACGAATCCATATCTACCTTTGCCACTTATTGCTCAATCACTCGCACATTTATACTTTTGTCTACAAGATTAAGCCGATAAATCAAAGGGAAGGGTTAGCTTTTTTTATAATTTCATTAAAACAAGTTCTAGCTTAAATGAAAGATGGTTTTGTAGTGGGATGAGTTATTATGTAACTTTTAAAGATTTCCAGAGGGCCTCTTTTTACTCGTGATGTGAGACTATTGGAAGTAGGATGTAATTATCTTAGTGCAATACCCCTTTCAGGGCTTTTGTTTGAAGACCCATTGGTGAAGGTCAAACATCTCTTATAGAAACTAAGTAAAGAATCAATGGTCTCCATAAGCCAAGAATGTCTCCACAGAGATCTAATAGAATCTCTGTAGACACAAAATAATTGTCCTTTTATTTTGTAATAACAAGAACATCTCAAAACAATCCTTGGCCTCTTACTCCAGAGAGTAAATCTAACAAATATGATACTCCTGAGGTATATGACGGTTTGTCTTAATACATAGTTGATGGGAGAAAACTCTAAGTTGGGCAAGGGAAGCACTCAAGCTACAAGACCTTAGGGGATGGATGAACTCATCACTGAAAGGAAGATATAACTCTAACTAGTGGTTATATTTTGAGACAGTTTTTTTTAGGTCGAAACCATGAGGAGTAGAAGTAAACTCTATAAATATCATTAGGAATTTCATTGTTTGTCTCTGTGTTGGAGAGATTACAAGCCTGATCTAGAATAGGATTTATGAAAATTTTATTTTGTAAAGACCTAAAATCATTTTTAGCAGTTTTTAGTATCTTTTAGTATTTTACATTTTTGGGCTTTATATTGTACAACAATGGCCAAATTGTTTCTATCATAGTGTTGTTTTAATTTTTCCTTATGTAATTGTTATCCAAATAGCTCTCTGAGCAATTTGGGTATCTCACATACACATTTTGGCTCTAAGATATTTATTACAATGTTGTGTGCGCTTAAGATCACTTGGCATATTCCATTGGTCGCAGTTTTCCTGCGTGCCCCTTTCCTTTATTTCCTTCCACTTCTCCCTTGCGCCTAACTTCTGCACATTCACCTTTTACCTAATCAGTTTCTTCCCTTCCCACGTGCCTCGCACTTGCTTCAATCAGTTAAGTCCTTGGCCTTCTCGAACGCCACACCCATTACTTTGTAATAGTTGTGCCTTTGCCACGCATTCTCTGCTCACCAGTTTGCCTCATTTCCCCGCCCACATCATGCGCACCCCCTTTTGCGCCTTCCTCTATTTTCTCTATGCGCCCTTCCTTCGCGCCCTTCTGTGCCAGGTCATATTTTGACATGATTGAGTGTGCCACGCGTAACTAGTCAAAGTGTGCCAACAGGGCACTGAATCCTTGCAAACAAATCAACAAGTGACACGTGGCAGAAAAGAAAAGTATTCGCATGGTTGTCCATCATTTTAGCCAATCCGTACGTGCCACATGTTTTGTGTGTGCCAAATACTCTGACATCTTCTTACAACCATATCTTTTGCTACATGGCTCAAATAAGTGTGCGTTTGGACTTGTCAGAAAGTTGTTGACATCAGCTATAGTGCTAGGAATTCAAATTCAAATTCTTGGTGGTTTTGGTAGGTGAGAACTGGGAAAACATCTTTCTGAGAATTAATGAGCATATCTGATTGCTCCAACCACTATATTTGATATGATTTTCCCTCCTTTCTTCTTCAACAAGCCAAATAAGCGTGGGGAAGTGTATTTCACATATCTCTAAGTAGATTTGTAGGCATTGAATGCTTTTTGTTGGTGGTTGTGTTTCAAATTTTCTTTTTCCCTCCTTATTCACCTTCTTACTCCATGGATTCATCTATAAATGTAAGAGAAAGTCTCATTTTAATGCTGGACACTCTAGATCCTTACGCATTTTTCTAAGGACTCCATTCTTTTTGTATTTTGAGTTGCAGACCTCTAGATCTGGCCTTGCATATGAATATCGTCCTCCATCATCATTGTAACAGCTCTGTGCATTTCTAAAAGTAATATAAGCATCATTTTGTGACTATTCTCTATCCTAACGTGTTTTCATTCCTCCTTATTGCCTTTCCTTTTGTGTCATGTGTTGATTGTGCTATTTTAGGTCCCTTCCAGTTCCATATTTAATTATGTTCCATGAAAATGATATGGTAGATACTTGTTTGGTTGTGCTACTCATGCCTAGCCTCCCTTCACGTATTTCCTTTCATTTTCACTCAGAACAGATAGTGTTCATCCCTCTTTTATGATGTTATCACTTTTTAGTGTAGTTTCCTTTCATGCCATCCTTCTATCCATGGTCCCTTGGCATTATTAGCTTAGTTTCCCCTTTTCAGTATTAGGAGTAATAGTAGCAGTAGAAATAGATAGAGGAACCGTCCTTCTCCGGAGATATGTCCTGAGTGTGCAAGGTCCTGTAACTTGGGGATAGTTCCATTGTGGTCTCAAACACCTCAGACCTTCCGAGACCTGAGATGCGAGTGCATGTTTGAGAAACCAATAGTTTTTGGCATGCCCGATGGGACCAGCATTGAAAGCTCAAATTTCATATCTCTAAGTTCAGGTGTGTGGACTTAGTGTTTCAGCCTTTGGAGGCTCATTTCAACACATCTGACAACTCCCAATATTTTAAGATCTTTGTTTCAGCATTCCTGAGTGCCTTTCATGAGAAGAGTGCACACAAGAAGAAGTACGGTAGCTGAAGATTCTTTTGAATACCTCCACCTATCCCCGAAAAGAGTTCATTCTAGAAATTCCATGTGCGCATCTCTATCTCCAGCGCGCCACGCCCATTCAACTCCTCCTCAAAATAGACAACGTGCATGCCCTGTAATGGCGCATCAACAACCTTCTCCATTAAGAAACTTTGCAAACTTTGCTGGAGGGAGTCCCTTGATGTTGGCTGTACAACATGATATGCCAAATGGCGCACTCAAGAGTATATCTTACTTTACTGGTGAGAATCAAGTCACCCCTCGGGATCATATCCAGGATATAGCAAACGTATGTACACTCTATTTGATCACACATGATGATGTATTAGTCAGGCTACTTGCAGCCTCTTTCAAAGGAAAGGAACTTCAATGGTACTGAGGCTTGAGACTTGGATCCATTTCAACCTAGGATGAGATGGGAATAACTCTTTGTAATTAATTTGAAGATAAATAAGATCACCTATCTTTGGTGGAGCAACTGATAAAAAAAAGGAGGGATCCCAACGAGAAAATGACTAATTTCAACATCAAATTTCGGAAGACTTGGGACAAAATACCTCTTGTGGTAAGACCTACAACCCATCACACTTTCTTATCTAAAGGCGCTGAACAACAATATCTCAGTCATGATTCAATCCATGGGAGGTAGGACTTTACCAACTACTTATAGTACTACAGTAAGTGAATAAAATAGTTTTATTCATGTGGGAAAGATAGATCCTAGACCCCCTATGCCCTTATTCCCAGAAATATCAAAAGTGACCAAACCTTATTTGGCCCCTATTCCTGTTCACGAGAAAAGTGCGCAACCTATTGTATAAACATCCTACTCTCCAGCGCAGTAGAAAGAAGATGAAGAGTTGAAGACCCTGATTAGAAAATTTTCAAATAAATTCATATCATTAGAAAAACAATAGGCACAAGCCTATAGAGGCAATTTGAATCAGGCACATACCCAAAGAAATCATGGTGAATTCAATATGGAAACCAAAGATATGCGCCCAATAAGAAAAATGATAGATGACATGCTAGTGAACATATGGCCTTGCAAGTTGTTAATCCCGCGTCCTCTCTTCCAGCACCCAATGCAAGTCAGGTGCTTTTTCTAGTTTAGAACAATTTGGCCCAGGAGTCAGAGTGGTGCTTCCCTTGCAACATTCCTCATATTCAATATCACTGTGCCAATGCTATGCACACCCAAACCTACATGATCCATAATGCTTCAACCTATGAGCCTTCAACAAGTACACCTACAATAGAGAACCAAGAAAGGCTACAAGTTCTTCCTGACTCCAATCTGATGTTCTTTGGTTCTGAGGACTTCTGTGTAATCAACTAAGCTATAGAGGACATGAGCATATCACACGTCCAAGTTGTAGACAACATAAGATACAAGAAGAGAATGCTCGAGTATAGCGCACAAGTCACAATCCCAAAAACACAAGCAGACCAAAAAAGGAAAAAAAGATGTAACCAAGGCATCCAATAGTAAAATTTCCCAAGTCCCTCTAAAATACATCCTATGTAAAGCTCCTTCAGAAGTGGTGCACATGCCTCCTTTGGTAGGTCAAGCCTCAGCTTCGGCTAAGGCCCCTGCCTCCGCACCTAGACACTCAGTAAAGGATGTTTTTGTGCCCCAAATGCACAAGTTAGGAGGCCTTCCATTTTGTGTTGTGGACCAGATGAAGAAGATAAATATAAATATCACAATGTGGGATGCCCTGACCATTCCATCTCAGCATGACCTTTTGCATAAGGCTCTATCAAAACTCCCGCGCACCGGTCCAAATTTTCAGAAGCCACGAGCTTCTATCAAAATATACCAAGAAGAGGAGAAGAAAGTAAGCAAAGTTGTTAAAAACCTTCCCTCATATATGTCTTTGATCATAGGCAAACACCTGTGCATAATTACATGATAGACTCGGGAGCTAGTACCTCTATTATGCCCAAGAAGATAGTTGATGTCTGATGTCTTAATTATATCCCCTTATCCAAAGGAGTCCTACAACTTCATGGTTCAACTATTACTACTTTAGGAATTATCAAGAATCTTGAGTTGACCCTTCATGCATGTCTAAGTTTAAAAATTACTCAAGATGTATTTATCATTGAATCACCTCCTTTGTTTGCGCTATGTCTATCAAAAGAATTTACTGCAAAAGTGGGTGGTTACTTGTCTTCTTATTAGTCTCATATATTACTCAATAAAAGGTATGGTACCTAGTTTACCATACAAGTTGAGCTAATATTTTCCTATCATGTAGATTCATATGTCCCATCCCCTTTCCAAGCCAACTGTTTAATTGAACAACAAGCTTCAGTTCCTGAAGAGAATCCTCTTCCACCTTCTATTCCTGATCTAGTACTCGATGAATGGGTGGAGAGGCACCATAACTTTGACCCATATGCTAAAGAACTAGAAGCCTATGAAACTGGGCTAGGTACTTACTGCATTCTTGAAGAATAAGTTGTGTTGTCGTGTGTGCTCAAGAAAGACCAAGTTGAACTTGGCCTATGGAAGTTATACTTTGATGATTCCAAAAGCAAAAAAAAACGAAGGAGGAGGAGTTGTTCTCATTTCTCCCAAGAATGAGAAATTCTTATTCACAGATAGGTTTCAGTTTACATGTTCTATAAATGTGGCAGAGTATCAGGCACTGGTGCATGGTCTACTTATTGCTGAAAAGAAGAAGATTAAGGTACTACAGATATTCGGGGATACAAAATTGATTATCCACCAGGTTACCAACAAATGACAGGAAAAGAATAATCTCATCAAATCTTATAAGCACAGAGTTTGGGACCTCTTTGAGAGCTTTAATGCTCTAAATCTATAGGTGGTGCCATGTAAAATGAACAAGGAAGTTGATCAAATGGCTGCGCTTGGTTCCCAATTCTCTCATGCTGAGGAATTTGTCAAAAGAAACACTCCGCACATTAAAATGGTGATCATACCATCCATTCCAGACAACAATACCAGCTGACAAGTGTTTGAAAATGAGGTGAAAATCGTCCATTTCATCCAAAATGAAGTTGAGTTCTCGTCAAGCATGCAAGATGACTTGCATGACAACTATGGTGATCAATTGATTCAACTGAAGTCAAATAAACTTCCTAAAGGGTTGGTCACCTTAGAGAAAATGTTTATCCCTAATGACAAGTTCAAGGGTGAAGAGAAGTATCTGTGCGCCATCTAAGAATACTTCTCCCTAATCAATATTGCACGCAGGAAAGAGTTACTACTCAGTAAAGCTTACATGCATGGAGAAAAGAAGACATTTATCTCTCCATCAGAAATACAGTGATATATTCTCATGAGAGTTTAAAGATCTCAAAGGCTTTGATCCAAGTGTTTCTCAACACTCCATTGACCTTGATCCTATTATCAAACCCATCAGACAAAAATAAACTGCCAGTCAATCCAAAGATAGAGCCCCTAATTAAAAATGGGTTATCTAAACTTATTGAAGAAAAAATTATATTTCCCATCAAGTAATCTACTTTGGTCTCGAATCTAGTTCTAGTGTGTAAAATGAATGGTGAAATCAGACTTTGTGTTGATTTCAGATATTTGAACAAGGCATCTCTAAAGGATCATTATACTTTGCCTTCAATGGAGAAGATTCTGTAGATTGTGGCTGGCGCGTAAAGATTCTCAATGCTAGATGATTATTCAAGTTTCAATTAGATCCTGGTTAAGGAAGACGATAAATTCAAAATGATGTTTACAACCAAGTGGGGAGCATATGCGTATCAAAATATTCCCTTTGGTCTGTCAAACGTAGGCACTACATTTCAGCGTGCCATGGATATTGCCTTTAAAGGCTACATCAATGATTTCATATTGTTTTACCTTGATGACATAACCATCTTCTCAAAGCAGAGCGTAGAATACACCTGGAGAAATTATTTGAGAGATGCAAAAAGTATAGGGTGTCTCTTAACCCAAAGAAGTGCAATTTTGCTATGGCGCAGGGCAAGATCTTGGGCCATGTGGTTTCTAAGGATGGAATTGCAATATATCCTCAACACATTTCAGCCATCATGGATCTTTGCTTGCCGACGCACAAGAAAGCCCTATAATCCTTCCTTGGTAAGATCAATTTTGTTAGGCGTTTTATCCCTAACTTTGTAGGACTATTTCACCCATCACCTTGATTCTTAAAAAGGACATAGCCTTCAGATGGACATCAGAAGGAAGAGAAAGCTTTAAATAAATCAAGCAAGAAATTACTCACGCACCAACACTCATCAACCCAGATTATTCCAAGGATTTCATCCTTTATGCTTATGGCACCGATACGAGTGTTGCTGTTATCCTAACAAAAGAAAATGAACAAGGGTTGGAACAACCAGTGGCTTTCTTCAACTAGACGCTAAAGGATTATGAATTAAGATACAGTCACATGGAGAATCAAGTCTTCACCATCATGTGTGTGCTTAAGAAATTCAAAATTATGCTCGCCAAAAATCGTATTAAGGTGCTAGTCTCCCACTCTTTTGTCAAAGACTTCATCATGGGAGAAGAGATAAATGAAAAGAGAACACAATGGGTGACTAAAATCATGGAATATAACGTGACTATCAAAGCCACAAAACTTGTAATAGGTAGTGTATTATGCAAGCATATTGATGAGGATGCACAGAATGAATATGAGACTTCATTATTTCTGGATGGTCTCCCACGTGTAAAACTTGAGTAGAATATAGATCTGGGCATGCATGACTGGATGAATGAAATGATCACATTCCTCTCTGAGGGTGTATACCCTCGTGGTTTGAATAAGGAAAAGAGAAGACATCTGAGGTTACAATCTATCCCTTATGTTTTGATTGATGGAATTCTATTTAAGAAAAATCTTGATGGCATGCTGTTAAGGTGTATCAACGATGCACAAACTGAAAATGTGTTAGCAAAATTTCACGATGGATTCACTGGTGGAAACTTTTATCCCAAAACTACAACAATAAATATCATAATGGAAGGAATCTTATGGCCTACCTATTTACAGATGCACACAAGTGGGTCACAAAATTCATGGAATGCACTTTCTTTATAGGAAAGAAAAGATCGGAAACGCTAGTGATTAGGAGGATGATGTTAGTTAGAAGATAAGTGAATCAAGTGCTTATCAAGAAAAGCACAAATTACATCATGAGGCTTAGCAAATGTGAAAAGTGAAATGGCTAATGAGTAGGATATGTAGAAGGATTAGGTGGAGCCCGATGCGATGGAGGAGATGAATGAAAATTATGTGATAGAGAAGACTGAACTTGCTTGTGAGGAGGAGATGGAGATCTTGGAGGATGCTTAATAGATGAAAGATGACCTAAACTAGATGATGTAGCAATAGTAGAAATAGTAGGAGGATCTATAAAATGTGTAGCAATGAGATTTTGTTCTAGATCGATTACCTTATAACATAAGAGTGTGAATGATTCATATGTGTCATATTGTAAGCATTCCTTTAAAGAACGAATCAAGCCATGAAAAAATGTGAATTGCTTCTCTGGCTCAATGGGATGAAATACTAGCTAATGTATGCAAACATTGAATCAAAAAATATAATCAATAATATGTTCTATTTTTCCTTTATGTAAGACAAGTAAGTGATCATGTGTGACTTTAGGACCATTATTAAGAATAAAATGTTGAAGAAAGGCTTCTTCCAACTCACCATAGGTACTAATAGATCCAAACCGTAGATGCGTGTTCCATTGGAGAGCATCACCAGTAAGACTATGATGAAAATGTTTAAGAAATAATCAATCATTAGTGTAAGAAGCCATAGCTAGATGATAATGCTTGAGATGTAGATATGGATTTCTAGTACCATTGAAGCATGAAAATGTAGGAATGATAAAATCCTTAGGAAATGTTGAATTGTGAATCTTTTTCAGAATGGGGTTGCCATGTAAAGAATTGTTATCTATAGAAGCATGATAGGCCTTGCTTTCAAGAGTGAGAGATTGGACCTGAGATTTTAATTGGCCAACATCATGCACGAGTGATAAGATATCATGTGAAGGAATGGAAAAAAATTCGAATTCACTGTATTGAGTGGTTAAATCTTGCCATTATGAGTGATCGTAGGGATGTTCATAGTGGAGGATGTCAATGCTACAAACACACTAGATGTAGGTGCAGAAGAATTCAACATCGAAATATGGATGGAATCATTAGGAAGAGCATCGAAATATTTGTGAGGAGATGAACCAATAGAAGGAGAATAATCAACATGCATGTTATTGGATACAACCTCAGAAGAAGATGAAAGTAGAACGAGGGATTCACATTAAGCGGTATGTAGAGAAGTATAATCATTACTAACACGTGCATCATCAATATCAGAAAAATATTCACATGAAAGGATTTCATCAAGCGTATCATGAATATATAATGAAATAGGAGGAATATCATGAGATGTATCTTTACAATCATTAGAGACATTTTCAGAAATGCAAGGAGTATGAGATGTAGCTATATAATTATCTTAAATAGTATGAGACACAACATCATGTATGTGTACATTTTCATTATGATTTTTATCTATGCAATCAAGATCAAGCATATAATCGATAATAACATCATCTAAAGTTTCAAAAGAAATAGAAGAAGTTGGAGTAGTCATTGTGCCAAATGAATAACAAGGAGTACAACAAGAATTTTTTCTCTTTAGAGACAATGCTGCTAGAAGAATTGAAAAAACTAGTAGGAATGTTACATTCATTGGCCAATAGTTTTCTTTGAATCACATATCAAGGTGAGGCTTGTAAAAATTCATCTTAAGTTCAACCTCAACAACATCATTAATGGTAGGATTAACACTCTCACGATGCATGGCTTGCTTAAGAGAAGAAGAGATACTCTTAGACATTAGGGTTTTAGTGGATCCTGTTATCTAAA
Organism: Taxus chinensis; assembly: GCA_019776745.2. Taxonomy (NCBI): domain Eukaryota; kingdom Viridiplantae; phylum Streptophyta; class Pinopsida; order Cupressales; family Taxaceae; genus Taxus; species Taxus chinensis. The sequence continues at coordinate 390,949,200 of CM034148.1, forward strand.
TAACTCTCCTAGTTATTTAGATAACTTGTATACACTTTCTAACTCTGAGTTCTTCATTGTATGGTCACGTGCGGTCAAATTTATCTTCGCACATTTCCTTGGGTGTAGTTTCCTCATGTGCCCCCCTTTTTCCTTGTGTTTCGCGCCTCCCCTTCTCCCCTTCATTTTCCTTTTCCTCTTTGTTCTACTCCTCCCTTGCATGCATCCTCTACGTGTTTTCCTTCTTCCTAATAATTTGTTCACATTGTGCACGCGCCTCACACTTGCTTTAATCAACCAAGTCCCTAGCCATTGCACACACCCACACATTACTGTATAATAGTTACACCTTGACCATGCATCCTCTATTCACTAGTTTTCCTCATTTCCACATGCACGTTGTGCATACCTCCCTTCTGTCTTCTTCCTGTGCCTCATTCTTCCATGCACATATCTTTGTGCCCTCCTTTACACCATTCCATGCCACATCATTCTGACATGCTTAAGTGTGCCACACATGACCAGTCAAAGAGTGCTAATAGGGTGCAAGATCCTTGCAACAAATCAATGACTGAAACGTGGTAGAAATGACAAAAAAATTTCACAGTTGGCCATTCTTTTAGCCGATCCATGTGTGCCACATGTCTTACATGCACTGAAGACTCTGAAATTTTTTTGACAACTATATCTTTTGCTATAGAGATCTGATCGGCACACACTTGGAATTGTCAGATAGCTACTGATGTAGGATATAGTGCCAGACATTCAAATTCAAATTCTTGGTGGACCTCGTAGGTGAGAAATTATAAAACATATTTTTGAGAATTAATGAGTATATCTAATTGCTCGTACCACCTAATTTGATATGATCTGCCCTTCTTCCTTCCCCTTGGGGAAATGTATTTAACATATTTGTAGGCAGATTTGTAGGTATTAAATACTTCTTGTTGGTGGTTGTATTACAAATTTAGCTTTTCCCTCCTTCTCTTCTTCTTCCATGGATTCATCTATAAATGTAAGATCTAAGCTCATTATTAAGGTTGGACATTTTGGATCCTTATGCACTTTTCCAAGGACTTCATCTTTTATGTATTTTGAGTTGCAGACCTCTAGATCTGGCTCTTACATGTGGATATCAGCCTCTTTTTCCATTTTAACAACTCCGTGCTTTTTTGGAAACAATAGAAGCATTGTTTTGTGACTATTCTCTGTCATAACATGTTTTCTTTCCTTTTATTTTGCATTACGTGCATTTTGTGGCATTTCACATCCCTTACAACTCCTAATTACTTGTATTCCATGAAACTAATATGATAAATATGTTTTAAGTTGTGTTACACGTGCCCAACCTTCTTTCACATATTTCCTTTCATTTTCACTCAAAACAGATAATGTTCATCCCTATTTTCTGGTGCTATCACCTTTTAGTGTAGTTTCCATTCATGTTATCCTTTTATCCCTGGTCCCTTAGCATTATTAGCTTAGTTTCCCTTTCATCACTAGGATTAGTAGTAGCTGTAGAACTAGATAGAGGAACAAACCTTCTCTGGAGATTCGTCCCAAGCACGCAAGGTCTTACAAATTGGGGATGGTTCCATTGTTTTCACAAATAACTCAGTTCTTCTAGATCCAAGATGTGGGTGCAAGTTTGATGAACAATAGATCCTAGGGAAAGGAGTTAAAAGCTAAGAGTTCACCAAAATGATTCAATAAAATATGAGTTTATTTTTTTGATATATAAAGCTAGAAGTCGTTATAAAGATTTACAATGAAATAAAAATGCCAAGAAATTTTATTTGATGCAATTATAATAGAAAATAAGAGAGATAGGGCATTCAACTTGATTTCGCTTATCATAAAGTATGTCTGGACTAGATGAAATGATGAAACATAAAATCAGAGTGTCACAATCACACTCAAAAAAATGTAGAGATGTTGGCAATGCTCAGACATGGGTGCCTGTGGGTGCCCTAGACCTCTGTGGGGCACTGGAGTCTGCCAAAAAGGTTGAAACCTAGTTCTGACGCTATTGTTAGAGTTTCACACTCATTTTCCTTTGATTGCTTGTATGTTGCGTTTGGATCGCTGAAATACTTGTAAATATACAACACAAATAACCTCCCAAAAAACCCTCAAACTACATCAAATCCTAAAAAAGAAAGGTGAAAAATGAGGTTTTGGACTATCCTCAACTGTCACACAAGTGAAATTATGATTGAGCATTGCACTACATCTCAAATCCAATGCATTTCTATGTGCTTATGTGTGCAATAGTGCTCCTAGGTTTCTCTCCTGCCGAAGATGCCAAGATAACTAGCGGTAGATAGATAAAATGTAGATATGTGGATGGAATAGAAAAAATTCCCAATCCTATGCAGTGTGTATGTAGAGTAATAAGCCCAAGATGCATTCCCTTTGATAAGTAGATAAATAGCCTTTGATAGGAATTTCCCGCCATTATAATGGTATGTATTTTGTTTTAATCTAGGGATCTCTTGCTTGAATTTCAACACTAATGACATGACATGCCACCTAGTACCTCAGGATATGAGTGGGAAAACTTAAAATACTGACCTTAAATGTCAAAAATAAGATAAAAAATAAAAAGGGCACGGGCGCCCAGGATGGACAAGAGCACCTAGGCGTTAGTTTCCAGTATTAAGTGTTAGTGTCCAGAGAAAATTGGTGACAAATGTGTGAAGACTGAGGGACAATAATCCCTGTGACCTGACTAGAACTGGGTGTATGAGTGACAAGTGTGAAAGATAAAATTAATAGAAACAAAAAACACAATTAGATGGGCTAGGAAGTGTGTCATTAGTGAATAATTTTTTTACTCAAGATCCATATATAAACCAACATACTTGGTGGTATAGTAAATAGTACTAAGTGCGTGATTTTGTGTCTACAACAAGTGTGGAAGAAATGAGAGTGGAGGAAGTGAGAAAGTTATATGTGAGGAGAGGGGGTGTGGGAACATGAGTAGATGTTACAAATAATGTTGATGGAGAACAAGAATGAGGTGGGGAAGACACATGAGGAATCTGAGCGAAAAGAGGAATAAAAGGCACGATCATAGGTGAAGAGGTGGAAGAGGAAACAAAAAGAGTGCTGATTAGAATTCCTTGACTTACTTGAAGAGGAGGAGAATATACATCTACAACTATTATTGGAGTAGAAGTGAATACAATCCAAAACACATTTTTTTGAGAAGGAAAGTATCTAAATTAAAAAAAAAAACATTTCCCAATCAAACTTAGCAGATAAAATCAAACTAGTAAATGAAAATGTTTTCCTTTAAAATTCCATTCCAAAACTATAGACCCAAAATGGTAAAATAACAAAAAAAATCAGATTTCACTTCTTAAACAAGACTATGCAATTTCTTAATATTTTATTTCCAATTTTTCATGATAAGATAAGAGAACAGTCCAAATTTTAAGCAACTAAGAAAACCCAAAACATATTCACCTATTTCATAATAAAAACAACAAGAGTGTAAGTAAAATAACCCATGTCTAGAAATGATTTTTCCCCAATTTATTTTCCCTCTTTTCTCTTATCCTACAACTCACATTTCTAGCAAAGCTTCCCAAATTTCCAAGACCAAGAATGAAAATAATAAACATAACTCACCTTCAAATAGAGATATAACATCCATTCAACCACCCCCACAATTTATCCATCATTTTCTCATGCCAAAACCCTCATGCATTCTGCCAATAAACAAAATAACCATTTAAAAACAAAAAATGCGTATGGGGGAGGGAGAAGGTATGCAACAAGCTTCCAATTTATAAAAAAAATAATTTTATTAAATGCATTGATTGCATGACAATCCAATTTCCCTTCCCCCAAAAATCTCCAATTTCCTTCATGCAATGAGTATGGTTTGTGACCATGGTTCTAATATTTTAATCATTAAATTTTTTAAAACCTTATCCATTTCCTTGCAAAATTAGATGGTCAATGCCCATTATCAACCTAACTAGTAATTATTTTAATCAACTCGTGGTCCATGACCAATATAATTTAACAATACCAACTATAGCTTTACCAGATTTTTAACAACCAAAAATGTAGTATGGTATAATACCATTTTAATGAATTTAAACATTTATAATTACTTGCATATTGTCCATGGCCATTTTTATCAATGCCTAGGAAATTCAACCAGAATTAAGACATTTATACAATAATCGTTAAGTGATTACCTTGTAGAGTTGTCTAAGACCCATTCACAAAACATTCAAATTTTCAACCATTTCGAGCAATGCAACAACTTTAGCAATGAAAAGAAGTCTAATACCGAGTTAGGATAACATTACATTACCTTTTCCAAATATCAAAAATATTTGCAAGCGATAATGAAGTCAATACTAATCATTATCTTATAATGATATTAACCAGAAGTGATAGTCTAACAAATTCAAAAATCAACGTCGCATAATCAATGCAATTTGAAAGATGGATTTTTAAAACAAAATAAACATACAACATAATAGTTACATATATGCTTATATACATATGTGTATATGTTTTAACACACACACACACACATATGTATATATTTGCATGTATAATAACACACATATAGTTATTAAATCCAATTTTATAATTAATTAATAACAATAGAGGAAACCATTTAATTTTTGGGGTATGACATTCTCCCCTCTCTCCATACCCACACCTTTCCTCCACCTCCCTTTTGAACACGTGTTTAGTAGAGTACTCTTGTGTGATCCCCAGTTGAAAGGCCACCCACAATGGTTAGAGTAGTGTATATATTGCCCGTTTTTAGTAAACAGAGCTTCCCCATTCCTAAGTAGAGGTACCTAGTCCCAAATCATAGGTGAAATCCCCAAATTTTCCCTTGTGACAAATTATTTCAGCAACAAGTTTGTTTTAGATGCAAATTTTATACCATACTTTCATTTGGTATCCGAGCAGGGTTCATATGAGAAATAAATTATTCTTATAAGTGGTAATATGATGGGGTAGCCTTTTTTAATTCCATTATTGATGAGAGTAAAGGTGATGGTTCCCAATCTAACACCCCACACAGAATCGAAGAGAAACATGCATGCAACAAGGAGCAAGGAAGAATGATGGATCTAGTAATTTTTCATTTGCGTCGAGGATGGATCCATATTACTTTCATGACCTAGTCTATGGAGATTATAAGGAAACACCTGACTAAGGGTATGGCTCTTCACCTGCTACTTTATGGATTTTCCTGAACCAAGGTGAGAGGACCTAAGGGGTGGCTTGCAAGGGGGAGGGAGATACTATGTTTCAAACCCTCAAACCTATTAGAATATCAATTTGAGATCAAATGTAACCACAAAATACAATGCTCATTCAAAATAATGGTCACACAAGTATTACAAACACTTGATACATTAGACACAAGCCATTAAAGACATATTTAGGGTGATCAAAAACATCATTTTAAAAGAATTTGTCTAAAACTTGGAAAAAATGATACTTGAGATGCTGAGATTCAGAAATATGTAGAAGTTGTTAATTTTGTAAGCATATATCATGTTGTGTGTGCATAAGATGATGAAATTTATAAGGGTAGGACATAAAATAGTTATGAAATGAAGGTGGGGATGGATGAAAATGGGAATGGGAGACTAATGGGAGGAAGGTTCTACATTAATCATCTTTATCTTGATAATTCAAGGTGCATTCAAACTGAAAACCAAAGAACACTGACCTTCCAAAGGATGTGTACCTTCATGAATACCTGTTGGCGAGAAAATTTGTCGGGTGGACAAACTTGTGGATTTCTTGTCAACACTCTAGGAATCTAAGTCCCTCTACTTAACCGGTACAACTGTCGTATGAACATGCGCAAGAAAGTGTGGATTTATGTGGTGGTCTTTCAACCGGGGATCCAACAGGGGCACTCCACTGACCCTATAACAAAGCTAGCAATCTCTCACTAGGGAAGTCTTCGTCTATAGAGTGGGAAAGGGGAGTGAGAAAAGAGGTAGAAGAACTAATTTTGTAGGTAGAAAATCAAATTCCTGCACACGCACTAGTTAGAAAATTCAACACATACATTTATCAGAAGAAACAACTTTGCAAATAGCAACAAGACCAAAACCTAGAATCACAAAGTATCAAGGAACCCCTTAGTCAAAGAAATCTAGAAAATCCTTCTTGTATTGATTTCTCAAATCAAAGTTGTACATAATGTGGGAATGGAAGAAATTTGAGAGGGGAAGAGAGTAGAAGAAAATGGCTATCTCCTTTGTTTTCTCTAGGTATAATACACTCTTGAGTCTACAAGATCAATTGCCAACACTTTGAAATGGGAATGGCTTTACAATTTATAGAATAGAATATGACTATTCATCTTCCTCATGATCTTTCACATAACTTAATATGACTTAAGACTATTCATATTCCACTTTAAATATTTAAGTCCCTTTTATAATAGCAAGGCAACTTAATTTACATTATGTTTCTAAAGTCACTTTTAAGTGACTTAAAGGTATATCAAAAAGTGAAAACCCCAATGAAGAATTAGAAAATTTGAAAGTGAGAGAAATTTGGGCAAAGAGGAGAGAGAAAGAGAGAGAGAAGAAGAAGAGGATATGTCTCTTGATGAAGTCTGTTGATCCTCATTGATGGAAATCTCCAAATGCAACGAAGTTCTGAATGTCCCATTATGCCAAAACTGCCCTTTGAGTGTGACTTACTATTTTTAGTAAATGATCATTTCCACTATTTTCTTCTCTAGATAATCATTCTAGCCTTTTGGATATCTTCAGTGCACACTACTCTTTCCATAGCCACTTTTGATGAAGACTTGCCAAAAATAGCAAGCATGTATATGAAAACTTACTATTTTTAGAAAGTGTGTTTCTAGTGCTCGATTTGTGATGGAACATACTTTTTTGGACTCTTCTTTTCATTACGATCACACCCTCCAAATTTCACATAGTTTTTTCCACTAGAATGCCTGGAAATAAATTTTGAAATTTTGACCTGGCAGTGGCTTTGGGCGCAGAGCTGTCATGGCGGCCATTAATGGAGCTCAAAATTTACAGGTCTGGTTTTTGTCTCCGTTTGCAATGAAAAAAACTCCATTGCGATAGGTTTTTCATTTAGAACTCATGTGCAATTTTTTAGCTCGTTTCCATTGCTGGAATGATGGGAAATTCAACGAATGTAAGCCAATGCACAAAGTGAGGGTTTTGTTGGAGCAAATGATTCTAAACACCATTTGACCTCTTGTTTGTTGGATCTTGATCACCTTGAAAAATGAGGAATTCTTCAAAATACGGCATCTCGATCCGGCTTGTTTCTTGTAAGATATGATAATTTTTTGATCCGGTGACTTCATGGTTATCTGGCAAAAAATCTCCATTTTTCTATTCGTTCTTTGTCATTTTACTCCATTTTTCTATGAGGCCTGAATATTTATGTGCATTCATGGTTTAAAGAGTTTATGTGGCCATGACAAAGCTGGTTTAGAGCAAAAATAGCACAATTTTATGTACTTGATGTCCCTGACCTCAAGGACATGAAGGACATCAATTTCCATGGTGGTCAAGGCGATGCCATGTGTCCTCGATTCGACGGCAGGGGATTTGCTCCAAAAATGCACCTGGGGGCTGAAACTCGGTCACGTGGGTGTCTAAATGACTCCCAATAGGTGTTGGGCACATTTTTCCATGTCTAATGTCCCCCACCTCAGGTATGTAAGGGACATCAGTTCCACGGTGGTCCTGAAGGTGACATGTGGCGCCTGATCCAACAACAGGGAATAGATGCTCCAAAAATGCACCTGGGGGCTGAACTGCGGTCACATGGGTGTCTAGAAGACTCCCCTTAGGGGATGGGAAAAATTTTCAAGGTACTATGTCCCCCACCTCAGGTGCATAAGGGACATCAAATTCCACGGTGGTCCTGGAGCTGACACGTGGCGCCCAATCCGACGGTAGGGAATGCATGATCCAAATAAGCACCCGAGGGCTGAACTGTCAAGTCTGGAGGTCATATGAGGGTCCGAGAGGTCACATGAGGGCTGGGTGAATTTTCCAAGGGCTGATGTACCTGACCTTAGGGATGTCAAGGCCATGAAATCCCACCAGGCTCCTGGTGCTAACACGTGTCCTCTCGAAAAAATGACTAAGTCCTGAACTGCCTTTAAGAGGGTAACTTGGATAGAAGATAACTTGAGCTTCTGGTGAAATTTCTTGGTGAAATTTTATATGATCTTGACTGGAAATGACATTTTGAATCCAATTATGTAGTTATCATGTATTAGTTCGACCATATGTTTCCTAAAAAATCATATTTTTTATATGGGACTCCACTTGTGCCTGAGAAAACTACCTTCCAATCATATGCGCCAAGGTGTTGTGAAAAATATTATTTCACCATCATGTAGGTCTTGGAATAATATTTCTGAATATGTTTCATTTTACTTCTAACTCCATCTAGAGCTCCTAGAATGTTCTTCTGAATCCCAACAGTTGTTTTAGGCTTGTGTACCGCCTAGGCTTGTGAACCTTGTTTTTTACTCAGACTGCTCCAAGTCTTGTAGAAATTCCCCAGACCTTCCAAAATAATTTCTATGATGTTATAATGTATTCAATTCATGTCCATGTTTAATTTGGACCTTATGCTCCGCTCCAGGGGGTTGAATCCAGTCCTGGGAAGGCCAACGATAGCCCTTCCCAATACTGCCAGAAGATAACATCTTTTCAAAACTCCCTAAAATCACCTAGGTGGAATGAGTGCACTTTACTAAATCACCTAGAGGAAAAATTTGACATCAAATAGGGGGTGATCAGATTGATGGATTTGACTTGGGGTGCCTAGGAATGAAAAAATTTCCATAGGGGTATAGTTATCGTGCTTGGAAACTTCCAATTTCCATGTTGCACATTTTCACGAAAATAGCTGGCTCTAGCTTGGGGACATGACATGGACTGAGCATAGTGAAGACATGACATGGGAATCCAAAATATCAATTTTAGACCATATAGTTCATTGACCAGTGCCTTATCCATTGGGCCCTGCGGAGTCATGTACAACATCTAGAAAGGAAGATTAAAAGGAAAAACACACACACACAAAACGAAGGAAAGGAAACAGATGACACAAAACAAGAAGGGAAACACACCTATCAATCACCTATGGTACAAGGCAGGGGACAACCCGCTTTCACTGAAGTACTTTTCATTTCTCAAAAGTTACCCCTGAAGAGGCAATGCCGAATGATGATGTTTTGTGAAGCCATTGACAGATTCTAGAAAGTAGCCTCCTTTCCTTAATTATTTATGGAAGCCAAGTGCTTCCATGATTTTCCTTTTACTTTATAGGAGTGAGTCCATGTGAGCTTCTTGATGTTCTGGTCCTTGCTTGGAAATTTTAATGCCTTCATGTTCTTTGAAGTTAGTTTCGTCGTGCCATTTGCCTTCCATGTTTATAAATATAGCTGATTCTCCATAGAGCATCTCATCACTGCCCTAATGCTGATTTTAATTCCAATTCCTTGAATCTTTTGAGTTAATTTATTTCCTAGGTCTATGCTCATTGGCATCTTCTTCATGAGAAACATTTGAATAATCCCTTATCTTTATTCCCCTATGAGGCATTTGAGTCCTAATGGGAGGATCAGAGGAAAACTCATACTTGTCTTGCATGTCCATGGCACAAGTGAAGAGATCAAGAATCAGCTCGGGATCTTCTGCAAATTCTACTAAATCAAAAATTTCTTTCATGGAGTTATGCTTCATTGTTTCCTGCAACTCATCTTTGTACACATTTGAGGAATGCAGCTCAAGGAAACTATCTGGAGGGATTACCCCATGATATTTGGAATCACTGCACTCTATCGATCCTTCATCAAAAAGAGCTTCATCTTCAGAGGCTTCGAGAATCCTTGCTTTGATTTCTTTATCATGGAAAGAATCTTCATCCTCAAAAGTGAAAGAAAATATCTCCATTTCGTTATTGCATCCATCAACTATTAGCTCCAGAGTACCATCATATTTTTCAATATGGCCAACCTTCACATTGGTTAAGGCTTCCAAATTAGCTTCACAATTTTCTTACAGATTTGTGGCTTGCATCAGGAGCTCGATACTGATCTCAGGGTCTTCTATTTCTTCCACGACTCTTAGTAGTTCTTGTACAGATAGTTCTTTCCCATTTCTCAAGGGATTATTATAGACTGGCTTGTGACATGATCAAGGGAGTCCTCATCTTCAAATGGGAATGAGAAAATTATTCATCACAGATAAGCATATAAGCTGTTTTTTCTTTTTGAAAATATTCAAGAACCACATCCTCTTCTTCATGGTTTGCATCATCCCACAATTTGGGGCTGCCCTCTTGTAACTTTAATCTCCTCAATGCTTCTTCAAAATCCAAATATCTTTGGGAAGGCATGTCTGGGCCTATCAAGATGGGGATATCCTTTTCTTCCTCGGTTGCCACAAAGTGATTCATCTGCCTGCTACCTTGATACAATATGTTAGCTTCCAGGATTCCATAATTTTGTACTATGCACCTCATCCTCTTCTTAGGAAGTAATTTCTCCACGTCTCCCTTCACTGGTATGGTTACAAAAGACCAATTCATCTAAATTTTCCCTCCCAACTCTCGGAAGAAATTTCTACTCAGCAACATTCCGAATGATGGCTAGGATGTCTACTACGAAAAACATTGCTGAAAATTTCTTATCTAAAAATTCTAGCTGAGAGCCACCTGTGCATCTTTAACCTTCCCTACAAGTGAGACCTTTTTTGATTCCCAGAGAGTAACAAGAGCCACTAGGTGGAGTCATTATAAGTTTAAGAGCCTTGGTGACCTTCAAAGGCATCATGTTGTCTGAGGCACCACAATCTATTATACAATTGTTCAGTACATATTCCCCAACAAGAAGGGAGAAGTAGAAAGGTTCAACTTTATCAGTCTTTGATGCACTCCGAGAAAGCATGTTCTATTAGGGAGGTGTAGGTGAGTTTTGTATGATTCCTTTGGAACGATGAGCTAAATCATTGGGTGTTAGACTACCACTTCTGATATATCGGATGAACCTCTCGAATTGTTCAGAAAGAGTCTACAAATGTTCGGTTTCAATAACCTACACTTTGGCTTTGGTTTGCATATTTCTATGAAGTCAAAGGGAGCAGATGTGGACAAGGGGGGTGAAGTGACTGATTTTGGAGTCTAGGATAGGTTTAGGAAGTAGGAGTTTGATGTTAGAGGAAATGGACAGTATTTTGAAAGGCACACTAGGAGCTTTCAAGGAATTAGATTTTATAGGAGTAGATTTAGATTTAGGCTTGGAAGAGACATCAGAAGACTTACTTGGGATTACGGGAGATTCTTCTTACTTGCTACGGGATCAGGATCCAACAATGTAGATTTCATGGAGGATGGAAGTGTGAGATCCTTGACTGATTATTTTATTTTCATGGAAGTCACCATAGGAGGATCATACAAACTTCATTTATTCTTTTGCAGTAGTGGAGGGAGATGATCTTTTCTTGGACTGAGAACGAGTGAATACCCGCGCATGAGAAACTGGGTGCATCTTCTTCATCTTCTTCATAACCTCCAGAATACTCACAAAATTTGATTTTGTGTATCATTCTCAAACTCATCACTTTCTAGGAAATTGCCACCTTCACTTTCTTGTTCAAATTCTATCCTTCACTTTCTTGAAATCTTTAATTTACATTCATGGGTGGGGCCTTCAAAGTGCAAGTCCTTTGGGTGTGCTCCTACAATCTAATTTTTGTTGCTTATCTAAGAAGAAACTCATTTCAAATAATTAACTCTTCAAGGAGGCCATCTCATTCACCAACTTTTTTAGTGATGGATTAGTTCTCTAATCTTCTAGGATGTTGGACCTTTCCGTTTTATGGATTCTTGATCTTTCCAGAGAAGATGAGATTGTCATCCAATTCAATGGCCCTCCTTTGTACTTCTACAATGTTCCCTGGTTGAACTCTTCATAGGAGAAATCCTACCTCTGGTGATTGAGCGCTTATGAATAGTCTTTTGATATTGTTCTGAGAGGGTGAATCTTCTTGCGGTATCCTATGAAGAAACTGTTTCAAACATGAGCCATGAAGTCTCTCATCGTTTCACTTTCTCCTTTCCTCATTCAAACCAACTGCACCAAGAGGTCTTGACAATCTTCAAGTTCATTTAAATCTTTCCTCAAATGTAGCCTTGATGTCATCCCAACCAATGATCGATCAGGGAAGGTAGGAGGTACAACCATTCGGAATGCTTTTTCTTAGAGGGACTCCACAAACAATCTTATAGCAACATCTTCATGCTGGACACCAAGAATTCTACTTGATGTCGTGAAAGCAACAATGTGTTCTTCAGGATGTTGTGTGTTGTCACCTTTGAACTTTAGAAAGTTCTTGTGGGAACCCATTGGTAGATTGTGGAGAGGTGGCTCAAGAGCTAAGCGGGACTCGTATTCCTTCCCCATTGGAACAATGGTTTGAGGTATTTATTCTTCATCTACCATTGTTGTTTCTGCTTCTATCTCTTGATCCTATGAATTCTTCTTCAAATTCTACTTCTTCCTGGAGAGCTTCAATGCTCAATTGTGGATGAAAAATAGAACAATTCAAAGGTGGAGTACCCACAGGAGTTTTGATAGGGTTACTTGGTGAACTTTGTGAAGATTCAGATGGAGAGGATGCCTGTGAGAGAAGAAGTATGGGTTATCTCTAATTCGTTCTTGTTGATTTTGTGAGGCCTCGAAATTGAAATCATCAACACCTCTTGACCTGATCAACCTGGTGTGTCTTCCTTCAGTCCTAACTTTTTGAAACTTCCTGTAGTCAGAAAATGAAAGGACACTATGGAATGAGAAAAGACACATGCAGAAATCAACAGTGTAGCCTTCAGCAATGGAACTTTCATGAAAAATATTTTTTTATTTTTTTAATATGATTTTAAGACCTTGCGGTCGTATATTGGGTGCAGATGCTACTAAATCTGCCCCATGATGGGCCCTAAAAACTGTTGGCAAGAAAATTTGTCAGGTGGAAAAACTTGTGGATTTCTTGCCAATGCTCTGGGAATCTAAGTCCCTCTACTTAACTAGTGCAACTTCCGTATGAACATGCATGAGAAAGTGTGGATTTCTGTGGTGGTCTTTTGATCAGGGATCCAACAGGGGCACTCCACTGACCCTGCGAAAAAGCTAGCAATCTCTTGCTGGGAAGTCTTCATCTATAGAGAGGGAAAGGGGAGTGAGAAAAGAGGTAGGATAACTAATGTTGCAGGTAGAAAATAAGATTCCTGCACACACACTAGTTAGAAACTTCAACACATGCATTTATCGGAAGAAACAACTCTGCGAATAGCAACAAGACCAAATAGAATTCACTGATCCCCAAGTATTAAGGAACCCCATAGTCAAAGAAAGATAGAAAATCCTTCTTCTTGTATTGATTACTCAAATCAAAGTTGTACATAATGTGGGAATGGAAGAAATTTGAGAGGGGAAGAGAGTAGAAGAAAATGGCTATCTCCTTTGTTTTCTCTAGGTACAATGCACTCTTGAGTCTACAAGATCAATTGCCAACACTTTGAAATGGGAATGGATTTACAATTTATAGAATAGAATATGACTCTTCATCTTCCTCATGACCTTTCGAATACCTTAATATGACTTAAGACTATTCATATTCCACTTTAAATATTTAAGTCCCTTTTATAATAGCAAGGTGACTTAATTTAGATTATGTTTCTAAAGTGAATTTTAAGTGACTTAAAGGTATATCAAAAAGTGCAAACCCCAACGAAGAATTAGAAAATTTGAAAGTGAGAGAAGGTTGGGGGAAGAGGGAGAGAAGAAGAAGAGGATATGTCTCCCAATGAAGTCTATTGATCCTCATTGATGGAAAGCTCCAAATGCAATGAAATTCTGAGTGTCCCATTGTGCCAAAACTTCCAGTTGAGTGTGACTTACTATTTTTAGTAAATAGTCATTTCCACTATTTTTTGCTCTGGATAATCATTCTAGCATTTTGCAGATCTTCAGTGCACACTTCTATTTCCATATCCACTTTTGATGAAGACTTGCCAAAAATAGCAAGCATGTATATGAAAACTTACTATTTTTCGAAAGTGTGTTTCCAGTGCTTGATTTGTGATGGAACATAATTTTTTGGACTCTTCTTATCTTTACGATCACACCCTCCGAATTTCATATAGTTTTTCCCACTAGAATGCTTGGAAATAAATTTTGAAATTTTGACCTGGCAGTGGCTTCGGGTGCAGAGCTGTCATGGCGGCCATTAATGGAGCTCAAAAATTTTAGGTCTGGTTTTTGTCTCCATTTGTAATGAAAACAACTCCATTGCAATATATTTTTCATTTTTAACTAATGTGCAAGTTTTTAGCTCATTTCCATTGCCGAAATGATGGGAAATTCGGCGAATGTGAGCCGGTGCATGAAGTGAGGGTTTTGTTGGAGAAAATGATTATATACACCATTTGACCTCTTTTTTGTTGGATCTTTATCACCTTGAAAAATTAGGAATTCTGCAAAAGATGTCATCTCAATTCGACTTGTATCTTGCAAGATATGAGGATTTTTCGATCGGGTGACTTCACAGTTATCTAGCAAACAATTTGCATTTTTCTATTTGTTCTTCATCATTTTACTCCATTTTTCTATGAAACCTAAATATTTATGTGCATTCATGGTTTTAAGAGTTTATTTTTCCATGGTGGAGCTGGTTTGGAGCAACAATGGTGGACCGGGTGTCTGGACAATCACACACGGAGCCATGACAAGGTGAGGAGTTCTGAAGGAGAAATGAGAGGAAGAAAATGGATAAGTGTTGGATTTAAACTTTTAAAACATGCACATGGAGGGGCTGGGTCAAATTTTATGTCCCTGACCTTAGGGACATGAAGGTCATCAATTTCCACGGTGGTCAAGGTGATGCCATGTGTCCTCGATCCAACAGCAGGGGATTTACTCAAAAAATGCACCTGGGGGCTGAAAATCGGTCACATGGGTGTCCAAATGACTCCCCATAGGGTCTAGGAACATTTTTACATGTATTATGTCCCCCACCTCAGGTACATAAGGGAAATCAGTTTCCACATTGGTCATGAAGGTGACACGTGGCACTCGATCCAACGATAGGGAATGGATGTTCCAAAAATGCACCTGGGGGCTGAACTACGGTCACATGGGTGTCTAGAAGAATCCCCATAGGGTATGGGTACATTTTTAAAGGTCTGATGTCCCCCACATCAGGTGCATAATGGACATAAAATTCCACTGTGGTGCTGGAGCTGACACGTGGCGCCCGATCCGACGGCAGGGAATGCATGCTCCAAATAAGCACCCGGGGGCTGAACTGTCAGGTCTGGAGGTCATATGAGGGTCCCAAAGGTCACATGAGGGCTGCATGTATTTTACAAGGGCTGATTTACCTGACCTTAGGGATTTTGTGGGCATGAAATCCCACCAGGCTCTTGGTGCTAACATGTGTCCTCTCGAAAAAATGATTAAGTCTTGAACTGCCCTTGAGAGGGTAACTTGGAATGAAGATAACTTGAGCTCATGGTGGAATTTATTGGTGAAATTTTATATTATCCTGACTGGAAATGGAATTCAAAATCCATTTATGTGGGTATCATGTCTTAATTCGACCATATTATCCCTGAAAAATCAGATTTTTGATCTAGGACTCCACTTGTGCCTGAGAAAAACCGCCTTCCAATCATATGCGCCAAAGTGTTCTGAAAAATATTATTTCACCATCATGTAGGTCTTGGAATAATATTTCCAAATATTTTTATTTTTACTTCCAACTCCATCCGGAGCTCCCAGAATCTTCTTCTGAATCCCAGCAGTTGTTTTAGGCCTGTGTACCGCCTAGGCTTGTGAACCTTGTTTTTTACTCAGACTACTCCAAGTCTTGCAGAACTTCCCCAAACCTTCCAAAATAATTTCCATGATGTTATAATGTATTCAATTCATGTCCATGTTTAATTTTTCCCTTGTGCTCTGCTCTAGGGGGTTGAATCCAATCCTGGGAAGGCCAATCATAGCCCTTCCCAATACTGCCAGAAGATAACATCTTTTCAAAACTCCCTAAAATCACCTAGGTGGAATGAGTGCACTTTACTAAATCACATATGGGACAAATTTGACATCAAATAGGGGGTGATCAGACTGATGGATTTGACCTGGGGTGCCTAGGAATGAAAATTTTTCCATAGGGGTATAGTTGTCATGCTTGGAAACTTCCAATTTCCCTGTTGCACATTTTCACGTCAACAATACCCAAACAAGGTGAAAAATGCAAAATAACCCTTAAAAATTTAGCACAAAAACCTAAGAATAATATTTCTTATGCTCACCATATTAAATCCCTAAAAATAAAAGGAAACCTTAAGATACAAATTTTCATTTGAAGTTATTACAGAGAGGAATTTATAATTGAAGTAAATGATGCTAGGTAAGATTACAAAAAAAACCATTCCCTCGTTATCACATCAAATAATCAATTGAAAAATGCTTTCTTGTAGTTATTTGACATGACAAGGCACATGATTACAAAGGGAGGTTAATATTTATTTATTTTAGATCTTATTACAATAACAAACATCAAACATGTACATAGAAGAATGGTCCTATGTATTCGTTTGGAAAGGAGACAAGGGAAACATATAAAATAAATTTCAAAGCCTGCTAATGGCTGTACATTTGCAACCACCTTAGCATGAATCCCAAGTGGATCTACAAGCAACCAATATTTTGTAAGAAACCCATCCCCATAGGGGAAACCCCTAAAAAATTATTTCCCAAAACTCTCCTCTTTTTAAGTGAAGGGGAACCTTCACTTTTATGCAATAATTTCTTATCCCCAAAAGAATATCCCATAAAAATGCTAAATCAAGGGCTAAGAGACAAACAAATATTAATCCACATGACTTCATCCCCAAAGAACTGCAAATCAATGGATTTACATACAATTAGGGAAATAAATGAAGAAAATATTTCCAAATGTCCACTTTGTGTTGCTCTGATTAATAACCCTCAAATTGGTGGGCATGGGAAAAGATTATTATTTCTCTAGAAGCATCCATGGGTGAAGGAGAATCAAAATGAATCTTCTCCAACCTTTTTTGGCATCATTCATCTCATGAAAGTGACTGGTAACACCCAAAACTTATGTAGTTAAAATCTCCTAAGACACTACACCACTTTCTATAAAATTGATCTCTTTCGAAATCCTTCTCCAAGACGTTCCCAATGCACTTGGTTTGAGGTGAAATTGATTCCTGAGTCGAAAGTTATGGGAAAAAATGTAAACTTGACCATTCCATGAAAAAATCCCTTGTTATGCAGATTTCAAGATAATCTTCCTTTACTTCGTGACTTTATGAGTGTTCATTTCATGTTGCAGATTTGGTTTGATTTTTTGGGTCTATCATGACTTTTCTTGTTCTGCAGGGTCTTCCTTATATCACAAAACTCTCTTTGTTGCGTGGTTCGTGCCTTGGATGTTTGTCTTTTATTTTGTTTTATGAATTTATCAAATTCACACAACACTAAGTGTATGATGTTCACTGAACACTAAGTGTCTGATGTCTGTGGAATACCAAATTTTGTTGTCCCACAATTTTTCCAGTTTTCCACAGTCAGCCATTTGATACTCATGTATTTACTATTTTTATGTCATTATTTTGTGAATGCTCATGCCCCCTGTTGATGCTGTGAAGATTCAATGGTCACATTATAACTGGGACATTCTTTCCACTTCATTGCATATCTTGCAACATTATTCTATGATCATTTTGACTTATTCTAAGCAAACTACGCCTTTTGCTTTGGGGAAACCCACATAACATTTTGTGGATCATTATAATTACCAAGTCCACAAAGCATCTATAGTTTCTTCACCCCTTCTAACTTCACTTATTTCTCCTTTCCAAGTGCTTCGTGGAAGACTATCCTTTGACTTCCGCGGCTTCTTTGCTTTTGTTTCAAAACCTGCCAAAGACTACACTCTTTGTTTCAATCCAAAACATACTAATTTCCTTGAACAGTATGCAGAACACTCTAAGTTTGTGAAATCATCAAAACTAAAGGAAAATTCACGTATGTAAGTGAAAATCCACATTGTAGGGTCATAGTATGACAAAAACATAACTTTGAGGATCAAGAACCTCTAAGAAATTCTGCAGAACAATATGTGGAATACAAATGGGGAAATCCATGGAAATAATCACTTTAAGCATGTTTTATAGGGTTCTGGTAAAAAGATGGTGCCAACAGATACATGGGGATAAAAATGGGCACCAAAATTAGATGATAACTTGGGGATGGACACTCCCTAGCAGGTATCCAGAGAACCAAAAAAAAATCATGGAAGTAGACCAGATGACCTATCAATTGGGAAATAAAGTCAACTAGGTAAACACTTGGTTTTTTGCATATTACAAATCACATAAGTTATTAAAACCATACTAAGGACAACAAAAAGGGAACAATGGAAACACATAAAACCTAATAATAGAACAAAAAAATAGGGAGGAAAGACTTTACAATGTACAAAGGGAATGATTTGGGATACACCTAATCCAAGAAGTGTAATTAATATGCCTACCACTAATAGGAAAACTCAAGTATTTCACCATCCAAATCTCTCAAGAAAAAGGTACATGCTCCCCAATCCTGACATCTATGGAGTAGGGGCCCATCCAAAGAGATTACAAAGTTTCCATGATTTCCCTTATCTTCATGCATGTTGTCCCATAATAACACCAAGTACTCAAATATGGAAACTTCTTGGAGAGACCTTATTGTCAAATATCTTCTTCTAGTTTTTCCTTGAACTTTATGTGTCTCTAGTGAAATTTTCTCCTAACCTCATCAAGTTCAACAATCTGATTGATCATTGCTACATAAGAATCAATTCCTTCTTCCTATCCAAACTACTGCATGAATTGATACACTAATAACTTCAAATGAAGAGGAAGGAAAAACCTTACTTTCCATAGACTATCTCAAATGGGATCTTTCCAATTGACCTTTTGGGTGTGATTCTATCAACCCATACTACAAATTTCAATTACTCACCCCATTTCTTCTTGCTAACCTCTAAGGATCTCTTAAGTATACTTAAGAAAGTTATTGTTGCTGGAATCAACTTACCCATTTCCTTGGGGGTTATACTTAGAGGAATAAGTTAGGTTTGTACCATATTCTTTACAAATTTCCATGTAATAGGTTTAGCTTTAAAAATCATGAAATTATCAATGACTAAATTAGCATAGGACACCAAACATACAAATGATGTTGTTCAAAAGGAATTCCATGACCACTTGATGAGTAGCATTCTTGGTAGGGACTGCTTCAACTCACTTAGTGAAGTAATATGTATCAATTAGAATCCACATGATGGCTTGCACTAGATGTCTTTATTATTTCATCAATAAAATCTCACCCCTCATTTTCTAAAAGGATCTTCCACCGAGATGGGTTGCAATGGAAAGGATCCTAAATGATTTTAGCCTACCTAAGAAACATTGAAAACCTTTACACATCCTCACAACTTGAGAAACATCCTTAAATAGTGATGGAAACCAATATCTTTCCCTCAAAATATTATGAGAAGTCACTTTAACAACATAATGACCACCAAAAATTCCACTATGAAATTGATAAATCAGCTTATGAGCTTCATCTTCAGTTATACATCTTAACAAGACCCATTTTGGATTCTTCCAAGCTAAATGAAAGTCATTCAAGATGTATTTTTGGGACAGTAATTTCAACATCATTATTTTGTTATTGTCTAGGAAAAAATTAAAATTAAAATTCTTCAAGTAATACACAACGTCCTTATACCAAATGGAAGCACATACCTTTCCATGAGGATCACCTAAATCAACAACAACATTTTTTACTTCAACAACTTGCATATTTGTTTCTCCCATTAATCTTACCAAACAAATGTCCTCTTACCAACTTGGTGGTTTGAACTATCCATGCCATATTATTGGGAGTTTATTAATCCATCTACACCTTTTTCTTGAAGCTTCCATTTGTGTCATAATGTCTTTGACCATGGTGTGTGACACATAGGTAATAATCCTTGAGCTCAAGATGTAAGTTCTGAAATTTTTAGTGCCCTTTAACAAAGCATAATACTACTTTTCCATGATTGTGTACTTAAACTCATATCCTTTGATGGCAATACTAAAGAATATAATTAGTTTCTCATGTCCTTCGTCATCCATTTTGAAATAAAACCGAAGCAATTGTAAGTTTAGATGGAAAGGATAACATTCTAAAACTCCTTATAATCTTAACTAGCCAACACAAGGGAAGTCTTCAATGCATCTTTCAATCCTTTGAATGTCTTACACTACATCATCTCCCCACTTGAATAATCCAATGATCTTCTATCAGTATACTTATGAAAGGAAAAGTGGTCTCATAAAATATATATATAAACCTTCTTACAAAATTAATTTGAAAAAATAAAGATTGCATGCCTTTCTTGGATTGGGGAATGGGTACTTTATAAACTGCCTCCACCCTGTCAAGGTCAATCACAACTCCTTCTTGAGACACAATGTGCCCCAACTAAAATTCCTTTTGCACACCAAAATGAAAATTTCTAGGATTCAATGAGATACTAAATTATCTACATCTGATCAGGGTCTTTTCAAGGTGCTCTAAGTGATCACCTCTCTTCTTGGAAAAGACTATAATAGCATCTTGGTAAACCACAATAAAATCATTAATGTATCCAACAAATGCTACATCCATTTCTCTTTGGAAAGTATCTCCTACATTCATTATACCAAATGACATTATGACATAGACACAAGTTCCCCATGGAGTGGTGAAAGCAATATTCTATTGTTTAGATTCCTTAACCACCATTTGATTGTACCTAGAGAAACCATATAATGTTGAAAGAATTTATGAACCTATTACCTTTTGTAAAAGGTTATCTATGTCTGGAAAATGGTAGTTTTTCGTTAAATGAAGCCTCATTTAAATTTATGAAGTCAACGCACAATATGATTTCCCCATTTTTATTTCTTAGTGGAACTAGATTGGAAACCCATGAAGAGTATATTATATGTTGAATGATGCCTCCATTCTTAAGTCTCTTAAGCTCATATTGCATTTTAGTTGTAGGGATGGGGTTGATTGGAATTTCTTCCCTTAAGGACTTGGTGTGAGGTTCCAAAGGCATCACATGATGAAAAAAATCCTCCATTATAGGATTTTCAACTCATAATATGACCAAGTCCAAATAGTTTTGATATTTCTAGTAACAATTTGATATAAACCTGTTTTTCATCTGCATCTAAATTTCTAACAAACCAAAATTTTCTTAGATATTGGATCAAG
The DNA here is from genome assembly GCA_019776745.2 of Taxus chinensis. Classification (NCBI taxonomy): domain Eukaryota; kingdom Viridiplantae; phylum Streptophyta; class Pinopsida; order Cupressales; family Taxaceae; genus Taxus; species Taxus chinensis. The sequence continues at coordinate 390,970,588 of CM034148.1, forward strand.
TTACTAATTTTCATTCAATGTACACCTCTTGAGGCCATGGGTGGACTTCGTCATAGACTCTTTCAGCACCATCAAAATAAGATTTAAGGCTAAACAACCCTCTTGGGATTATTTTAGTCTTCAATTGAATCATCTCCTTCCTAAACAAGGTTTCTTTTCCATCACACGTCTCTACCATAGGCTCGAGATCAATCAATTGATTAAAAAAATCATATTTAAAACTTATAAATTTCATGATGTGAGATTCATCATCAAATACTTGTCAATGTTTAATGTTGTTAGGTATGAAATGCCTAACAAACATCCTAACCTCAAACTTGCAGTATGGGGACATAAGTTTGTTATCATAGTGAGATGCCAAGACTGTTAACATATCAACTATTACATTTTAAATTCTTTCATGATATTCAATGTTGAAAGAATAAAACATCTCAATTAAATCCCACACTACATTTTTTATATTGTTTCAACCTCTGAAAAAGTTTCACTGCACATAGTTTTATGATTTTCTTAACAACTAATTCAGAGTCACCTTTTATAATCAAGTCCTTTATCCCTTGTCTCTAAGAAATCCTCAAACAAAGTATGAGTTCCCCATATTCAATAATGTTATTTGTGCACTCAAACATGGTAAATTTTAGTGGCGAATATTTGTTAATTCACAAATATTTAGGCTTTTAAAATTTGCATTTGGCATATTTTTAGGGTAGGAATTAGGACCCGGTTGCCTAAATTTTCTAGATATAATTTAATTTTATGGCTTGGTTTTCCTAATGTTTACACCAATGTCTTACTATTTTAATTCAAATCACCTTTAGTACGAAATTGAAATTTTTCATATTCACACACACACACACACACACTAATTACGTATTTAAAATTTCGTATGAAAATTTTGACTATCAAATATTCCTCATAATTCATTTCCACTTTAAAGGTCGAGATCAAATGGATATTGCAACCATGCATTAAGGTATTTTTAATTGTTATGGTATTATATTGCATTTATTTCTCTGATATCATATACAATGCTACCAACCAATGACATACACAATGCTACTGATTGGTAGTATATAAATTACCAACCGGTAGCATACATTATAATATTGGTCGATACCATTGTGTATGTTGTCATCTAGTAGCACTGTGTACTTTGCCAAAAAGTGGTGCAATGCTAAGATTCAAACACTTATGTTTCAGATGTCGTTTACAATTTTTTAAATATTCTACTTTAAAAACTAACCTATTTGAAAATTTCAATTGGATAGGTACAAAAAACTTTGTGAATAATGAAAACAATGAAAATCAAATAAAAAGAAAAAGTAGCATATTAAATTATTTCAATCAACCAAAAAAATGAGGACCCAACTTGCATCCACTGCAAATATTAACACATGCAACAAATTATCGTTAACTTTTTCTTCATTTGTTACCAGTTTAGTTTAATTTTTATATATATTTGTCACAATCAAACCTTTTTATTGAATATATAGAAACCCCTACTATTAATTGTATTCTGCATGAAACAATTAACCAAAACATATCCCTTAAAGAAACAATTAACATTTCAGTAGATGAAGATATGATTCATGATGACATGTTAGAGATGGAAGACAATCCTCGCTACCAAATTCCTCCAATAGATGAATGTTCTAATGAAAATATTCAAGTAAAAGAATATATTCACAGTACTCTTCAAAAAAATAAATACAGGAAAAGGAAGAAAACTACTTGGATAATTGGAAGGTATTTTAAGGTAAACTGGGAAACACAATATTCATTCATTGAACCTACAACGATAGAAAATGGTAATGATACTCTAAAATAATGTAGATGTATAATTTATAGTTAGAAATTAGGAAAATAACATAAAATGCAACTAAAATTAGACACAATTGAGAAGCATTGTGGAAAAATATATGTGACAGCCAAGGAAAATGATGGAAAAATAACAAAAACACATAAATGGTAAACTATGAAAGAGTGCATGCATGTAAGATAAGTGCAAGAGTATGAAAATGAGCAGAAAAATTGTTGAAAACTTATGGAGAAAGGAGGAAAAATTAATGCAAAATTTGGAAAATATCTAAATGAAAATCTTAATGAAAAAAATACATAGTGTTTCAACTGTATTGTTCATTCTTAAAATGAAAAGGACTATTTCATATTTTTCTATAAGAAATTGATTAATTGTAATGGGTTTCCTAACCTTGCACAATCACATTGGTCAGATAACAGTGCTTGGGAAATGACAAAATGTATTGCAATGATTGAAAAGGAGGATTTGAAAGAGAAAGTCAAGAATGCAAGTTTTATCCCTTTCCAGTGATGAGTTCACAATAGTAGACAAAAAATATTGGGTTTGCATGCATGTTTGTACTTTTGCGAACCACACAAGGAAACCTCATCTTCTAGCTATTCATAAAATGAAGGGAATCTACAATGCTAAAATTCTTTACAAATTGGTTATATCTAATTTGAAGGATATAACTGGGATGGATGATTATTATATAACTACAAAGCTTGTATGTCTTGGTGGTGACGATGCATCAATAATGAAGGGTCATAGAACTTCTCTATGTGTTTTCCTATAAACATCAATTTCCCCTTATATTATTCCAATGCATTGCATGGTTCATAAGATGAATCTTGCATACAAGATAGTTAACACATTTTAAAATGTCACAAAAGTTGAAGAGATTATTTGTGAATTACACACGTATATGTCAAGTAGTCCAAAAATATTTCTAGAGTTTCAAAATTTTCAATTAGAGTGATAGATGGTAAAAAAATTCTTAAAGACATTGATACAAGATGAATTTTCATGTATGATCTTTCAAACAATTTTTTTAATGAATATCCATCATTAGCTAGTTTCATGTTTAAGTATCATATGTATTTTGACAAGGAAAAATATCTTCTTTACCTCTTAAAAAATTTGGAAACATTGTTTACACTTTGCAGGATTTTACCCATGTCGAATGAATCAATTCCTTAACAAAATATGTTCAAGAAAGATCCATCTATATAGTCAAATTCATTAGATTGAGAAAACATGTATGTCAAACACTAGTTTTTCTATAAAACTCTGATGAATATTTTCAAGTACATGTATTCAGTAGTTGGCAAACTATAAAAAATTTAAAGGTCCTAAAATCCATTTTAGATTCAATATAAGCAATCATCTTTGTATAATTGAAAATGGTAACGAGATTCAAATGCACACTTTCCAAAAAAGAGTGGATATTGTTGGAACAAACATTGAAGAAGTACCTATAACACATAATTTATATGAAAGTCTTATATCTCAAAAAAGGATCAAATTGCAGAAAATTTCACAATGCTTATTGTTATCCAAAATTCCTCCCCCTTTTGCATTTTTGGACAACTCATCAAGTCCTTGGTTGAAAAGCATAGTCTGGAGTTGTCCATAGAATTGTTCAAGAGATGAAACTTAGTGTTTCACGGGTTCTCCTAACCCATGGGACAAAGGAAACATCAATTTGGACTTGGGTAGGTTTTGGTGGAACTTAGTGTTCCATGGGTTGTCCTAACCCACGGGAAAAAAGGGAGTAAGGCTTGATAATTATGCGGATTTTTGATGGAGTGATACTTTCACGGATAGGAATTATAGTGTTACGTAGACTTGGAGAAATTTGGTGTTCCACAAATTTTATCAATTCCGCGAAACAAAACATGAAGTCCACTCTAAAATAATCTGTGATGCACATAGAAGTTATAAGTGCCGCAAACCAAAGGAAAATCATGTTTGGAATGTGATTAAGGTTAGAAGCCACGAAACACTATCCTAGTGTTCTATAGGATTCTCAAGAAGCAATATTCTGCAGACTTCAAAATCCACTAAACAAGGAAACATGGTCATAGGTCAGAATGTTGCACAATGATGAGTTAGACCTCTGCGACATGCAAAGAAAGGAAAGATTTTCATGGGTGTGCGGGAGTTAGATTTTTTTGGGTTTCTCAATCTATGATGAATTTCAATATTTAAAATCCACACAACAAATAAAATTCATGCAAAACAAAACAAGCATTAAAAAATCCTCGAAATGTAGAGAGAAGATGTAGAATTTTCAAAAATCCACATTACATGGAAAAGATGACAAAAGTAATCTAAAGTTCGCGGATTACACACATGAGCCATGCCTAACTTGAAATCAACACCCAAACACTTCACCAATTAGAATTTAATGAAGTATGGGTGTCATTCCTTGACCTGTAAATATGATGGCGTATAATAGGAGACATGTTAGGAACCTATACCTATCTACACACATTTATGGTGTTTGGTCCTTGGTGGTTGAATATCTCTCATATTGGTGCATATATCTCATTCTCTCTTCTCCTCCTTTCTCTATAAGTTTGGAACTTTGCATTGTAAAAAAGTTCCCTCTTTTATTGTAACAACACCATGTCAAAGTGGTGACTGAATTCCCATGAGTTATAGACCTCAAATTTGGACACTGTAACACATTTTCACATTCTATCAATGAATTTAATGTTATGTTAATTGTATAAGCAATAAATATTGTGTTCGTGGATATTTTCTACCCCATACTTGTGTTTATTGTATTTTACCTCTCTTTTTTATGTTATGTTGTGTGGGATTTCAACTTGTAAGGATCCATTTTTGCGTGTGTCAATGCATGATAAGGGTTGGTAAATGTGATTTTGGGTCTGTGACATGTCTATCTACTCTTCCTTCCTACATTTTATTCCCTTTCTTCTCCTTATGGAGAGTGATCAACCCTCTCTTATGGTAATATCACCACCCCTTTAGCTTAGGTTTTTTTTTCTCTCTCTTTCTCTCCTTTCTCCCTTGGATATTTAGTGTAGGTTATATTAGGCATAGTGTTATAATTAGGTAAGATAGGTAGAGGAACCCACCTTCTCTGGAGGCTTGTCTCAAGATGCAAGTCCCACACGTGGATATAGTACCATGTTGAACAAAATTATTGTTCTTCCACGATCAAATATAGGGTGATAATTTTGAGCTACAACACTTATCTAGCGAGATAAAATAACACTTTAAAATGGATGAGATTCTTGAGGCCACGGGAGTGTTCAATCCTATATTTTGGAATCCTGTAGCAATTCAGAAAGTTATAAATGATTCATATAAAAAATACATGAGTAATCTTATTAAGAATTTTGGAAAATTAGTATAATGTAACAGAGTTCACATTAAGGGTATTCTTCAAAAGGAATTACTTTCAAGTCAATCAACTCATTTCAGCATCACAATGGTTGAACAATATGACTTACTAAGTGAACCAACAGTTAATAGTACAATTACTTGGACATGGGATTTTTTTTATCCTAGTAGAATCCTACATGAAATCATTAGTGAATATTTCCAATTGTATGAATTGTGTCAAACAATGATATTGGGATCAATTTAATATGAAAGGGTTTTTAGTGCATTAACATTTGTTAAATCAAAATATCAAAACATACATTTTGAAACATACATAAATCCTTAGCTTTCTACAAGGTAAAGAATATTTGAAACAACATTTTTCTAGATATGAAAGAGATTCTTTACCCTCTCCATATGACAAGATAATGTTACTCCTGATGCATTATGTGACTCTAGAAGGAAGATTAAAAGTGGTGTACACTTACCACTTTCTGATGTTGAACCATTTTAGACATGGGAAGAAAATTTTCTTTCCCAAATTTGTGTTCAGACCACCTACAAAATCCATAGTGTAGGTGAAGAAAGGTACCTTCAAGGTCCCTTTACACCAAGGCCTTATTAAAGGTCTAATTAGCACTGGGAATCTTTTAGTGTGTAGGAATAAGAAATTAGTCCAAAAGGAGGAGAACCCTGCTCTCGAAAAAGAGGGGAAGATCCTAGGCAAGGGACCTAGGTCTTGAAAGGTACAGGAGAAAACCTAGATAGATACATGGAAGGAAGTAACATAAACAAAACAGACGAAAATTGACATAGATCCTAATTATGAGGATAAGGAAAATGTGGAAGAAGAAAAGGAAGGGAACACCGATAGTGGAAGTGAAGCCCCGAATGAGAATATAAGTCCAAATATAGAAGATAACAAAGTGAGAAGGAAGAATGAGAGATCCCCCGAGGTTAAGAAATGGAAAATGAATCAGAAACTCAAACTCAAAACACAGAGGAGGCAATTGCAAACCTAAAATCTTTGAAAGTCTCTCAAAAGGACTTGTTCATAGCCCAAGATGTAGTGGTTAAAGCCAGTGCTTTCAGAAAATTGTTTGAACAATGTAGGTGAGACACAAATGTCAACAAACATAGGTTAATCATGGCTTTTAGAGAGTTGAAGGAGATGTAAGAAAGGTTGGACAAAATTACCTCCATCTTGGTTAATGAACAAATGGAAACTAAAAAAAAAATATGTGAGATCATGGAAAAGGATTTTCTCGACATGAAGGAAAATATGCCTCAAATCAAAAACCTGCATGTTTTGAATATGAAGAGTATAATGGATCATTTGAAAATTATAGTAGAACTAGTAAATGCTATGCAAAAGGACAAATAAATGGAGAAGGATGGTGTCACTCCCAAAAAGGAAATGATAGATCCCGATTATGAGAGATGGAGAGTGATAATTTCTAGTTTAGTGTAGGAATAGATAGAAAGCATGAAAACACTGGATGATATTGTAAATGAATACTTTTTGGTTTATGTGTTGTAGCATGTTGTTAGCTAGGGACTTTTTTTCTAGTTTGTTCACAGGCTTATCTGGCTATTAGTTTGGTTGTTAATGTTGTTAATTTATACTTGCTGATTTTTATGGGCTTCAATGGGTATACCCTTGGCTTTGATTTCTTATATTTTATCTAACTCTCTGTATGGGGTGGGGTCCCCTTAACCCTTCTTTACCTTTAATAAAAAAATATCGAAACATACTGGATAAAAATATTGAAACTTGTTTGAGATTGTATGTTTCAAGATATTATGTGGACACATTTCCTTATTAAAGAGTAATTTCAGTATGTAATTCTTTTGCAGAAAGGGGAGGGTCTGTAATTCTAATACAAGGGCTAACAACAACAAAGAATACATAAACATCAAAACTGTGACTCAAAATAAAAATGAAGGATTATATAACAATTTGAGTTTTGAAGACTTAACTAGTTAAAAAATGTTTGAGCTACCTGATATTGAATAAAGATGTATGTATCGACATATTATTTCTACAAGTCAAATCTCATATCATATTATAAGTATGTAACTTGTTTGTTATAGACAAGAAATAATATTTTTAGTGTTGTAACTTTTTGTTTAGAGTTTTTAATCAAGAAGTGTGATACTTATTTTTTTGTTGTCTTTTAAATAAGAACAATATCCTAACATATTATTGCATTAAAAAATAAATCCAACTTCAATTGACAGAAAGTGTTTGAAAATGATAATAATCAATAGTGTATTATGTAATATCAAACATAATTGAATATTCTAATCACATTATAATTTTATTTGGATAACTTACACATAAATATAATACAAGTACAACACAAGATAGATTGAAACTCTCAATATTTTCATATAATGAAGAACATTAAAATTACCATATATATATATATATATATATATATATATATATATATATATATATATATATATATATATATATATATATAGTCTGAATATCAAATTAATTTAAAACCATATTTTCAAATGTTAAATTTCACAATTTAATATTGCAACTTCATCGTTAAGAAGTATAACTTCATTTGCGTTAGTGTCTCCTTTGCACCAAAAAATATTTTAAAACACTTTACTAAACAAGATCCTACATGGATGCATTGATAATCAAAAGTATTTCATGTTTTGGGTTTACTGCATCATTGACAGATACTAACATTGTATCCTCTTCTATTTTCTTCTTCAACAATATTTCAGGATCCATTCCATGCTCCTTTATGATACTTATTAAGGCATTATTTTGATTGTTTGAAGTAACAAGCTTTTGCTTCAAATCAACATCTATAACTAGAAAATTCCTTACAATTTTTAAATGCACATCAATCACTGTTGCCTCTTTCTTCAAAATCTGGTACTTTGAATGTATTTTTAAAAATAGAAAAATAATTAGTAAAAATTTAAAAAATTGTAAATCATATTTGAAAATTTATTAAAACTAACCAATGCCTTATCCCTTTCCACATTTCTAATAAGTATAAGTCCCTTGTCTCTTAACCACATATTATGGTAGGATTGTGCTTCTACATTTAAATTCTATATATAAGGGCGGGGGTGTCCCCCCACCCCATATATAGATTAGATATCTGGAAGGCTCAACCTAAATGAACTGAAGAATACAATAAATGTATTTGGGAATGGTTATTAAATCAATAATATATTTATTTTATAATAAATTTATCCATAAAGTCACACAATTTTAAGTTTTCAATATCCTTTGTTAAAATATCATTAATAGTGGCTAGAAAATTTTTAGAAAAAAGAATTTCAAGTGAATTTTTTTCATCATTTCTTAAGGCAGTTTCTCCCGGAGAAGGTGTGTTTGATTTTTTTTCTCTTGCTGGAAAACATTGCCTTATCCCATGAATCATATCTCATGGATTGAAATTTCCATGGGCCTAAAATCCACTTTCAATCCCAAGATATTCCTCATCCAAATAAATATAATTTGATACAGAAACACTCCATACACTTAGAAAATTACCCAACAAAAAGTTGGAAACTCAGTTACAAAATTCAGGGTACCCCTGCTTGAAGTTGGAGCATGAAATCAAATATGTTTCCCATAGCCCCTGGTCCTAACATTTTTTTTGTGGCAGTGGTAGCGGTGACATATTTCTCCTCAAATTAGTAGATGCATTTTAAGATGGAGGAGGCACTATAATACTCAATTGTAAATAACAGGAGAAAAATGAAATGAAAAACATAATAATAATATAATAATAAAAAGTTATATATTTATATTTTTTGATTGATAATTCTTGGAAAAGGCTCTAAGGGCCAACTACAAAAGATATATCAATGAAGCTCACAAAAAGCAAAATACATCCAACAGAAGGCAAGATTAAAAAAGAAATTGACTCAAACAAATCTTGAAAAAAGTTCCAAAAAACCCCATACCTGAAATACATAGAAATTGCATCGATAAGACCAAAAACTAGATACAGTTAGCAAAAAATTAGTAAAAATTCTACCTAGGTAGACTTTCTTCTTGTTCTCAAACTAGGTCTCTCCTACTTCATCTAACTTCTAGGAGAGTCATCATCCTCTAAACTGCTAAGAACTAAATTCATCCTTTTCCCTTTGTCCCGAGCCACTTATCCCTACATGATTTCCATCCTCTTCCCCAAAACCACTACCTCTGTATTGGTCCTCTGAGTATTCCTTATCAAATTATGTTTTTCTGCTTTAATTTGTGCAGCCATATCCTCCAAATCCTTAATTTTGTTACCTAAGAAATTTATAAGACTATTTCCTTCCTTAACACTTGAGGATGTTCCCTAATCCATATTTTGTCCTACCAAATTTTGAAGAGAAGACACCGCATCTAAGTCTTTTTGAGCCTTTGCCTTCATATCCATTAATTTAACCCTATCATCCAGTGAAATATATTCCTCTCAATCTTTACCCAAAGTAGTTCCTGAAACCCTAGATTTCGGGTCAAGCATACCAACTTTAACCAAAATAAAAATTAGTCCCTGATGGAGAGGGGCTACCCCCTTTTCAGCTTGAAAATCCTTAATAGAAACTTGCAGAGAACTATACAAGAAAAAGGGAACATTGATTTTCCTATCCCTCCTAAAATGACTAAGCAACATGAAGTGATGTGAATTCAATTTTATGAAATTTCCATCCAAAGTAATATACTTCATCAAATGAAAACAAACCTCTGGGCATCGACCAAGTAAAGCCATTCTAGAAATGCCATCCTCCATGTGATGGAATTTATTGTCATCTCTAAAGAATGTTTTAACTTCTTGAGTGAACCTAGTTTTATCTTTAAAAACTTAACATCCAAAACAATCCATACCAATGACCTTTGCTATGAAGTATTTAGTTACAAAATGTTGATGCCTTGAAAATTGACAACCCCATTATCTTAGGCAAGCGCAAAATCCCTAGACAATCTTTCATCATGCCCTTTCAATCTTTGGAGAAAATTAGTTATCCCTCCCTGCTTAAATATTTACCATATGACATTATCCCGCTCAAGACCAACACATGACGACAACTAAAATCTAACCCTACTAACCCCCATCTTCAAACTCTGGCACTGAAACCTACACAAAAGAGGTGACAAAAACTAAAAATAGTCGAACCTATCTTTAAAATAAAATACAGGTACCTTTACACAAAACCAAATAATCAAAATAAAATCCCAAATCCTCTTCGTCCTCTTCTCACGCTGTAAATAGAAAATTATATATAATTTATGATTAAAAACATTAATTATTTGCGTAGATTACAATTGAGATGTAGATGGGTCTTGTTGTAGTTGTTGGTTGTTGTTGAGGAGTAGAGTGAAAATATTGGGAGTGGTACTGGTAGCTGTGATGTAAACGCAATTAACCATTAAAAATTTAAATTTATCAATTTCTTCGTTTAAAAAATATAACAAACTAATAATAAATTAAAATTACAACTTAAATGAGATACATACCCTATGGTAATGAAAATATATCTTGATCATGTATTTCTTTAAATTCATAAAAAAATAACATAGTGGCATGTCTTTGGGATATAACTTCAATAACTACCCCATGTTATAATTCAACAATGAACAAACTATTAATATCAAATCTAATATATAAATATGAAGAAAATTAATAATAATTATAAAAAAAAAAATCATAAATTTGGGATTCACATCTTACTGTTCAATTATTAAAGACATAGTTGTTAGCTTTATGTAGAGTGTGGTAGGAAAAGGTTTGCTACATAAATTGTATAGAGATTCATAATATAATGCAAGATTAAAATGTGTGTAATTAATAGGAATTTCATTCACATGAATGTTACTCAGGTTATTTCTTATCCTGGAGGATAAGAAAGTGCACCAATCATATTTCTATCCACTTAGGGTGCACATGATATAAGTGAAGACCCATTATAATCTTGAACATAAAGATATAGGAATCTAAATATATATATATATATATATATTAACCTTGCAATATAATTCTGGTCTAGAAAAATTGAACCACAACTTGTAGAAATAGTTTAATGAAATACTTGAGGGGAATTCCTCTTTCTAAAGGATTCAGGGAAACTGTAAATGTAAGGAGACAAAAACTTGATAAATATTTAATAAAACATAAAATTAAAATTTGTAAAACAAAAAATTATGTAAATAGTAATATGATTATTAAAAACATACTAGTAGCTACATCAATAGATAATTGGAAGTGAGACTCCAAATACTTGACATCTTCATTTGTCAAAATATCCTTCATTGTGACATGATCCACATATTTGTGCGGTATCCTTTTCAAACTTACAAAGTATTTAGGGGACATTCTAAAGGATAATGTGTGTGATTGGAGTTAAATATGAAAAGTACAATAGGAATTGTTATAGTTGGTTAAAAGTTGGTTGATTGTTTTTGTGTTTGTTTGAAATTGGGACATATAAACTAGCCCTATGAAAATTGTGTCTTTATTCCATTGGGAAAATGAATTGGGATTTGATACAAGGTTATAGAGTTGTGGAAATAAAAGGCTCTTAAATGAAAACTTATAGTTATTAATTGGTGGGATCGCAGGTGGTTTGGAGATGACCTTCTTTGTTGGCATTTTTGTAATAAATGGAATAGATGTCTGCTCTGGAATTAATGGATGGTATGGATGGTTTTTTATTGATGGATGAGGTTATTTTTCTCATTTTCTTTAGGCTCTTACAATCTAGCTAAGATGTTGTGCAAAGTGAAAATAAATAAACTGGATGTATATATAGGAATATTTGGAGGGTGTTTTTGGATGTGTTGGAAAAATAATTTTTCGTGTGGAAAATTATTGAGTTTTCAAAAATAGTGCATGGCTAAGCCCCTCCTTCTTGTGTACAAGGAGGCTCCCATTATTGAATGTAAACTATTTAAACTACCAAAAAAATGTGGGGTGGACAATAGGATGTGGAGCACATAGGAACACTCCACTAAACCCATGAAAAAGTTCTTGTACAAGGTATAAGGGAGAATTTTACAGTGATGAGGGGTATAGGGGATTTGGGGAAATTAGGAGAGATAGGGTTACTATAATGAGTAGGCTTACTGAGTTCACATACAATAACCAGAGTGAGTCCAAATCCAATAAGAACACAACCATGCAAACAATGATAAGACATAACAAATCATAGACACATAATTCTATTGATTCATTTATCAAAGGTAAAAACACCTTTCTTGCTTTTACAAGATTATCATGTATGAAAAGTTGGAAAGAGAGAGTAGAAGAACATATGACAAGAACTAGAATAATTGTAACATTTATTTTTTGATGTAGTGGTTTTAACCTCAAAAATAAACATTCAATTAACAATTTCCAACCCCTTGGAATGGAGAAGCCATTCCAATTTATAACATTACAAACTATCCTCTCATCTACCCCCCATATGACCTTTCACATATCCTCATCACTTGTGACCTTTCATATTCCTAGGAAGTGAGTCTTTTTATTATTATTGGAAAAATGAATCTTATAATGTTTAGCTAAGGGCCATATAAGTGAATAAGATGAAATAATAAAAAGCACATTCTTAATGATAAATTATAAAATGAAGAGAGAAGAAATAAGAAAGGGAGAGAGAAGGAAGGGTTGAATGATCTGATGAAGAGAAGTTTTTCTAATGGAGAACTTGCTGATTTGAAGCATGGTAGTCCCAATTTCATCCCTCTAAAAAATGCATGAACACTCCATAATGTTAAATGAGTTTTTAGAAACACTATTTTGAAGCATTACAATGCGAGCATGAGATTACTACGAGCATCACTCATGATAGTTCCTTCTTGATCTCACAGTGAGAGTGAGGATTTCTTTCTCATTCCTTAGGCTTTCACAAATGAATACAATGATAATGAGAGAAAACTCCATGGAACTCAAACGTCTTGACATTTATCCTTCTCTTACTAAGATGAGTCTTTGTCAAGTGGGTGAAAGGATTACGCTTGAGTGAAATTCTTGCGAAGTGCCCAATGGTTAGAATGGAATGAGATGATGGAAAAAATCTCTCCTTCTTGAGATATGCTCATAATAAAATGTTTTAGATGAGTGTTTAAGAACACTACCACGTGGATGAAAATATATGAAACATAGATGATTTCCCATTCTTGTACACATAATGCTCTGAATGAAGATCATTACCTTCTCACCCTTTCTCGGCTCCAAAATCTGTTTATACACCTTTTGTTCACATATTTCTCATGGGAAGGTTTCCGCTATCAAGAAATACATACTTGGATTCTCTTGAAAAGAAGTAGGTTGCGATGGATCACTCTTTCTTGACTCAAGAGGATATATGGGATCTATGATTAAATTTTCCTTCTTGTGATCCTCCTTGAATATAGAACCACTGTGCGCTCTCCTTTCATTATCTTCCTTTTTAAAGGTTCATGTTCAATGGTCCTTGATTGTAATTTTAATGTTTCATCCTTTGAGGATTGACCACACTACCAGGTGTTTGATTGAGTGTTTAAGAACAGTATGACATCAAATGAAATTGGGATAATTCATTGTTCTTGCGTTCATGATGCCACACATAAAGATCACCTATTTAGCATTCGCTACTCCAGAGTACTTGAATGAAATAAGATTTGGGATGATTACATACCTTTTTGCTCATATGATTTCAATGAGAAAGGAGGATCCTTTGATTCTTCACATATGATGGCCTAAATATTTTCATGACTTGATTAGCTCTAAGGATTTTTTTAGTGGTGAATATTTGTAATATGGCGAATATTTTGTTTTAGAAAACATTGAAAAGGTGAATTTTCTAGCATGGGTCATTGACATGTTCACCTAAAAATTTAATTTTAATTTTTTTAGGGGTCGGCTTCACCTACCTCTTTAAAATATCCCCTATATAATCCTATGTTATTTACTAAGTAGAATGCTACTTTCTAACTCATACCACCTAGGTGCATATCTATTATCAAGTACATAAAACTTGTGAAGCAAAAAATGCCAGTACACAAAAGTATAGTTTTTCAGAAAAAAAAAAGTTCAACTGACACACAAAAAGAATGCTCTGTTGACAGGTGACAAGAAGGCTCTGTGGACGGGTGACAAGAAGGATCTGTGGATGGGTGACAAGAAGGCTCTGTGGGCAGGTGATGAGAAGATTTTGTTGACATGTGACAAGAAGGCTCTAAGGATGGGAAACAAGAGGGATGTGTGGATGGGCAACAAGAAGGCTCTATTGATGGGAAAAAAGTAGGATCTATTGATGGGTGACAAGAAGGATCTGTTGATGAGTGACAATAAGGATCTATTGATGGGTGGAAAAAATAACCTTCTAATGCATGACAGGGAACTGTTGTTGATGCGTGACAAGTTTTGTTTGTTGATGCACGATAAGGTGTTTTTTTTATGGACAATGGAAGTTGTTAGTTCTCAAAACACCTAACAAGTTACAAAAAAACTCAAAAGTCTTTGTTCAAGTATTTTAGAAACTCTGATGGTTCAGATACCGTAACCACCAGCACCCATAAATCTCCCATTAAATTCAATTAGAGCACAGACTGTGTGGAAGGTGTTATTGAAGTGGACATGCATTCTACTCAGTATCAGCCAAATGACACCTATAATGATACCATGCCAAGGCTTGAAGATATTCTAGTAGTGCAGGTAGAGCTTGAAAATATTCCTATTGATGTGTAACTAGGAGTGCAAAATGCAACAAATAATTCAAATGCAAATAGTGGCTCATGAAAAAGGAAACCTAATGATCATGATATTCCTAAAATCTCTGCACGTAAAATTAAAACTGTGAATACGAACAAGAATATGTGGACACTTGGGAGGACATACAAGTTTGACTGGGATGCAAAATTTCCATTTATTGAACATGTACAACTAGCTAATTCCAAATAAATTTCATCAGAATGTACATGTACAATATGTACATGGAAATTGTGAAGGTAACAAAAAATGTAACTGAAGTTGGACACAATTGAAAAACACTATGGAAAACAATATTTCATTATAACTAGGGAAGATGGCTAGAAAATAAAAACACATAGATGGAAAATTGAAAAATAATGCATGCATGTGAAATATGTGGCAGAATATGAGGTAGATCATAAAATACGCAGACTTCTCATATAAAATGGCGGAATGATCACATCGCAAATTGGTAAGATGAATCAATCAAATTTGAGTACTAAACTCATACATTTTTCTACTTTATTCCACATCCTTATGAAAGGAAGACCAATTTTAGATTTCATTGATTTCAAACCTTTGTATCAATAGAATGGAATGTAGAATGTTCCCATGTCTCATTGGTCAGACAAAAGTGCATGGGAAATGGCTAAATTTCTTGCTATGATTGAGAAGGAAGATTTGAAAGAGTGTGTAAAAAATGCAAAGTTTATCTATTTTTCAATTGATCAAGTGACCGTAGTTAACAACACTACATGGGTATGTATCCATGTTTACACTTTAGAAAATCATATGAGGACTCCGCATCTGTTGGGTGTTTAGAAAATGGTTGAAAATTGCAATGTAAAAACCCTATATAAACTAGTTATTTCTCTTTTGAAAGAAAGTTTTGGCATAACTACGAATAAAATTTCTATGAAGTTGGTAAACGTGGGAGAAGATGGTGCATCAGTCATGCAAGGTCATAGAAGTAGGTTGTGTGTTCGATTACAAACATCCATCACCCCTTATATGCTAGAAATTTAGTGTATGGATCACATAATGAATTTAGCATATAAAATCATTAGCAAATATGAAAATGTTGCAAAAGTTGAAGACCTTATAAGAGAATTGCATGCCTATATGGCAAGTAGCCCAAAGTGATTTCTTGAGTTTCAGAAATTTATTACAGATGGAAAACAAATCTGAAGGATTTTGAGACAAGGTGGATTTCATTGAGTATGCATGCAGAGTGCGTGAGGAGTATCCTTCATTAGTCGGTTTCATGCACAAATATTGTCATGAAATTGACAGGGTGAGGGAATTTGTTGTTCCATCTAACTGATTTAGAGACATTTCTTACATTGGTAGGCATTTTTCCAATGCTGCAGGAGATCAATACATTGATAAAGCATGCACAGGGGAGATTAACCTATATTGTTGATTTTATACAGATGAGAAAAATGGCATGTATGAGTCTTAATGCCTTGTACACTTCCCCAGAGAGTTTTGATGCACCTATTTTTGATAATTGGAAATTTTTATTGGATCTTAACCATCCCAATAAATTTTTGAGATTTAATATCCATGATCAACTATGTATCCATGTTAGCGAGAAAGAAATACCACTGCACATTCTACAAAAAAGTAAAGACATTACATCAACGGAAAAAAAAAAAGTTCCTGTGACACGAAATCTGTTTGATTCTGTAGTAATTTAAACAAGAATAAAATTTAGAAAATTGCAGAATCCTTAACATCATAAATTAGAGAACGTTTCAGCCAAGACAATTTTTTTGAAGCCATGTGTGTGATGAATCCAACTTTTTAGAATACAGAAGGTGGTCGTGCTGATTTTGTAAGTGAGCTTTTCCATAAATACATGGGTACAATATTGGATCATTTCAGCAAGACATCAGAGGTCAAGGGGATTGAAATAAAAGGTATACTGAATTTTGATTTAATAAAGACTCAATCAACTAATTTTTCAACGACAATGAAGTCAAATTATAAACTCTTAGACCAACCTTCAAAGAGTGGTGCTATTACAAGGCTCTGGAAAAAATCTACCAAATTAGTGTGTTACAAGAAGACATTAGTGAATATTTTTGGCTATATCAGTTGTGCCAAACAATTATTTTGGGATCCATGGAGGATGAAAGAGTTTTTAGTGCTTTATCTTTTATTAAATCAAAACTGAGAAATAGGTTGGATAAAAATCTCGAAAGTTGCATAAGGTGTTATGTTTCTTACTATTCTTTGGAAACCTTTCCTTTTGACAGAGCTATTACGCATTGGAATTCCCTTGCTGAAAGAAGAGGTGTAAATAATACTGTTACGTTACAATTCCAAGTAATCTCAAAAATGATACTGGAAGTGGTGCATCTTCAAACTCCGCGGATGCAAATATTGAATACGAAGAAGCTATTGAAAATGTATTGTTTCAAATTTAAATAGGTATCACCTTGACATTAGACTTTAACTGTTCTTATTTATTCAATTTCATATTACGATATTCTAATTTAATTGTTTATAGTTTTACATAAATACCATTGTAATTCTGTAGATGCAAATATTGATAGTGATGAGGTTATTTTTGATCTGTAGTTATCATCAAATATTTTACAGGTATTTATATCTACATTTATTAAAATATTATTATTTATTAAATTGGATTTATTTCATTGGTATTTTAATTTTCAAACCAATTTGATATTGTATTTTGCAAGGTCTTCAAATCCCAAATCTAGATTCTGCATATTCTGCCATGCTTAGTGTTTGGTATAGTTGCCATCCACTCTGTAGTGTATTCTTGATATTTGTGTTGCCTTCGATATGAATAGGTTCTAGTTTTCTTTAATTTACTTAGGTTAGATCTAGATTCTATATTTTAATTTCTCTTCATTTCATTAATGTTTATGAAAAACATGAGTTGACATCCATCCAAGGAAGCTCTCGCTTCTTGGGACTGAGGTTATCAGGCAACTCACCCATTTTTATTATAATCCTTATCCATTTTTTATGTTGAATTATCGAGAATCGAAGGTCGTCTAGCTTTCTCAAGAAGATAAGAGGTACCCTAAACACTATCTTAGTGGTTAGCCATAGGTTTAAATGTGAAGAAGATTTTACCGTATTAAGATATCTGTGTCATACCACTTTTTTTCTTTGAGCTTTTTTTTTTTCAATTCAATATAAAATAGAAATGATATACATATTAAAGAGTTTAAAATTTAAAATATAGAGAAGAAGCTTTTACTGTATTAAGATGTATCTGTCACACCACATTCTTAATTTTCTTTAAAAAATTATCCATTATCATCATCTAGTCACATACAATTCATCATCATCCATATCTACTATAATTTCATTATCTACATAACACCACATTATAAATGAATAAATAGATGATCCATTCTAATTTCATCAAACATATTATATGTCATCACCCACATGTAATGAAAAATGTAAACATGACCGTCATTGCGAGCAGAGATAATATTGCATAAAGTTTAAATCTGTGAATCATGATTATTCATCAAACATACACACCATATACAATATAGAAATTCTATATAAAAATATAACAACATACAATTCATCTAGTCACGTAAAATTCATCATCATCCATATCTACTCGAATTTCATTATCTAGACATCCAAACCTATTGTCCACATAGAACCACATTCTAAATGAATAAATTAATAATAACTATAAGCACATTTGCTCTAATTTCATTATCCAAACATCCACATCTAATGATAAATGTAACTATCTGCATCATTGCAAGTAGAGATAATATTGCATAAAATTTAAATCCAAACTTCAAATTAAACAAATATTCAAGTATCAACTTTCATTCTTCTATATATTAAATATTTAAAATTTCAATTTTGAGGTTCCACAATCCTCAAGCCTTAATCATTAACATTTTCACCAGACCCTACTATATTCCTTGCCTCAATTATCCCCGAACTAATCAGATCCTCAGCAGTCATGTCTAGGTTATTGATGATTTCTTATTCTTTCTTTGTAGCATCTCTATGGGATGTCAAAGAAGGATCTACCACTGCCTTTGCTTTAAATAAAATATTAGGGTCATAGGCATTCTCTTTAATTATCTGCTTAAGTGTATTGTTTTGTTTGTTAACCAAAACAATATTTTATTTCATCTTAATTGCTGCGGATACATTGTTCTTTGTTGTTTCCAAGTGAACTTGGAAGACCTTGACTTGACTCTTTAAATTTTCATATTTCAGTTGCAACAAAAAAAGTGAAGTCAATTAAACATATTAAAAACAATTTTTTATTGAAATTAATTAAAAAAATTCAAATTGATTATACTTACGACAACTCTATCTCATTCGGTGTTTGCAATCATGACCATTTCCTTTTCCTTAGACCATTTATTGAAATAGGCCTAGGCCTCGCAACTGATATTCTCCAATTTGTTTAATACTTTATCTAAAATATTGTCATTATAGGTGTTGTTATATGCGACAGTTTCACTTTTAGCTCTGATGAATAATGCATCCATCTTCACAGGTTGATTTTTAACTGTTGTAAATAAGCTCTCTCTTTGGCAATGGTTATTATAACAAATTACTATCTCAGATATTAATACTTTTTCCCTTCACTCCCATTAAATGAGCTCACTGATTTGAGGTGTGATAAATTCATTCATGTGGGATTGAAAATCATAGCCAATCAAGTTCTCCAAAGAAAATGTTGGCAATTCATCACTATTTGTATTAGAAGAGGATGATTTTGAAGGAGAAGTATGGTAGATTTTAGCTCAAGCAACATTTGCTACATCTTTTTTATTTTGGGAGCGCTGATCCTAATAGAAATAATATAAATTAATATTAAAATTAAAATGTTGAAGATTTAAATAAATTTAAAAGTACATTGAGATGGAAATATACCTGCTGGCCTTGAATCATATCACGTGTGTTGAAAAAACTAGTTGGTTCGCAGCTATCAATGCCCAAATAATCTTCATTTAAAGTTATTTGATTCAAAACTCATTGTCCTATTGCAGTAGGACAACCGATGAGAGACATGGTCAGAATAACAAATTACAGGGGAATGTTTAGTGTCCCGCTAGGGGCTAGAATCATAGGCATGCGTGTACCAATGGTATTTGTCCTGAATCTCTGGTCGACATTTTGAATCATAATTACGGGTTTGATTGAGTAGTTGGGGTTTGCAAATTTTGAGTAGAAGACAAAGGATTGCTATCAACTTTGAAAAACAAGCACAAAATCATTAGTAATTACTAAATAATATGTAAAAACATTAAATAAATCACAAAATAAATGAAGTCATACCTAGTTAAGCAGGATTTTGTTGCGGTATGAATTGATTGTGTAACATGAGGGGCTATGACAGAATTTGAATTGTTTCAGTTGCTGCTTATGGTGGTAATTACTGTTGAGATTCAACAATTGCAAGATATTATACTGAGTGAGTTGCTGATGCTTTCTTTGAAGCACGTGTGTAGTCCAAAGTCCCTGCAAGTGTAGGAAATACATGTCAATTCAATATGATAAATCATTCAATGGTAAAATCAAAATGTAAACAACCCTAATTTGAATGTTAAGGGTATTACGTATCTGTCATTTTGTTAATGCAAATACTTGGGCATCAGTTGATGAGAGAACTTCAATTTCATATTGTGATTCTCCCAAGGCCTCAACATGTTGTTGGTCTCTTCCTCTTGATGCATATTTTTTTTTGTAGAAGAGACTCCAGAAATATTTTCTACATATAGAAAATATTCAATTAGAATTACATTATATTAGTACACAAATATTCGATAAGAATGAGAAAAACATAAAAAATACTACCCTTTGTAAAGATAGAATATGAACTATTTACCTGTTGCTCTTCAAGTGGAATTGAAAAAAAATTCATTGTCTCATTTGTGCAAGTTGGATTTGTTTCATCTTTTAAATTATAATAAGCCTCATAATAAAGAGCTAGGATATAGTTTATTGAATGAATAGCTAGTTTTTCTGAAATTGATGCATTGGTAATGTCAACCTTTATCTTGTTAGATAGAAATGTGCACCAATCAAATTTTTGATTTCTGATTGTTGCAAGAATTTATGCAACAACCCAATTTGGAATGTTAGTTTGTCAACCCTGCATAATAATTTTGGCTTGAAACAAAGAAATCAAGGTAGCAAGAAAGTGTTGTGCAACATCTTGCGTATCCACTCCTCATCTAGATTTGCTGACATGAACTACAAAATTCATCAGAATTAATATCAATTTGAATTAATATAAAAAAACATTCAAATGAGAGCAAATTACACTTATAATCAACATTGAAACCATAACTAGATTCGAGGAAAATCTTATCATTTTCAGTGAGTGCTTCCTTGGTTGTTACTATTGACATATTTTTAAAAGGGAGGCCTGTCAATCGATGGATATCAACATGTTTGACACTAAAGGATAATGTACGTTGATCATCCAATGTAACAGTAAAAGTATTTTTTTATGTATTTTAGGACAAAAAGAGGTAATTAAGAATATGATGGTCAACCTCAAACTGAGGCATGCTAACAAGCCCTTGGAATTTATATGCAACTATTGATTCCCTATATTCTCCATTCATTTCCATTACTACATTTATGTGGGGTCACATAGTGCTTCTGTATTGAATCTTTTCCTTGGAGGCTCCAGGTGTTGGATCCTGAGGTTCACCTTGGGAAAAAGAAGCCATGACGTTGACGTACAATATTTGTAGCAAGAAGTGCTTGAAGAAGGGGAGAATATGGTAGCTGAAAAATGAGAATGTAAAAATGAGGGGATGTGTTGGTATTTATAGGTAAAATTAGGGTTTCTTGTTGTTGGCGCATGTTAACAAGATTTTGTTGTCGCATGACAACAAGGGTCTATTGACTTCCACCAATAGTACCTTGCTGTCGTGTGACAAAAAAAAATTGTTGATGCCCACTAGCAACATTTTTTGTCACGCGAAAACAAAGTGTTGTTGATGCCCATCAGCAATATCTTGTTGTCGCATGACAGAAAAATCTTGTTAACGCCCATCAGTAACATTTTGTTGTCACGTGATAGCAAGGTGCTGTTGGTAGGCATCAAATGAACCTTGTTGTCATGTGATAACAAAATTATGCTGACAAATGACAACAATATTTTTTTTCACGTGACAGCAAGGTGTTGTTGATGCCCATCAACAATGCCTTGCTATCATGTGACAACAAATTTTTGTTGACGCACGCCAACAATTTTTTACTATCACATGACAGTAAAATGTTGTTGACGGGTTTCAACAAATTTTTTGTCATCACTTGACAAAAATGTGTTGTTGACACCTGTCAACAAAATTTTGTTATCACATGACAATAAGGTATTGTTAATGCCCGTCAGCAACCCCTTGTTGCCATGTAAATTTCCCTCTTGCTCTCTTAAAACTGCCAGGAAAATATTTCATGCAGAAACCTATGAAAATTTTCCTTTGTGGTAAATCTGGCCAAAAAAATATTTTCTGGGGATTTTTCACCTCCTTTTTTCCAGAGTCTTCTTAAAGTCAACCTTGACTAGCTCACTTCAATTCGCTTCTCAAAGAGATGATGATGGATTCAAGGGATGAAGTTTCTCAACTTTCCTAAAGAGTTTTTCATTTCAATTATGATCATAATGAAATCCTTTGATGAATTTTAATTCCAATGGGTCTCTTGACACTTGTCATATTCTTTTCTAGCCTCATGATGTTCCTAATTTTCACATGTTGTTCCTTGGTATGCTTTGTTTTGCTCCTTGCCACAATTGTGATCAAAATGATACTTTAGAATCCTTGTGAAGAGTTAATTTTCCTATTTGATATTATAAACTAATTTACAACCATGTGAGGATTGAAAAAAGTAGCAATATGAGTGAAAACAAAGCCAACAACAACTTTCTATACTAAAAATTGAAACTTTCTATTTTTGGTAGGTGGGGTTAGGAGCTGATATTTTAGGAGTTTTTTTTTTTTAAAATCTCAAATATTATTTTATGAATCTCCTAGAACACTTTTATTACCTCCATTTATTTTTCTTTATTATTTTTATGAAGTTTCTATTTTTAGTAGGTCACTTTTTTGGAAACTGCTATTTTGGAAAAGTTATCTATTTTACCCTATTTGTTGTTTTGCACTGTTTCTAAATGTTTTGATTAATTGTAACTTGATGTTTTGAGAGAATTAATTTTTTAGTAAGTGACTATACAAATCATGTTTTATTTTTATAAACTGTTCATACTTGTGTCAATTTGCAACGAAAACACCATTGTTGGATTCATCTTTATACTGAGATTTCGTGCTCCAATTTTTTAGAGTGATCCTTTTACTGGAAATCTTACACATCAAAAAGAAAAATTTCAGATGGCAAGGTTTCATGTTTCTAGCTATAGGAAAATAGGGCATCATCTGGTATACAATAATGGTATTCTCAAAGGTGTCTAGGAGTAGATTCTTCAGTTAAAACCTTGGTGTAATTAATTTTCTAGTTAGTAATTTTCTAAAGCCATGACTGGTATGGAATGAATTTGGGATCATCCCTGTCATATTATGATGTTTTTATAGGTTCTTGAGCATCAAAAATAGTGGATATATATACTTATGCAAATAAATCAACTCAACAACAAGTTATCTTTTTTTGGATGCCTTCCTGGTGACTATAATTTAACCTTGGGTGGTTGAAGTTGAGTTAAAAGTTGGGTTTTATCATGGGTTACCATTTATGTCTCTTCTATATCCTTTGAAAAAGGGAAAAAATGGCATCTTGGAGAGATGATGACACTTGACAGCCTATGGTGGAGTGTGCACAAGATGGGTTTATCCAGTTAAGCTCCCATGGGGCTAAAGAATGGTCGTATGGAGAACCACATAGAGGATTACATGGGGGTTCCATTTTTATATCCCATATTTACCCTTGGGAAAGAGACAAGAGGGGAAAAATGGGTGACATGAGCAAAAAATTGACTTGTGGCACTTGAAACTATGACTATGGGATTAACATACCTTACACTAGAGGAAACTTGAAAACAAAAATCCCGGAGCTTGGAAGGTGAAATTTTTTATGATTATAACTACAAGAGATATTATGAAACTAATGGAACATGTTTTAAAGATTTATTCTACCTGAAAATATAATTTTTTTCCATGTTTTGATTAAGACAATGAGGTGTGTCTACAGAAGTTGAGCTTCCTTGAGAGATTATTAGGTCTTGTGTAAAATATGATTCTTACATTAAGTAAAATATTCTATCATATTTCCATTTCCTAATTTTTTGAATTATAACTCCTTACAGATCTCCCTGAATCATCTATGAAATTTTAGGTTCATTTTTTGACCATTCATTCCTTGCACCTGAAAAACCCTGCTTTTGCACATTCTATCCCTAAACCATAAAATATTCCATAAATATTAATAAAAAAATTCCAAAACCTTTTTGGATCTCCAATACCACCTCTGGATTATTATGATCTTTTGTAACCTTCCCAGAGTATGCACACCTGTCTTGAAATGGTGAGAATTGGCCTATTTAGGCCTACCACATAACTTGTCTTTAGTTGTACTTTACTAAATGAAAGGAATGACCTTGTTACATAATTTAAAAAAATTACACATACTTGTTCAACATATTGGGTGGGCATACAAGGTTGGTATGATCATGACACAGAAGACAAGCTGACCAGGAGAGGGGTTTAGGAGGATTTTGAAGTAAATTTTCACATTTGGCTTAGTTGTTATAGCTCAAATTTTGAATTTTTGGGTCTACAAAAATGCATGAAAATATAATGGTAACATGTTTGGTGCTACTGGTGAACATCATGTTTAGTGCTACTGGTTGGTAGCACCCTCCATACTACTGACCAATAACATACAAAATGTTACTGGCTGATAGCATTCTTCATGCTACTAGACAGTAGTAGAAAAATGATACCGGCTAGTAGCGTTTTGCATGATACCATCTGGTAGCATTGAAAATTCTCCTGGATAATAAATTTTTCCATGCTACTAGAAGGTAGAATTCTACATGCTACTGATTAGTAACATACACCATACTACTAACCAATAAATTCAATATGTTATTGGATAATAGCATGCATAATTCTACCACTGAGGCCACATCAAAATTTTCCCTTAATGTTGCAAAAAAAATTCCATCTCCACGAAACAAATTTTCTTGTGATTTTCCATACTTTTGAAAGTGGTTTTTGAAAATTCATCAAATAGTTTATACAATTTTTTGGGAGGGACCCTTAAAATTTAACTTGCACTCAAAGCATAATCTAAATGAAAATTTAAAGGATCGTTGATTTGGGGAAAACAACACAACTCCTACTATATTTCCCAAACTAGAACATGATCACTCAAAATACATCAACTAAGGAAATTGGGGTCTTCAAACTGAGCTCCAAGGTTGAGGAATTGATCTTTAAAATCTGTATTACCAACAAAGTTTCCCAAATCCAAATATTTAAACAATACCTCATATGATGCATTCATAGGGTCTTCAATTACATGCATCAACTTCTCTTCCCTATATACATTAACAAATTTTCAATCCAAAGGAATGGTAGCTTAATATGTTGAAAGGTTGGCATTGATGTCAAGGTGTGTGTGTGTGTGTGTGTGTGTGTGTGTGTGTGTGTGTGTGTGTGTGTTGGCATTCTATGGTCATTGATATCATGGTGAGATTGTTGAAGTGATGACATAGTTTTGTTGAGTCTTGTTAATGAAAAATAATGATGTGGAGAGTCTATTATGAGTTGTCATTGATGTTAAATGATGCCTAATGATAATGTCAAGGTATGTATGGTTGATTTCAGTTGCTTGTAAGGTCATTTTGAGTACAAAGAGATAATTTGAATACAAAGAGGTCTTGTGAGATGGTATGGGCATGGTAGCTTGATGAAATGAGCAGATACAATTATGTAGAGGTTTCTTGAGCATGAGAATGTGGTTTAGAGTTCATAGACATAGGTATGCAGGTCGGGTTCTAGTATGAAGACCAAACATGATGAAGAAAACATGGCCTAATGAGGTAGGTTGATCATTTTTCAGTGCCAATATGAAAATGTGATCATGATAAGAGTGTTGGAATGTTGTTTTAGAATTTTGGAATAAGTTTTAGATCATAGTTTGCAAGAACAAGCAAGATATTGCATTTTTAGTCAAATCAAGTTCTTGAAAATGGTGTTTCCTAGCTCAAGGTCAACTTTGTGATGATCGTTGGTATGTGAATATTCTACATGGCAACCCAATATATTTGGAATATGTTGGTATGTGTCCTAAATAGGTTTCCTTTGTATTATTTTTTGGTTTGAAGGCTAGAGATTTATGAACAAACGTTAACACCAAAACAGGTATAAAACCCTTCTAAAATTGTAGTTCAAAGTTGATAAGGAATATCTTACTAAAATAGGCTTAGAATTAATTTTTTTTTTCTTGTGTGATAATTTACAAATTTAGAGGACTCTCCTAACTATCTCTAAGTAGTTTTGTGTTATCAGGTGAATGAAAAAAAGTGATGGTACATGTCTTGTTTCTAAATATTTTGTTGTAATAGTCAAGTTTTGCAAAGGACCAAATGAAAAACTGGGTGTTTGAGGATGTATGCGACCTAATATACTTTCCTATGATGATTTATAGATAATATTAAGTCCCTAAGTGGTTATACCAAGTCAATTTCTCATGACCAGTTTTGGGACAGTTTTGGCAATTCTTAGTGTGCTTGATGAAGAGCTTTTCTTGTGCCCTTATGCCCTGAATGAAGGTTTATAACATGTGGTAATGATGTTAAGGTCATTTTCTAGATGTTCACATGTTTAATTTTTCATGGCTAATTAGATTGATGTTATACAATCTTAATTATTGTAAGACAATTTTCTTAATGTACAATCCTAGTAGGTGTAGACACTAAATCACACACTTTGGGTATTATTTAATCTTGGTCTCATACTACTATTCATATGGTTTTTGAGTGAAGAAATTACTAATTAACCCACATATTTTATCCATTTTAATTTTCTTTCTATTGTCACTGCCGACCTCCCACACATACATGCTTAATCTATTTTTGTCATTTTGCGTCATTTTAGCCCTGAGTGGGGCACTCGGGCTAGTATTGGGGTGCCCATAGGTGCCCTGGTCCCAGTCGAGGTTCCCTGATCCTCTTTCCACTTTAATTTCATCTTTTGGGAACTTTCTAGCTATTTGAGTAGTCTATATTTTTAGTGGTCAGCCTTTTTGGGGTTAATTACAAAATTAGAATAAGAGAACCATATAAATATAAATTTATGAGACAATAATGAGGGACTAAGAACTAGGCACTACTATCATCATCTAAGGTTACATTCCATCTAAGGCATATAGAGCTCATTTGAATCCATATAGCTCCATCAGAAGGGGTAAGGATGGTTCATCTACATCACACTACATAGGAGGGAATTTTATTCTATTCCATCCACCATTTTATTACATTTTTATAGTTATTGCTTGCTACTTTCACAAAGTGTGACTAACACAAGAGCACCTAGGGCATGATTGCACACACACACATAACTACATTGGGTCTAAGATGTAGTGCAATGCTTAGTTAGTAAGTCCACCATTGTGGCCATTGAGGACAATCTGACCCCTTCATATTGAATCTTTATTTTTTAGGGGTTTGATGCTTGGCTTGGGGTTTTGCAAGGTCTTATCTTCATTAATGATTATCTAGCGACATCCAGGGTGTAGTGCGATCAAAATCCACGTGAAAAAGTAGTGAAAACTTTTGCAAATCACCTAGTGACAAACTACAAATTAGGTTTTCCGACCTCTTGCATAGACCAGGGTGCCATATTTTAGACCAGGGTGCCCACAGGCACCCTTGTATCCTATCCCGAGGCACCCAGTCTGCATCAGATTAGCTCAAATCTACACTTTTCTGGACTTTCTAACACATAGTTTTTGTCACTCTGCATTTAATCTAGTCATCCTCTACGACACAATCCCGAATCACAGCTTGTAAAATCAACTAAGTTCTTTCCACCCCTACTTGTTAATTATGGTTTCACATTTTTATTTACTTAGTTAGTTTGGGTCATTTCCTATTTAGTTTATTACATTTATTTACTATTGTAATATCTTAGATTAAACTCTAAAATATTCATATTTTAGTTAATCATTTTGGTGAACCCATGACATATCTAACCCTTTCTTTTGATCATGTCATTCACCTTATCAAGTCATGACTCAATCTTCTTATCCTAATTTTGTGCCTACTAAGGTTTCTGGTATAGTTACTATGTACTACATGATTTCATGTGTGTGCGTACTCAACATCCTCCTCACTTTGTTACACCTAGGGCTGATCCATATATTAATGTAGTTACTACTTGTTGTACTTGTCTTAATCCTCCTATGGCTCCACCTGCTTTTATTCCTCCACCCATTACTTAGGCAGCTCCTCTTACTACTTCTAAGGGCTATGACATCATTGAGCAACTTAAAAATATGCCTGTCAAGATTTCTCTTTACGACTTATTGTGTAATGCACCAGAATTTTGTAACACACTAGAAGCTTCCCTTTGTGCTATTCATATTGAAAGTGATAACTCTGTGGTGGCCTTTACACATCTCATACAGTCTCTTCACAATTTTCCACATGCTATATCTTTCACTAACAAGGATCTATCACCTTTTGCTAAAAGAAATCCATGTTCCTTTACTCATTATTGTCTTCGTTAACACCACTTGTAAAAAAAGTTCTTATTGATAATGGATCAACCATCAACTATGTGCTTATTCTCTTCTAAAGCAGCTTGGGTATTAGTGATACTCTCATTTCTAGGAATTCTACTATCATCGAGGCTATGACTCTACCACTCATACATGTTCAGGGAACTATTTCATTACATATCTATGTTGGGCCTAAGACTGTTTCTCACTGATTTCTATGTTATAGATGCCTCATTTTAATTCAATCTCTTGTTAGGTAGACCTTGGATTCATACAATGTAAGTGGTTCCATCTACTATTCACCAATGTGTCAAATTTTTGCATGATGGCTATGAACATACTATTACCGTAGATCCAGAGCCATTTAAATATTGTCGCATAGACCCTATTACTGTTATGCCCATTCCACCTTCGCAACGTATTCCATATAATAGCCTTGAAACATATGACATTGGTCAATCTAGTGCTTCGTAATCTTCTTCTACCACTACAAATACTCCAGCTATTTCTACTCACACTACAACTATTATTTCACCTATGGTATCAGCTCCTATTAACATTCCTTCCTCACCTATCGAGGCACATTCTATAGCTCTGCATTTTTCATCACCTACCAATATTCTTGATAATGCTACACAACATGAGGATGATAACATTGACGATTCTGAGGACTCTGATGACGAAGTTGACGCTATCGAACTCACAGATGAAGCATTGGGTCAACTAAATTTCACACCTATTGACGTAGAGAATTCTTACCTCGAAGACACATTTGTAGCCAATGGCCCGTGTGAATATAAGTTCAGGACCCCTCCTTCTACCAATGCTATGATACTTTATCAAGGATCTGTTAACACTATTGAGACTGTTTCATCTCCTATCATGCGGTCTGCATCTTCATCACCTCCTTTCACATGCACACTTCTCATCAACTATTTTTGGCATAATATTCTACTTGATCATACTTCCTCAGATAATATGTGCACACTTGAGGGCTTAATTAGAATTGGTTTAACACTTAACGATATCTTACCGCCTATTCAATCGCCTCATATTTATCATGGTTCTGATCACATCACAACTGCTTATGGCCTTCATGTATTTCATTTGACAATATTTGTTTCCCTCATGATCCTCGCACTTCTCCACTGACACTTGGGAAATCTTGGCTTGATTACATTGGTGGTACTATAGATGTAAACCACACTTCTCTCACATTTCCTATGCCATTCAACAGTGTCTCCATAGGTAATGACTCATCTCCAACTTATGCTCTGAATATTTCTCATTGGTATGCACATGATTGTCCACCAGTACCATTCACCGATGAAGAGTATGCCATGACTATCTACACATTATGTCACAATGGTTATTTATATGATCCACCTCATTCTATTGCTTATCAAGTTTCCAATGTCACTGTAGTAGGCTTCGATCGTGAGAGTGATGATATTCTCGACAGTGTCACATGAATGAATTTATCACCATACACTTGGGGGAAATAACATCCAACACATTCCCCTCCCCTCATCATTAGCGTATCATCTCTTATATTTGCATTATCATACATCAATATCCGAGCTTAGAGATACTCATCACACATTTTAGCATCACCATTTCCTGATGACACACTCTTGTGCTTTAGTTCACACTTGACTGTTGAGGGCATACTACACATGAACCCCACACACTACACAATAGGTACTACACACTACTCGTCACACATATTCATACATCTTACATCATACATATTACATTCTACATTTATTCGATATCATTCACATCTCGATATATGTGCATCTACACATCACACATATTCTATGTACCATACTAGTACTCATCATACATGTATGACACTCTTCTAGTCTATGAGTCTCGCATTAAATAATCCTCATCTCACATACTACATAGCACACATCTTAAAATTTTTATTCTACTATACATCTTGCATTGCATCTTATACATCGCACACTATACATACATTCTACACATCATATGATCGTCTCTTATCATCACACACTACATATTCTTCTATGCACTGCACTCACTACCCTATGATGCACTTTAGTTCCTCAGTCCATACTCGACTATCGAGGGTTTACAAATCAAATGGACCTTAACATACTTACACATTCATCATTTGGCCTTCTATCATGTGACATTACTAGGTTAGTGACCTATGTTAAAGGCTAAATGGTCACCTATTCATTCATCTTGTAGTGCTATATGCTTTAGGCTACATCACCACACCCTCTATTCCTATTGTAGTGAGATACGATTTAGGATACATCACCACTCTTTTGATCATGTTGTCATGATATACACTTTGGCTATAAGGGTCACGTACACATCATCTCTAGGTTGCATATCATCAATACACATACACATTCATAACATCACATTAGACACAACACACACTTCAACCATTTCCTGATGATGAACTCTCATTTATGGATCATTTTTGACTGCTGAGGGGGAAAACTAAATGAACCTCACTACATAAAACTTCATTCACCTGGAGGAGTCACACGGCTCCTATCATCCATATTGCATTCCTTTCCACCCATCCACAACATGTTGTATATCTTGGTTACTTTTACTCTTGCTTACATTTTATTATATATGGTCATCTTATTACACATGCTAGTTAGATATCTTATATGTCATTTATATATACCATAAACACATGCACATTCATAGCTTTTTCTAATTGTGATCATAGATATAGGTCTCTTACATATAACATGGATGCTCAACTTCTATAGCTCCTACAATGGTCGTTGGGAGAATCCACATTCATACACTACATGTGTTATTGTTTCATTTTATACTTAGCACTTTACATCACTTGGTTATACATGCTTTTGACAAGTTGGTTATGTTTATAATATGCTAACGGGTGCTTCATGTGTAACATTTTTTTGCAGGATTACTTTCTTCCATGGCTATATGTTATTTGTAGTTACTTGTTTTTGTTTGCTATTGTATGAGGGCCTTGCCCTATGTTTTGTGTGTACACTTGTTTGTTATATGCAACCATTATTGTCATGAGTTTCTTGTGACATTGTGAGTGGTGTCCCATGTTTACAACCCACTTTGGTAGCCTATATTGATTTTGTGTGTGTTTACTTACAATCTAGCTTACACACTGTTTATGTAGCACACACTTGTATTTACATGCATGCTTGTTTGTACTAACACTTGTTTCTAGCCACTTGTTTGTGTGTACCTTGGTTTCTACCAAGCACATTCCATTCCCCATGTAGGGCACAATTTATGTGATCAATCATATTTTGGGGTTTTATTCTCCTATCAACGATGTCACATGTGCCCCCAAATATGGGGGGCATCATTTGGGGTTTTACACACTACACAACACTTCTACACCAGTTTGGTTTAGTTCATTTTCCACCCTTGGCATTGTGGGTTATACAACGAGTGGGTTCAGACCAATTTATGAACCCCTTACACATTGGATTTTACAGGACATGGTTCTCCTTATCATTTTGGGGAGTAGTTACATGTTAGATGATACAACAGATTTCCTCCAACCAGTGGCATTGGATTGCCCAAAAAACTAGGTAGTACAAAGATCTCTTCACATAACTTTAGGGAAGTAGTTACAGGTTGGAGAATAATGAAACTTTCTCCTTACACTTCTTTGGCCATGGTGGCATGATATTTACCAAAAAACTTACAATATAGGATATCCTTTCTACACCCTTTCTCTCATCACGGATCAGGTGCACATGTTCCTTTTACATTTTTCATTTCCATTACATGTTTTTTACTATATACATGTGTCTTTAGATGAATATTTGACATATTTAATGTGTATTTGACTACTTGGTTATGTTCTCCTTGTAGGTCTGATAGTATGAGAAGAAAGAAGTCAACAAAAACAACAAGGACATCAACAAAAACATTTTGTGGTAGCACACACCATACTAACATGCAGGTACATCACACATATTGACAACTACACATATGTTTCTACCCTAGGTTCACTCTCATCACTTTTCTCTCTTTGCATATTTAGTTTCCATGCTCCATCATATTTTTTCACTCCATGCTTTGTCTAGCTCTTCGACGCATTTCCTACATCACGCTATATGGACATCAAGTACGCATCTCTATCTACTTTATGTTACCGAGTGTTATTCTCACCAATATAAAGTGGGGGAAAATGTATACACTAAATCACGTACTTTGGGTATTATTTAATCTCGGTATCATACTACTATTCATATGGTTTTTGAGTGAAGAAATTACTAATTAACCCTCATCTTTTGGCCATTTTACTTTTCTTTCTATCATCACTTCCGACCTCCCACACATATGTGTCCAGTCTATTTTTTTTATTTTACATCATTTTAGCCCTGACTGGGGCACTCAGGCCAGTACTAGGGTAACCACAAGTGCCTTAATCCCAGTTGGGGTGCCCTTATCCTTTTTCCACTTTACTTCCATCTTTTGGGAACTTTCTAGTTGTTTGAGCATTCTATATTTTTAGTGGTTTGTATTTTCGGGGTTAATTATGAAATTAGAACAATAGAACCATATAAATATAAAATTATGAGACCATAATGAGGGACCATGCACTAGGAACTACTATCTTCACCTAAGTTTGCATTCCATCTAAGCCATCTAGATCTCATTTTCATCCATCTAGCTCCATCACAAGGGACAAGGCTAGTTCATTTGCATCACACTGCATAGGAGGGAAATTTATTCTA
Organism: Taxus chinensis; assembly: GCA_019776745.2. Lineage (NCBI taxonomy): Eukaryota > Viridiplantae > Streptophyta > Pinopsida > Cupressales > Taxaceae > Taxus > Taxus chinensis. The sequence continues at coordinate 391,003,911 of CM034148.1, forward strand.
TTCCATCCACCATTTTATTACATTTCTACACATAGTTATTGCTCGTGACTTTCACAAAGTGTGAGTTTCACAAGAGAACCTTGGGCATGATTGCACACACACACACATATATAACTACATCGGGTCTGAGGTGTAGTGCAACGATTAGTTAGTAACTCCACCATTGTGGTCGTTGAGGACAGTCTGAACCCTTCATTTGTATCTTTTTTTAGGGTTTTTATGTTTGGCTTGGGGTTTCGTAAGTTTTTCCTTCATCACTGATTATCAGTGACATCTGGTTTAGTGTTGAAGGCTTCACATCACTTTGTAACCCTACAAATCTAGGTTTTGGAGCTCCTGCACAGACCAAGGTGCCCCAATCCATTCAGATTTATAAAATATGCACTTTTCTAGACTTCAGCACAATAATTTCCTCCTCCCATTTCTCCAACCATATTTGCAACATATTCCAACTATCTCGTCGAATCAACTAAGTTCTTTTCAACCCTACTTGTTAATTAGGGTTTCATATTTTTATTTACTTAGTTGCTTGGGTCACTTTCCTAATTTAGTTTAGGAATTTATTTCATTATTGTAATTCTAAGATTAACTTTAAAATATTTATATTTTATTTAATCGGTAGTAGAACATGCCTAATGAAGTGTTTCTTGATGAAAATGCATGATCCAGAGCATTCCAAGCATAGAGGAAGTCAGGAAGGTCATTGAGATTTTTTTTGAAAGTTCTCATATATTGGTGAAGTCTACATGAGCCAATAAAGATCAATAATGTAACGTTGGAGCAGATATAATTCTAGTAGGTCTTCTTGAAACTTAATAAATGAGTCTAAGCATAAGTATTCTTAAGACTTAATAAATGATTATAAGACTAATCGAGCTATAACAGAACAAATGGAGCTTAGATTGAGATTATGCCATGTTTTTTAGATGTCATTATAGTGTTTTATCATCTACCATGGCTGAACTAAGTGACATGTGTGCTAGTGACTAGTATATAAGCAAGGCTATTAAGCCTATTTGAACTAGTGGTGTTTATGGAGAAAAGTACAAGATAAGGGTTGAATGTAATGGTATAATAAGGTATTAAAGACCATATGAGGATTAAAATGAGTTCATGAAGAATATCTTATAGGTGAAGAAGATAATTTTGAGTATGCATATGACCTATTGAAGAAGAAAGAGCAAGTAAGAAAGAAAAACATATTTGTGTGTCTCCAAGAGTAACAGAGAAAGTGTATGAATGTTTGAGGATTGGAGTGTGTACTAGAATATTTTGAGAATGTTGAGGTGACTGATATATCAGAGATTGAGAGTAGACCAAGAAGAAGAAGAAGAAAATAGAGAATAAGTCCATCATTTGTTGAGATAACAACAAGAAGAAGGTGGAGAACATCCTTAGGTGGATGAGTTGGTGCTCAGTATTCCTTGGAAGTTGGTGCTTGATAAAACCATAGGGATTTGAAGCTTCCTTGAAATTTGGTTCTTACTAAAACTGTAAGGTTTGGTACTCCTTGTGGAGTTGGTGCTTTACTAAATCAGGGGTTGTAGTTGTAAATAGGGATGGAAGCCTGAAGATTTTATTAATCAGAATCAACAATTTACACAGGAAGGAGCTGTACTACTTATAGGTATTGTACAGTTGAATACAAAAAAGAAACTAGGTTGCACAGGTGCAACCACATTCCAAATTACATAAGCTTCCAATAACATCCGGGAAGCATAAATGAATAACTACAATTATATTGTTAAAACAATATAACCACACCCGTATGAAGACATAAATACATTTAGATGGTTATGAAGAAATATAACCATATAACAACATTATTTAATTAATAACATTAATTAAATAATTTATTCTATAATGCATAATTAATTATATTAGGTAAATAATTAACCTAACATTCCCCCCCTTAATTGTGCATTGTCTCAAGGGATGAGGAAAGAAACTCTCTGAATAAATCAAACTTATCACGTGTAAGTGACTTTGTGAAGATATCTACCCTTTGTTCAGCTATTGGACAATATTGAAGTTGGATGTTGTGCTTCAACACATGTTCACATATGAAATGAACATGTACCTCAATGTGCTTTGTTCTCTCATGAAAAATTGGATTGCAAACAAGTTTGAGAACACCTTCATTGTCAACATACGTGGTGGTCGGTTTGTCCTATGGTATTCCAAGTCCTTCTAGTATGCGACGTAGCCAAATCACTTCACAGATAGCTTCTCTTGCAGAACGATACTCAGCTTCTATGGAAGAGTGAGAAACAAAGTGTTGTTTCTTACTTCCCCATGATATTGGTCTAGATTCCATAAATAATACAACTCCAGAAGTGGATTTTCTATATGTTACCTTCATGATCTAAATCTGAATATCTAGTCAAGAAGAAGTTGTTGTTATTCTTGTATTCTAGATCAAGATCCACTGATCCTTTGAGATATCTCAAAATACACCTTGTTGCTTTCTAATGACAAAATTTGGGTTCCTACATGAACCTGGATAGATAGCTCACTACAAAGCTGATATCTAGTCTAATGTAGGTCAGGTAAATGAGACTACCAATCATCTGCCGATAGAGAGTTGCACTTACCTCATGAGATGGATCTAAACGAGATAACTACACTCTATTCTCCATGGGTGTAGTAATTAGTGTGCAATCCATCATCCTAAACTTCTCAAGTGTAGTCTTGGTATATTTCATCTGAGAAACAAAAATATGATTCTCTTTCAGCCATACTTCCAATCCAAGATAGTAATGCATCAGCCCGATATCAGTCATGTTGAACGATTGATTAAGATTTTTCTTTGTTGCATCAATCATCCTTACTAAACTACTAGTGATGACTAGATCGTCGACATAGACAACGAAAATCACAATCTCCCCCCTTGCTTTTTGAGGTAGAGATTGGGATCATATGGATTTCTAAGAAATCCATGTTGTACGATATGCTCATCAATCTTGATGTACCATGCCTGGGGTACCTGTTTGAGGCCATACAGAGATTTCTTGAGTCTACATATATTTGCTTCTTGACTAGGTACTACATATCCCTCAGGTTGAGTCATGTAGACTTCTTGTAAATCTCCGTTTAGGAAGGCACTTTTTACATCCATTTGGTGGACTTTCCATCCAAACTGTGCAGCTAGAGAAAAGATCATCCTGATCATTTTGATCTTAGCTGGGGGAGAAAATGTCTCCTCTAGTCAATGCCTTCTTTTTGTGTATACCCCTTTGCTACAAGTCTTGATTTATACTTGTCCATTGTCCCATCTACTTTGTACTTTATTTTAAATATCCATCTGCATCCAATGGGTTTCTTCCTTGGTGGAAGATCAACAAGCTACCAAGTGTTATGATTCATCACTGATTGATATTCATAATCCATGGCATCTTTCCAAGATTTTGAATGTAGGGCTTCCTAGACTGTAGAGGGCTCATTTGATTCAATAACTCTACTCATCAAAGCAAAGTTAAATTCTTCTCTTGCTTTATTGTGAGTCCGTGGCCCAGGGGTGGATGTATCTGGTGGAGCATCCATTCTTGCATCTCATAATGTACTTATACACCATTTAGGCATACATTGAACTGTTCCCATGGGTCATGGTTCTATCTGATCAACACTATCATCCCCATCATAAATTTTATCTTTAGAGGAAACATCAGCTTCAATTTTTACAACAGGTGAAAAATCTAAATCTTGTGATTCTAGAGGAGTCTCTGCTTCCTTCTTCTCAAAAAACTCAACATCTCTGCTGGTGTAAAATTTTCTAGTCTTAGGATCCATCAATCTATACCCAAAAGTCTCTTCACTGTGCCCAATGAAGATGAGTTTATGTGACTTCATGTCCAATTTCTTTCTATTTTGTTTGGGTATGTGCATGCTTGCTTTACACCTGAATACTTTGAGGTTTGCAATAGATGGTTTCCATTTTGACCATGCTTCTTATGGTGTTATTCCATCAAGAGCAATTGTGGGCACTCTGTTCAACAAATACACTGATGTCTTTGCTACTTCTACTCAGAATGTCTTTGCAAGTCTAGAATCGTCGATAATGCATCGCAACATTTCCATGATGGTATAATTTCTTCTCTCAACAACACCATTTTGCTATGGTGTGTGTGGAGGAGGCATCTGTCGATGAATCCCGTGAGTTTGTAGGTAGTCTCTGAACTCATCACTGGTGAATTCCCCCCTTGATCTGAGTAGAGAGTTCTGATGTGATGACCAGTTTCTTTCTCAACTACTACTTTGAACTTTTTGAAGGTTTCAAATGCTTTACTTTTCTTGTGAAGACAGAAAATCCACATTTTTCTCGAATAGTCGTCAACACAAAGCATGAAGTACTGGAACCCAAAATGACTTGGTTGCATCGGACCGTAAAGATCAGTATGAACCAGGTCAATTTTACCATGAGCTCAAAATGTACTCCTCTGGAAGGAAGCTTTGTGTTGTTTTCCTGCTAGGCAGTGAGGAAACTTGTCTGTATCCTTCTAAAGAGATGGTATCCCATGTACCATATTACACTGGAAAAGTGTTTCAAAATATTTGAAACTTACATGACCAAATCTCTAATGCCAAAACTATGTTGAGGTGGAGTTCTTAGCCACAAGTGCTTGATCATCTCTGTGAACAAAATCAAATTGGAACATGCGTCCCACATTGGAGGCTTTTGCAATTATTTTTGAGCCTCTTGATTTATCTCTAATCAAACACGTTTTCTTGTCGGATTGACTATCAAAGTCAATTTTTAGGTTGTGATCCAGGAGTTGAATGAGTGAAAGTAGATTCTTTTTCAACCCAGGGACATATAGGACATATGATAGTCTACATTTGTGTGAACCAAAGGGTAGAGAAATGTTCCCAATCCCCTGAACTGTATATGAAGAATCATCTCCCAACGAAACATGATTTTTTGATGGCGTGTCCCTCATTTAAATAAACCAGTCTCTTTGGCCAGTCATGTGTCGAGTGGCCCCTGAATCAACATACCAAACATCAATAGATGATGTGGATGGTTCACTTGATCGAGCAGTGAACAATAATTCTTCATTGTCTGACTGTTCTTGTTGCTCAGTATTATTACCTTACTAGTGGGGTCTTCTTTTCCAGTTCCCCTTTTTATACCCTTGATTGTAGTTAGAATGTCCCTTGTTAGATTGTTGTGGAGGTCCAGAGTTGATTAATGGACCTTTTTTGTAGGTATTATACCAATAATCTTGTAGGTTATGTCCTCTTTTACAGATTGGATATTGCTTCTTTTGTTGTCTATCCCCTTGATACTGATTTTGATTTTGGGATTTTTGATAGGAATTAGGTTTTCCTTTACCTTTTCCTTTCCATTTTTGATGTGAAGACAGTTCCTTCTCCTCTTCATCATTTTTATTGTGCATTACTTCCTCTTGTTGTAATAGGTTTACCAGCTTGTCAAAACCAACTGTTGTATTTGACACATTTAGTGTTATGACAAAAATGTGGTAAGAAGAGGGGAGTGCTCTCAGAACAATGGGAACAAGAGCATCATCTGTGACCAGTTCTCCCAGGGCTAGAAGTGAATCCCTTAATTTTGTAACTCTTCTTAGGAAAGCTTCTAGTTTTCATTCTGCTTGAACTTTAATGTGTGTAACTAACTCTGCCAATTCAGTATAACATTCTTGTTCTTGGCCTCATATACTATGCTCAATTTATCCCACGCTTCTTTGGTTTTTTTGGCATCTCGAATGTGGGGTTGTACATCATTATAAACTCTAAACAAGATGATGAGTTTGACCTTCTGATTTGCTTTATCAAACTTCCATTGTTGTGTTGTGTCAATAGTTGATCTGGTCAAAGTACCATTCACAGCAGGCCAAATTTCTTCAAACTCAAGATGTGTCTTGATTTTAGTCTTCCATGAAACATAGTTGTTTCCTCTGAGTAATTATGAATCCAAAAGAAAAAATTTGGGGGCATTGGTGCCCATTTTGTAGAGATCACTAACAAGGTTTGGCTCTTATCACTCTAGGTATAAGGTCTCCCAATCTATATACTGTCAGTCTAATATACTGAACCTTTCTATATACTCACCCTTCTGATATACCCGGTAATACGTGGAAGAAGCTCTCCCTTTCTATATACCTGGCGGTACATGAAAGAGGCGTTAACGTACATGAAAGAATTCAATACATGGTACCAAGACAGTACTGATGGGTTATGTGTGATTATTGACACCGGCTCAAAGAAATATCCTCATACGCATGTGTAACTTCACTATATTCTCTGATAATTTCTCAATCTGGATTTATGTCGTGTAATCATTCACATATAGATGGGATGGCTCATAGCGTGTGCACTGTGACCTTATTACTCCCCATCAATTTAAAGGGTTGATGCCCAAACGATTTTTTTGCAGCTATATTAGGCATTAAGTGCAGTAGTAGTCACAACAGCTTTACCTGTAAGTGCTTCCCAGAGGCATCATATATACCGAACACTGCAAATGAGATCTAGGATCTCATGAGTGTTACAAAACCAATTTTTTAGCTTTTTTTTATTACAATTCTACCAGTTTCTGAGCATTTATAAAGTTTTCAGTTGACTATGGCAACCTGTAAATTAGTACAATATAATGTAGTATACAAATTACATTCAAAAATCTGGAAAAATTGAATGGCAAACAAAAAAAAATTATTTTGCGGGCCTTGGTGGCCTCCGGAGCCCAAAATGACCCAAAATGCCGGAAACTGTTAAAAAGATGCCCAAGATGAAGTTTTTGGAAGGTCTTCCTTTTTCCAAAAATGTCTGAAATGAAGAAACAAGTCTAGTGGAGAAAAAAAATAATTTAACCCTAAATTAGGGATTTTCTCACTAAATTAATAGAGATCTATTTAGCTGTGACTAGCTGATTTAGAGGTGATTTTCCTACTAAAATACCCTCTAAATTTGGCGGGTTTGGACTTTTTTCACTAAATTTCAAAAAATTGGAAAATTTGTGTTGTTTTAGAGAGATTTGAACCATGCACCTCTCATCTCTAAAACTTTCTCCTTGTCCAACTAGGCTCTATGAGCGCTCATGCACAAAATGAAGAATATGTTATTTAATGAATTCAAATTTGAACTAACCTTTGGAAAGAACCAAACCAGCTGAGGATTCCACATGGATCTTGCTTGGAAAAGGGTGGTTAGGGCTCATGTATGCAGAAAAAACTGGATTTGAAGAAAATTTATCTCTTTTTCTTCGCTTGAGCTTCACACCTCTTTGTATTTTTTATTAAGCCACTTTTTTTTGTATTTTCCTTTCTCTGTTCTTGATTTTTCTTATCGATTTGCTTTGTTGTGTAGGTTTTGCCACCGATTTCTTATTAATTTGTTTGTTTGTTTTTGCAATGTAGTTGAAGGTGCATGTGGATTGTTTGATCCCGTGGAGTAGAGACGTCGATGAAGGTCTTTTGTGTTCAGGTCAGCGTGGTTGAGGATGCGATGGAGGCAGGTTCACTTGGATTATACATGAAGTAGTTTTTAGGGGACTCTACACATAGGAACACATCAAATTTTGACTGATTTGATTTTAATAGGAGCTCGGTCCATACGAATCGATCCACCTATCAGACCTTGGTAAATATTTTTTTGTAGTGAAAATTATTGGTTTTCACTAATAGTCATGTGGCTAGGCTCCTCCTTCTTGTGTATGAAGAGGCTCCCATTATTAAACATAAACTACCAAAAATTTTGGGGGTGTCCGTTAGGCCCAAGATCGCACAAGTATACTCCACTAAACCTATGGAAAAGTTTTTATACAAAGTACAAGGGAGGAATTTTCTATTAGGAGAGGTAAAGGGGAGTTAGAAAAATAATGAGATAGGGTTAATGTTGTGAGTAGGCTTAAGGAATTCACATACATCAACTAGAGTAGGTCAAAATTTAATTATAAGTAAAAAACAATGTAAGCAGTCAACAAGACTAACAAACTATAGACACACGGTTATGTAGATTCATCAATCAAGGACACAAGGTTACTTCTTGGTTATGTAAGATAACCATGCTTACAAAGTTGGAAATGAGAGAGAGAGAGAGAGAGAGAGAGAGAGAGAGAGAGAGAGAGAGAGAGAGAGAGAGAGAGAGAGGAACATAAGAATAGAAATAGAAGAAATGAAATTTTTATTACTTGATGTAGTAGTGGTAAATCTCAACAACATACAACAATCAACAATTTCCAACCCTTTGGAATGGAGAAGCAATTCCAATTTATAGCATTACAAATTATCATTTCATCTTCCCCACATGAATTTTCACCTTTCATCACCACTTATGACCTTCCACATTCCTAGGAGGTGAGTAATTTTTTTATTGATGAAAAAGGACTCTTAAAATGTTGTATTGTGGGTCACTTAAGTGAATATGAAAAAATAGGGAAAATGTACATTCTTGGTGAAGAATTAGAATATGGAGAGAGAGAGAGAGAGAGAGAGAGAGAGAGAGAGAAGAATTGAACAATTTGATGAAGATGAAACCTTTACTTATAAAGAGATTATTGTCTTGAAGAAATAAGACACATGAAAACATTTTAGAGTATTAAGTATGCATTTAGAAACATTGTTATGAGATTTGCATTGAAATGAGAACATGATGATCTATTTTGATTACAAGGAAGGAGTGAGGATCACTTACAAATTTTTCTAGGCCTTGACAATTCACCCTAGTGATAACAAATAAACTCCATGATGCTCAAACTCATTTTATTCTTGTCTTTCACTCACTAAAATAGATCCTAAATTTTCAGATAGGGGATTGTTCCTTAAATGAGATTCCTATCCTATGGCCATATTTTGAACTGAAATGAGGTGACTACACATGTTTCTTCCTTAAGGTTGTGATCACACTACTAGGTGGTGAATGAGTGTTTAGGAACACTAATAAGTGAGTTGAAACATGTTAAACAAATATGGTTTCTTATTCTTAAATATATGATACTCCAAATAAAAATCATCCTGTTACCCTTTCTAGTTCCATAATCCTCACCTTCTTTCTCATATGCCTCTTAAGGGAATGGATGAATATTTGATTCTTCACATATAATGGTCTCGAGTATCTTAATGGATTAATTAGATCATTTTGACTCATTCCTCAGAGAGATTTAGACAAAATGGCAAAGTCAAGATATGACAATCATTAAATTGTCACATAAGATTCCCATTTCACCTTTGAACATGATGGCCTCTTTTCAATTCACATTCCTGACCAAGATGTCATATGAGTGGAAAACTACTTATGATTTATGAACACCTTTTTTCTTCAATCGCTGCTCATGGAAATGGATTTAGTTCACTAGGTAGGAGGATTTATTCCTGAATAAAACTTGAAGATATGTTTGAGAGTGAGTTCTATATCTTGACCTCTACACTATACTCAAATGATTGTAAATGCTACCTCCTTACCTATAAAGATGTGAGGACATTATAATGCAAGGATAAAGTTTTTAGAAACACTTCACGAGGTATGTATTTCTTAAGATGAATACCATCATCACTCACAGAGATACTATCTCATCAAGATCCCTATGACCATATCCTCAATGACTTTGAATTTTAATAGAGCTCTTGATGTTTCAAATCCCTCATAAACCAAAAGATGTTATTGATTTGACCCATTTTCCAAGTGACTATATATGACTTGTTCCTTAACACAATATGATCCATATGATGTCATTTTCGTGAGTGAATTTAACCAATATGTATCCCTTTAACCACAACTTTAATGAGTTATATCCTTCATCCTCTAGCATTAGACTGTGCCTTGCAGAAATTTCCTTTAGAACGATGCTTTAAGAGCATGCATGGGGTTTTATTTCTTGTTTGGGACACGAAACCACTTCTTGAAATCGTGATGACAAAAAAATCAATGAGATGAAAAAAATGGGAGTTGCCAAATCTTTCTAAGCTCAATTCAAGGACTTACTATTTTTATCAGGTCCTATCCAGGAGTTCTATTTTTTTATCAAATTTTCACCGTTTTCACTCCCTGATGTTTCTTGTTCATTTGGAGTGTCACTAATTCCCAAAATTTAATTTTTAAAGAAAGTTAATATTTTTAGACATTCTTGTCTCTGAGTACTTTCTATTTTTAGAAAGGGGAACTGCAGGTATTAGATTGAGATGAAACTGGTCTCAAAAGTCTCGTGATTTTTTTAGGATGTTATGCTCTGATTTTTAGATGATTTTATTTTCTGAATTAGCGGGAAAAAATAATTTAATCAAAGGGGAATAATACTAAGAAAAACTCAGTCCTCCGTATCTCAAAAAATCATCCACCTCATCATCTGAAAAATTAGCTCAGATGAAAGTAGATCTTTTGAGGAATATTTGCTCCAAGTTTTGGATGATTTCACTCGTCAGATCACTAGGAAAATGAAAAATTATTGAAAGAGGGAATAATGATGAGAAAATAATAATTTCTCCATATCCCTAAAAATATTCCAAATCATCATACAAAAAATGACTTGGATGAAAGTAGATTTTTTAGGAACATTTGTTCCAAGTTTCAGAGGATTTTTCCTGCTGGATCTCTGTAGAAACAAAAAAGTAACTTTATGTAATTTTTATGTTGTGGCATGTCAGAAATTAATGGAGGTTTTGAAATTTTTAAACATTAATTTACAATAAAAACCTCTAAATTTTGTGAGGGGAATATTTGGTGAAGTTTTCATGTGTTTTTTGTGCAAAATTTGACCATATTTTGACCCTGACAGATCCATGGAAGACCTGGGTCACAATTTTGTGTCCCATTGTTCCTCGGGGGAAAAGGGGATAAAGGGGGGAAAAATATGTACAAAGTGTGACTTGGGAGTTTTTGGAGGCTCAAAGTGAGGTCTGGGGGATGGTAAATGACACCAGAGATATTTTGTGAGGTCGCATGGTGTACGAGGGCTGCATGCATGTCTTGTTAAATTCATTTCTCACCTTGGGAAACCATCCCTACATAATAAAAAACTTAATGATCTTGTTAAAATTTTCCTATGATCTTGGATGAGGGTGGGATTAAAGGAAGGATGGCCAAAGTAAGGATGCACAGTGACTGGTAAGTGAAATATTCAATTGTGGGCTTAGTTGTCATGCTCAAAGTTTCAATATTTCATGTCATACATTTTGTATGAAAAAAAATGGCTCTCACTCAGGGACCTTAGACTATAATGGAAAATATATAACCTCATAAATCTCTTGGTAAGTAGACTAATTTCTGTCTCAATTGGGTAATAGAGTCATTTCTTCACTACAACATAAATGACAAACACACATAAAGGGAAAAGGTAGAATAAACACAACAAGGGGGAAACACACAAGATTGGAAGGGAAATCATGACACAACATGCCAAAATACCTATTTACATGCAAGGGACAACCTGATTTCATTGAAACACTAATTCTTACTTAATGCTTACCCGTACACAAGTATCATTGAATGCCTATTTCTGCAAATCTATTTACATGCTCACTAAATTATGAAACGTTTCTCAATTTATTGAGAAATATTGCATGATGATTCTTGGACTTGAGGTTCCACTTAGTCAGTTCATTGATTTATTTAATTTGACACACTACTTCCTTCTGCTCGTTCATTTCCAAGTTCATTCCAATTGCTGATTTTCCTTAACTGCTACAAGAATGAGCCTCGATCATACTAGGATTTTTACTTCCAAAATGAGGTTTATGATCTCTAATGGGTATTAGACCTTCATTTGTCATCTGCTTCATGACCATTTTTTCCAAAATCTAGTTCTCAAAAGATGTTTTAATATTTTCAACACTATCACAAGCGTTATGGTGTTCTATGTTTACCAGTTGTTGGAAAATGTCTTCTTTCATAGACATCATCTTATTCTTGACTTGCTACTCCATATGGTGTGACATGCACAATGTTTCATCCTATTAGAATGAAAATAGGTGTGAGGTCAGATATGGAGAATGGAAAACATTACCTTCTTCATCTTGTTCATTTTGAGACTCAAAATATAGCTTCATCATGAAAGTAATATTTCTTTGGGCGGAGTTATCTCTGAAATATTCAAGAATGTTGTCGTTCATATATTTCTTGTTGAGAGAATTTCCATCTTGAGTGGAATATACCTTGGGGGAATCAAGCACCATCTCAAATATTTTTCCTTCATTAAGAATGACTCCATCTTCATGAAAGGGGAATGAGAACAAGGTTGGGCATGCAACATGGAAATCATCATTTTCTCTATCTTGTCCATTTTGAGCTCCAAAATCCATCTTCATGATGAAAGTGTATTTTCCTTGAGTGGAGTCAACATCAAAATATGCCAGCATTTTCTTGTTCATACATATCTTTTTGAGAAGTTTTCCATTTTGAATGAAATTAGCCTTGGGATAAAAAACCATTCCACCTATCTATTCTTCATTGAGAAGATCTACATCTTCATACAAGGAGAATGAGTACAATATTGGGGCTGAAATATCTAAATTGTCATTTTATCAATCTTGGCCACCATAAACTATGGATTCCATTTCCATGATGAGTTCATATTTTCCTCGAGTAGCTTCAACTTCAAGAGGCCTAAGAATATTGTCATTCACATGTTCATTATTAAAAGATTCCTCCTCTCCCAATGGGAAAGAGAAATCTTTGTATTAAAAATCACACTCATTGAATAGGTCTTCATGTTGAACCTTGTGAACATGATTGGGATTATTAGAATCACATGCCAAGAATTTGTTTGACATCATTTTGCATTCATGACCCACACTTCTCACTGCCTCATGATTTATTTTCTATAATTCAATAATTCCATGACCATTCTCATCACTCAGTAGAGAAACTACATTCATGCTCTCATCCAATGAGAAGTACATACTTTCAAATTATGATTCCATTAGATCATCATGATGCTTTCTAACTAGATCCATCACACTCTAATACTCATCCATAAAAATGGGAAGCTCAACATATTCCTCCAAACCTATGAAAAATTTGTAACACCTTGAACCTTGAAATAGGATATCCACCCTTGGTTCATCGGATATTTGAACAGTGTATTTAATTTTCCTAATGGGAAAGAGATTCTTCATCTTAAAATTGAATGGAATGGTGGTATATGACCAATCCATTTGTTTATCTCAACCCACATCCCTACAGAAGCTTTGGCTCAACAACATACCATATGATGATGGAATGTTTTATATGAGTATTTTCATCATGATCTTCTTTTTAGGAAAATATACAAATACTAATTGAGAATCTTTTACCTAGTCAAAAGAGGAACTTCATTGGTTTATAAGGAGTAGAAATGGCCACTAGGGGAAGTGAGAGAAATACCAAGAGTTTTAGCAACTTTTTCAGGCATGACATTTTCAGAGGTGCAAGATTCAATAATGGAATTGTCTAGTTTATACTCATTTACCAAAAAATATAGATAGAAAGGTTATACTTTCCTATAGGTGGAGGGTGTGGAAGCAAGAAGGTTCTGAGAAGGATTGGAATGATTTTTGGCATGTGTGGTCCTATTGATGCAAAACCAAATTAATTAAAAATTAAATGATGGATTAGGGTCAGATGATGTTGTGGATGATGGTTTAGAGGTGTTCATGATGATACAAGGAGATTCAATTAGGATTGCTTGCTCATGGAAGCCCATTCAGGTGCCTAGGTGATGTTTCATGGTGGTAGAAGCTTCTTCGCGGCTTGAGAAACATGTTTCCACATTAGATAAAAAAAATTTATAGTTCTTGTGCACTCACATCAATTGCATGGTGCATATACAGGTGATTTACCATAGTTCAAGTGTTTATTTGGAGTAGGTATGGATGCTAGGAGGTATGAGGATGATAATTGGAGCTACATGATCTAATAAATTCATGTATTTAGGTGGATCATGGTGTACTAGGTATTTTTGGATCATTTTGAGTGAATTCATGATGAGTTGTAGTGTTATTTCAGTTGACTCTAGCCTTTACAATGTAAAACCCCAAGGGCTAGCTATGCAAGTCTTAGTGTCTGGAAAGTTTGAGAGATGATAATGAAATTATGATTATTTTATAGGTTATGAGGGTATGTCCTTGTGCTATGGGAAAAATATTAGGTTTCCATGATGTGAATTTTGTAAGATACGAGGTTTTTTGGTGAAACAGGGTCAAGAACTAGTGTAATTCCAGTTTGAATTGGAACTTATGATGCTCACCCTAAATTGTGTAATTTTCATGGGACATTTTTGATTTTAGGTATGTTTATAAATTTAGTTTATAAGGTTTCAAAAAAATAACTAGGTCATTTCATCATCACATTTTTATGAACGAATGTTAAGAAGGTAAACAACTATTTATGAGTTTAAAACCATAGCTTGAAAGTGGTTTGAGATATTTTCTTCCTAAGCGGCTATAAATACTTCATATTGAATGGATTATTATTGTTACATGCATAGGACTCTTTAATATTTCTAAAAAGTTATGGTATAGGTCATGGAAATGAGTGAACCCCACTCAAATGGGTCAGTTTCTGAGAAGTTTGTTTTAAGATAAGGTTGTCCAAAAGTGTTGCAAAATAAATTGCCCTTGTGTGATTTTTGTGAGTTTTTATTGATGTTAAAATGTTTTTTAGGTCATGGGGATGAAATTACATGGTAAAATGAGCTTCATTTAGGTTGAATGGTAAAAGGGCAGTGTTGAGGTAGTAAACATCAGTCTTCAGTAAAATGGGCATAACAAGAGCTACAAATAGAGTTAGGAGTTTATTCAAGTTGTGTTGGAAATATGATTTAGATATATTTAAATTTATATGATGTTTTCTCATTATGATGAGGTTTGATAAAGTTTCCAGATCATTTTTTGGACAGGAATGTTTTTTCCAGTGCAGGATAGAACAAGATTTGCTAGATGTTTTGAGTTGGTCGGAGCATAAGATAGATGAGGTGATGATTTATATCACCTAGAGAGTTAATATGGATGGATATGGAATCATATGAATCAATTTATAGGTATTTATTGTTCCAATAAAGGTGTTAACTAGCTGATATTTGAAAATAACTTTTTGGGCAGTTTGATTTGGTGAAGACAAAAGTGGTTAAGGTTTGAGTAGGTGATCGTTTCATGTATTATAACATTATTATAATTGTTATAAAATTTGTTCCATTTCAATTTAGTGGTCACATGACATAGTTTTTATGTTTTGGAGTGATCTAGTGGCAAACAGATGTTGACAAGGTCCTGAAGGGTGAAGGAAACATGAGTTTTGAGAAGAACAAAGAATAATGGTCCCATTAAATGAAATATTCTAATTGGTTGATATAAATTGTGACCAAGTGTGAAGTTTAAATTTTATTTTAAACATATGTGATGATTTTTAATGCATTTCTAAAAATTGTTTTGGTGTTAGGAGAATTTTGGCATTCCAATGCATGGGTTTTGGTGATTTTTGGTACATGGAAGAAGGAATTTTTTTAGGCCGGCCCATATGGGTCACTTGTAGTTGTTATGAAAAGTATATGGTATGTTTTTATGATGTATTGGTTACAAAAAATGAGGGAAATTTTTTGGTACTAATTTTAAATTAAGAAGGAGCTTATAAAAGCATTATTTTTGGTGTTTTTTTGAGCTATTTTGTGTAGTGCTCTTAGTGTGTGTGTGTGCGCTGCGCTAGAGCTTGAGCATGTGACCTACATGCTATGTGTTAGATGTTTTTAGGTGCTGTGAGAATGAATTCATGATAATATCAAGTGTTTGATAGGTAAAGGAAGATAAGAAAGTATGTGTGAAATATTTTTAAGACTTGAGAAGTGAAAAAAGAGCTATATTATGTAAGTTTGAATACCTAGGGTTTGAGTTTGAAGGGTTGTGAGCTAAATATTTTGATCTCTATCAAGTTGTGGCAGCAGATTTTCAATACTTACTAAATCAAAAATCTTCATAAGGTGATGTTAAGTGGGTGCTTGTAAGTCATCTTGTGGGGTTGTAATCCTCAATAAGTGTTTAGGAGTTGGTGCTCATTTTATGGTTGGTAGCTCTCACTAAATAAATGGTGCTTACTTGTGTGTAATATTCACTTGAGTTTTGTTGTGCGTAATATCAAAAAAATTGTTTCAGTGGGTTTTCTTCCCCTTGAGGGTTTCCCACTCAGAAAATCTTGTAGGATGTGTTAATTATCTTGCTCATAAGTCTTATGCTGGTTGTGTGGTATTTGATTGTGTATCACAGATTAATGGATGGTTAAATTTTATATGATTTTAAGGGTAAGATAATCTGAAATCTCTTTTTAAGTTTTTTGTGGAATTGATTCACCCCCCTCTCGATTCATTGTGCTTCCTCATTGGTATAAGAGTTGTCCATTTTGAAGAAGTTTAACAATTGAAAGGAGATCCTTTAATGAGAAATGTTTAAATCTACACTATTCAACAAGGATTGACCTTCATTTATGGTGTAAAACTATGTTTTTTAGAGCTTAAGGATTAAGAATATTTATCTGGCTCTAGAAATTTGCAATGATTTGGGATCATATGGAGCATGGATACACTTAGACTGCCACTTCGATCCAAAGACTAAAGATTGGGTCTTAAGGCATGTAGAAATCTAGATCAAAGGGATTTTGTGCGTCATCATAACCTTATGACCTATCTAGGCCGAGGAAAAGTGTGTACTACAATCTCAGACAAACCCTCCATGGGAATAATTTCAAGTTATGTTCCTGGAAGTAACTCAAAGTAAGAATTACTAAGATCCTTTAAACATTTTAAAAATCAGTTCTGAGTCTCTCATAATGAATGAAGATGAATCTATTTCCTTCCTATCTTCTTAGAGTTAACAAAGTGTTATATAGCCATGAAATCTCGGGTGAACCATGTAAAATAAGAAGTTGTTTTTCAAAAAATTAAGGTCACCTAATCCAAAATTTGATTCCAAAGTTTTGCCATTGGAAGTCTAAATCCATTCTTCAACCTAAGATGGATGATCTACATAGTATTGCTTTGAATTTATCTATGACATGAGTATAGAGTGATCTCTAAACCACTAAAAAACCTATAGCCTTCAAATGGAGAAGATTCAAATGATATGGCCAAGGACAAATCATCAAGATTCACTCATGATTTAGAAGATGAAGAAATAATTTTAACATGTTTGCAATTCAATAATGACCCATTAGGTCAAATTGACCTGCCCAAGGGAAACTTACCTTTCAAATCAACTTTATGCCTTGTAGTAAAATAGGTAAAAACTAATAAAAATGTTCATAGACATGATAATAAAACCAAATAATTTTCCATGAAACTCATCATGAGAATGAAAAATCAAGAAGTATGATTAAAAATAAGCTCTGAGTTCAAAAAGGGTGATTTCAAAAAATATCAAGATCTTTCTTACCAAGGAAGAGCTTTATTCCTGTCTCATGAAAGTAGTGATCATTGATGGATCTGAGCCTGAAATTGAATCATATCAAAAATCCCATATATAGGTGATGTCGACCCAATAGTCATCGACCCTTGTTCAAGTCATCAGATGCAAGCCTATGATGTTTACTCCTCTAGTGGACCGTTACCCAACCCTAATGGGGTGATTTACATCTCATTCTCCAAGATAATCATCGAAATGATCTTTTCTTGACATCATACTCGTGTGTCTCATAATTACACCATTCATTATCATGAACAAGAACTTATTTTCCTAACATTTTCCTTATCTACTCATCTTCATGTACATCATTAATCATATCTAGCAATGTAACTCTGAGGTCAAGGATCTTTGAGTTGCCTCTCGATGCACCATGATCTCATCTCAATCTTAATTATGAAGATTTTCTCCCATAATACAAGGAACATATTTTCTCATTTAGAAATTTGAATAGATAATGTATAGGCTTTTTTTCTCTTATCAAGAAATCAGAAAGTTGCAGGTGACCAAAAGCTAGTTTTGGGCTTCAAATCATGAAGTCCTTGTAAATAAGTGATGGCAAGCACATCCATTCATGTAAATAAGTATTGATTCCAATCATCAAGGAATAAAGAAGGATTCTACGGGTCAAGGACATTGAGAATACCAAGCCAATTAGGCAACTACTGATGTGTTTCTGAGGGATCTTTTAATCTTTATTGTTATACATGTAATGGATTTGTCATCTTATAAGGATGTAGAATTTATTCCAGAGATACTTAGGTCATGTAGAGAATTAATCAGTGATCTCTTCTCAGTAATGTTGTATGATTTCCTTAGTGACAATTCAGATAGGCCATGTTGCCATAAGTTTGTTTGAAATAATCTACATGTTGATATTTCAAGAAAGAACTACTTGTGGTGTGTTACAGTTGTAACAGGTTGGTCACTTGGGTAAATTAGCTATTTCTCTTTTTTCACCTTTTTCAAAAAGAATTTCAAGGTCCTACAGTATAACCTGAAGATTTCAACCTAGAATGTGATTTTTCATGCTTCCATACAAAGTATTGGGAACCTCCAAAGATCTTCTATCATTTCTATTTTTCATCGTGGCTTTCTTAACACATGAAATGACGGGACAAAACTCATGGTATTCTAATAATCTAGAATAAAGGAGATTGGTTCACTTTTCAAGTCATCTAAGACATTCTTGGGACCTCTTTAAGACCTTCTTTTAGGTCTTACATGGTGTTCATATGCCTTCACTATGATTCTTCAAGGTATATTTCCAAATGAAAATTGGATTTTTGTCCTTTAAATTATGAATCCTCCAATATTAATTATATCTTATCCCATAATTATTTTTCCAGCATTCTTCATAATCACATTTAATTATGTGAAAATAATATTTATTAATCAATCCATTGAACCTTTTATCCTCATCATGACACTCATGTACCCCCTTTAAAGCTTTTAGGTCTTGAACCATTGTGTCATTTTTAAAAACCCTTTGCTAAATCGTAGTGTGTTACACCCTAATTAATTCTAATAGGTCTCTTATCTTGTATGAATCATCCTTTCATTATAGGTCTAATCAATCGCCCTTGCAGTCGATTGTTGAATGAAAGTGATGTTGTCCTAACGGTATGTCATGGTCCCTAGTATGGAAAGAAGATGAAACTTTTGTTCATATGTGACATACATGTGCATAGTTTCTTGTATTTTATGTCCTGTGAAGCTATGGATGAACATCTAGAAGGAGTTCTTGAAGTCCTTTCAAGGAGGTCCTAGATTGGTTTTTTCTTAGAAGTTGTCTTGGTCATCATAAGTGGTATTCATTTCCATTGGATTATGAGGCCTCATAAGTAAGTCATGTGTCATTCTTATAATCTAAGGGTGTAAATCTATCAATTGTGTTTAAGATGCTTAATTAAATATCATCAATTCTTATGACGATCCATCGACTAGATATTCAATTCTATATCACTACATTCTATGACATCTGTCAGGTGTATTTCTTCATCCTTTATTCATTAACAATTGATCTCTGTTTCTTTGATCTAAGATCTGATCCTGGTATGTCACCTTATATGGTAATAACTTTTGACTATCTAGATCTAGCACTGTCACTATCGTTACTTTCTGGTCTACTCCATTACATTACATCTATACAATTATAATTCAAGTCCTTTCTATATGATGTGCTTAGGGTACCATTTTTTTAACACATCCTTAGCATCTCAAAATGTTCCAGGGATCGACTTTTTCACATATTTTGATCTTCTCTACAAAGTATGTATAGAATTCCTTTTGGTATCTCTGATAACTGATCCTTTAAGGTTTGCATATTTATTGTTAGGGCTATCTTTTTATTAATATATTTTGAAATCTCTATTTTATTCTTTTTTGCATGTGATTTATTGATTATTTTAAGTGGTCAATCATTTAATTAGGTGGGTTCTACATTCTCGTTAGGAAGATTAATAATTCTTAGAACTAACCTTATTAGTCAGTTGCCATTTAATTACTAATATTGTTCTTGTCTAGTGGTCCCTTAATTTTGAGGAAGTCAAATCATGTCAAAAGGATTCAGGTACTGTATCTCATTTGTTGATCATCATCACACATCTAGGTAACATTAAAATCTCACATATTTTTGAGTTTCATGTTTTCTTGCATGGACCATTTATGATAACTATAGATAGGAGGTGAATTTTTATTATCAATTCAATGTATACCAAGTTCTTCAATGAAGCCAAGTTCCTTACAACCCGCATTGTAGACTTCTTGGGATGTTATTTTTTGCATCTTCTCATGAAGTTAAAGTGAAGTTTCATACTCTTTTCCTCTTTCTATTCTTCTAGAGAGATTTTATTTTTTACATGAGCTACCTCATCACTCCTTTAGTTATTGGGACCTATACGACACATTTGTCTACAGTTGTCTATGGGAGTACACTTTCTTGTTGTTGAGTCTAGAGCTTAATTGCTTCATAGAAAGCTTGTTTTTACATGTTTATGGATTTGAAAGTGACTGGCATTGGTTGGGAACTGACCGAAATTTGTCAAGACGTGACCGTAATTGGTCAGTTATCAACCAACATGGGTCAAGAAATGACCGACATTGGTCAGGAAGTGACCAACATTGGTCAGGCAGTAACCGACGTTGGTCAACCTGTGTGATGGTGATTTGTTTTTTGGTCAAGAATTAGATTAAATATTTTTCTTTAAATATGATTTATTGATTGTAAAAACATACTTAGTTGCCTAACATATATAGATACACATGTATGCATTGTATGATGGTATGAGAGAAGAAAATAACAATGGTTTGCATGTTAATTTTCCTGGTGAGAAATAAAGAGTAGTTGAGTGAGGGAAAAATATTGGACATCCTGTGAGGTTGTTGGAAGACAACAAATATTCATTGTATTTCCTCCATAAAGCACTGAATAATATTTTTGGCAATTTCTTGGTGGACGTATCCCACACTGGGTGGATGATGTTAAATATGGTGTTATCTTTCTCTTGTTTATTTCATCTTCTGGTTTATTTCTACATTCATTTCTTATATGATTTATCTGATTTTAGCTATGCACAATACTTTTATATCGTTAAACCCCAACAACCTGGTATCAGAATTTGTTTTGATATATTTTGTGTGTTGACAATATTTACTCACAGAGGGTTTAATGATTGAGTGGGAGCATAACAATGGAAAAAGATAATAAATACCGAGAAGACAAATTTTACAGTCGTAATTATCAACTATAGAAGATGCAGGTAGAGGATTATTTGTATCAAAAGGATCTATACTTACCGTTGAATGAGCATGCACATCCGGAACATGATGACTGATGTATAATGAGAAGGTTCTTTATAGAAAGGCTCTGAGAACTATAAGATTGATCATGGCAGCATCAGTGGCTTTGAATTTTACAGATGCAAAAACCAGCGGTAGAGTTGATGAAATCTTTAGAAAATTTGTATGAAACTCCTATTTCTTTGAATAAGGTTTATTTGATGAAAAAATAGTGTAATTCTAAGATGTAAGAAGTTGGATCCATATCTAATCATTTTAATGATTTCTAGTTTATTGTAAATCAATTAAAATCAGTAGAAATTTCATTTGATGATGAAGTGAAAGATACTTTTATTCTTATGCTCTTTGTTAGATCATTAGGATAACTTTGTAATGGTTATTAGTAATACAACGTTTGCTTCTAAATGTTTGAAATTTTATGATATGGTTAGTGTAATCCTTAATGAGGAAATACAGAGGAAAATATCATGAGAAGCATCATCTAGAAACACTTTAAATGTAGAAAGCAGGGGAAGATCTAAGGAGAGATCATCAAATAGAAAACGTAATGGGAAATCAAAGTCAAGAAATGGTAGATCTAGATCCAAGTACCGAGATTTACTTTACTGGAATTGTGGAAAGAGAGGACACGTAAAAAGGAGTGTTGGTCCAAGGAAAACAAAGAGAATGCATCATACAAAAGGTAAAGAAAAAGGTAAAGAGGAAAATGTTGTGCAAGTGAGGTAAAGCACTATGACCTTATTCTTTCTTTGGATAATAAATTAAAATATTGGGTTTTAGATTCTAGAGCTTCTTTCCATGCTACCCCTAATAAGGGTTATTTCAGAAATTATGTTCAGGGTGATTTTGGACAAGTTTATTTAGGAGATGATGAGCCATGCAATATTACTGTAAAGGTGATGTTAATCTAAAGTTGTAGAATGAAAATCCATGGGTATTGAAAGATGTCAGGCATGTGCCAAGCCTCAAGAGAAATCTAATATCTATGGAAAGTAGGTGAATATGGTTGCATGGTTACATTCACAGCCAATTCTTGGAAGGTTACCAAGGGATCTCTTGTTGTGGAAAGAGGTAAGAAGGTAGGAACTTTATATCTATCTACCTATGTTACTAATTCCTTTTCTGTGTTATCTACTACAAATTCAGATGCAACCATGTGGCATAATTGGTAGGGCCATATGAGTGAAAAAATAATGTAGATCCTAAAAGATAAGGGTAAGTTATCAGATTTGAAACAATTAGATCTTGAATTTTGTGAACATTGCATATTTGGAAGCAAAAGAGAGTGAGATTTCTCAAGGTTGGGTCAATAAAGAAGGAGAAGAAATTGGATCTTGTACACTCAGATGTGTGGGGACTATCTCAGGTAGCTTCTATTAGAGGATCCCAATATTATGTGTCTTTCATTGATGATGCCAAAAGAAAGGTATGTATTTGTTGTGTTAAGTATGAATCAGATGTTTTTGAGACTTTTAAAAGGTGTAAATCCATTGCGGAAATTTAATCAAACTTAAAATTAAAGTGAATTATATCTGATAATGGTTGTGAGCACTATAACAAGGATTTCAATGATTATTTTTCATTGAATGAAATATGAAGAGAATGAATGGTTCTTAGAACTCCACAGGAGAATGGAGTTGCTGAAAGAATGAACACAACAATCATGGAATGTGTTATAAGCATGAGGATACATGGCGGTTTGCATTTGAAGTTTTGGAAAGAAGCAGTGGATACAACAATGTACTTGATCAACCATGGGCATTTAACAAAACTGGTTGGTGGAATTCCAGAAGAAGCTTGGTCTGGAAAAGAGGTAGATTTTTATTTTCTTAGATTTTTTGGCTCATAATATTTTGTGCATGTTTATAGGGAAAATAGGAAGAAGTTGGATGCTAAATGTAAGACATGTAATTTCATTGGTTATGGCTATGTTGATTTCAGATATTTTTTTTGGGATTTAGAAGATTCTAAGACTTGTTAGGAGTTGTGGTGTTGATTGGAATGAAAAAATGAATGTACATGGATCAGGTTTTGGTGCCTACAACATGAACCAGGTTGAGTGATATTTTGAAGGAAAATCAACTTTTAGACCTAAAACAAATATCTACAGACACTGACATCTAGTTCTACAGAAACTGAGTGTTGGTCAGGCTAACTGATATTGGTAGACAGGATCAGGTTTAGAGACAGACAGCTAAAGGAACTGAGTGTCGGTACTCCTAAGAACCGATGTCGCAGTAAGGAAACCAGTATTCGGTCAGCATTGAAAAAGGAAACTCACGGTCAGTTATAGAACTCATAGTCTGGTTATCAAGTGACCAACATCGGTCATTAACAGATATTGACATGAATATGCAACATGCACAGAATGAGCCTCAGACACCCCATATCTTAGTAAGAAGGTCACAAAGAGTAAGTAGACCTCCAAAGATATTTTCACCTTCCTTTTCTTATTTATTATTGATTAATAGTGGTGAACCAAAAATATTTAAAGAAGCAATGCAAGTAGATACCCACGAGAAGTGGGAGCATGACATGGATGAGGAGATGGACTCCTTAGAACAAAATTAGACATGGGATTTGGTCAAAGGTAGTAGCAGATAAGAAAATAATGTAGAAAAAATGGGTTTATATAATCAAGGAAGAAGAGGGTGGATTGAAAAGGTACAAGGTGAGGCTTGTTGTAAAGGGATTTGCATAGAAATAAGGTATTTAATTTGATGAGATTTTTTCTCTTATAGTTAAGATGAATTATATTCATACTATTCTAAATTTGTTTACAACCAAATATTTTCATTTAGAACAACTTGATGTTAAGATGTATTTTCTTCATGGTGATTTGGAGGAAGATATTTATATGCAGAGGCTGCTTGGTTTTGGAGTCAAGGGTAAGGAGAAACTTGTGTGCAAATTGAAAAAGAGCATATATGGGCTCAAGCAAGATACAAGACAATGATATTTGAGATTTGACAGTTTTATGTGTGAGCATGGTTATATGAGATGTGAATCTGACCATTGTGTTTATTTTAAGAAGCTTGAAAATGGGAGCTATATTATTTTGTTACTGTATGTGGATGATATGTTGATTATAGGATCTAGTATGCAGGACATTGGTAGACTTAAAGAAAGGTTATCTCATACATTTGTAATGAAGGATTTAGTAGCTGTAAAGAAAATCATTGGCATACAAATTCACTGAGACAGGAAAAACAAGAGGTTGTTTTTTTCTCAAGATATTTTCACAATAAGGTTTTGGAAAGGTTTAACATGTAAAATTCAAAACCTGGTAGGACACCTATGGATCGACACTTAAAATTGAGAAAATATCAATGTCCTTCATCACATGAGGAGGTTGAGTACATGGTATGTGTTCCATATGATTCAGTAGTAGGAAGTCTTATGTATGCCATGGTTTCTACTAAACCAGACATTGCATAAGCAGTGGGAGTTGTGAGTAGGTTTATGGATAATACAGGTAAAGAACATTGGAAAGTAGTCCAATGGATTCTCAGGTATTTGAGAGGGACATCCACTATGGATTTATGTTATGGAGGGTCAGATACTTATTTACGTGGCTATGTTGATTCAGATATGGATGAAGATTTGGATGGCAGGAGGAACACCACTGGATATGTTTTCATTGTAGGTGGAATGACAGTTAGCTAGATTTCAAGATTGCAAAAGCTTGTGGCTTTGTCTACTATAGAGGTAGAGTATGTTATAGCTACAGAAGATAGCAAGGAGATGTTATGGATGAGAAGGTTCATGAAAGAGTTGGGTAAGGAGAAAGAGGATTGCATATTATATAGTTATAGTCAAAGTGCGACCCATCTGGCAAAGAACTCAGTATTTCATTCAAGAACATAACATATTCAATTGAGGTATCGCTTCATATGGTAGGTGTTAGAGGATGTGCAACTGAGGTTAGAGAAAACCCATATGGATGAGAACCCTGTAGACATGATAATGAAGCCATTGTTAAGGGATAAGTTGGAACTTCACTCCACTTCTGTTGGTCTTTGAGTTTGAGACTTGAAGAGGAAGAAACATGCCAAGGAAAAGGAACCAAGGATGGTGATGCACATAATAGTGCAACAATTGATCTCCAAGTGGGAGATTGTTAAGTATCGATCTTAATTGCTTCATAAGAAACTTACTTTTATATGTTGCTTGTTTTGACAGTGAATGACATCGGTCAGGAATGAAATGACATTGGTCACCTGTGTGACGATGCTTTTTTCTTGAAATGAGAATTAGAATAAATTTCTTTCTTTAAAGATGATTTATTTATTGTAAAAGAATAGTTAGTTTCCTTGAATAGTTATATATGCATGTATGCATTGTATGAGGGTATGAGAGAAGAAACTAACATTTTTTTGCGTCTAAGTTTCCTTGGTGAGCAAGAAAGAGTAGTCAAGCGAGATAAAAGCATTGAACATCCTTTGAGGTGTTGTGAAAACAACATATCTTCATTGTATTTCCTCTGTAAATAACTGAATAATATTTTGGCCATTTTTTGGTGGACGTAGCCCACACTGGGTGAACCACGTTAAATATGGTGTTATTTTTCTCTTGTTTATTTTATCTTCTGGCTTATTTCTGCATTCATTTCTTGTATGTTTTATCTGATTATAGATCTTTGCAACACTATTATATGGTTTAACCCCAACATCCTCCACCTCCTTCCATTCCAATCCTCAATAAAAATCATATATATGAACATTATCATGATGGATCACATATGCCCTAAGTCATACTAATGCATATGGTTATACCACTAACTATGATGGTTTTCAAGAGCAAGGATACACATATGATGAAGATATTTGCATGCCTAATCCTTATTTATAACTATAGATCTAGGTCATGGAGGGTAACATGATTGTTCATGTTTCTAAAATCAACACACAATCTAATATCAACATTCTTTTTTCTGACAACCCAAGATGAATATCTAGTATGTTGAATTATTCCCCCATCTTTAAGTGTTTTAATTTATTCTTGCATATTTGTGGAAAGGATGGAGTTTCTTTCACTTTGCTTCTTCTTAAAAGGCTTGGTATTAGGATCCAATGGAATGACACGTTGTAAAAGATTTTCCCTATAAGCCTTCAATTTTGAGTATGACCAAGGCAAACAGTCTTAATATTTCTTAAAAAGTTTAGTATATGTCTATTTATCATATTCACTTAAATTTCTACCCAACCAAACTTTCTTGGGACCTTTTTTAGTGCCCAAGTTACATTCAGTCACATCTCTTAACCCAAGGCTATTACTCTATCAACACTATCAAAACAATATTTAAGGATGACTAACCCTTTTGTTGTCCAAATTTCTGGCTCATAATCAAATTAATGTACTAACTACTAAAGAAATTAGAAACTGATGGACAAGGGAAGGACTGTTTTTTTATGCTACCTCAGATGTGATGCGGGCACCTAGATGGATTGGTTACTTGTTGGCATGTAAATAAGATACCCAGGGTTATGGTGCAAATCAGACTGAAAATGATTTTGATTAGATAGATTCAGATGAAGGGGCTGCCCAACTAAGTAAGGATCCAAGAAGATTTTGAATCGATAATTGTTAAGATTGTGTGTGAACTCTTGCATTTGTTTAGATAAAGTGAAATAAAAACAACAACTAGCATAGTAACAAACATAAACAATACTGAATTTGAAAAATCAAAGAAATTGATCTAAAGTTTGATCTAGATGGAATTTGGATTATATCGATAATTTTACCTGGTCTAGGTCGACGACAACCTAAGTGCATGGATGGATGTGCATCCTGTAGATGAAATACTTCAGACCTGCAAGCTTTGAGAGTGATATGGAAGTTGATCAGGGCCTGTAACTACCCTACAAAAGGTTATACATGTAGAATAGAACCAAAGGTAGAGTGGTAGGACTAAAGGACTAGTAAGTTAGAAATTAGATAAGTTTTTCTTGAACACTCTTCTCAAGTTGGTTCCTATTTTGGAACTTGATTGAGCTTTTGAGGAAATCATGGGTTGCTATACTTTTAATCTAGGTTTTTTTCCTTCTTTATATGCTTCCGTGTGGAACTTTAGGCTTCGTGAGTGTGGTTGGGTATTATGTTATGTTTCAAATCTTGTTATCCTTAGGGAGCCTTGTGTTGGATCATCGTGTTTCCATGAAGATGGTTGAAGGTTTGATTTGAGCCTTTTGACTGTCTCTTTGAGACTTTACTGACATCTTAAGTGGTATGTAAAGCTAAATTTTATTATTTCTCATATTAATTTCATTTCAGTAAAATGGTTGATGTGATGTCTGCATGGATCATTTAAGGAATTTTCTTTTATTTAATCATGGATTTGGTCTTTTGGGAAAATCAGAACTCTACGTTTTGATAGTAAAAATATTCTTATTCTTTCTTCATTAGTTGGGAGTGGGAAACAAATAACTTTCAAATGTTGAATGTTGTGAGATGTATGGTTAAGATTTGACTCTTTTTCCCTTCCTGTTCAGTTGTTATGATACGAACACATGGGTTCAAAAACATGTTTTTCTTATTAGATAGGTCATGTCTAAGTTCTTAACTCATGTTGGTTCTTCCTTTTTCCATGATTAGAGTATCCTCTTATAGGAATGTTCAATGAGTATGTTTGGTTCCTGCAAAGTGATCTCTATTTTGATGGCTCCCTTTTATGGATGGAATCCAGGTTTTGGCTAGGGGTGTTATGGTGGTGACAGCCTATTCTTGTCATATTGTAATTTTTCCTGGTTACCTTTTAGTTTGAAAGATAAGGAACTGGATGTATTTTTATAGAACTTAGTTTTAGGAATTAAATTGGAAAGAATGAGAATATAATATGAATTTTAATTACTTCTTTTCTTAATTGGTTACATTTTGGATGATTATCATGCTGAAATGATTATCATAATTGTGTTGACATAGAATTAATTGGTGATGGTTTGATTAGTTCTTTACTTAACATTATTATTTAGTAGATTATGTGACTCTTCTCTATATCTGATTTGTAATTCTTAGGAAATTATTTCTTATTATCTTTATCCTTGTACTTGAAACCTTTTCATTAACATCAAGGTTCCTTTAACGAAACAGTTAGATAAAATCATATTGTTTTAACATTATAGCATTTATCATGCTCAGTTCTTGTGAACTGACTCATGCTAACAATTTTATAGATGGACTTCGTGAAAGATGAAAGGAGAAAGACTTATAGAAATTTGCATTTATTTTACTAATGAAATAATTTCTCTTCATTTAAATGCTTATGAATTGAAATTCTCTCAAAATGTACTTCTTGTTGGAAAATAAATTATGAGGATGTATTAAAAATAGTTTTCTAATGGTGGAAGGATGTTTTGTATAAACCTATGGAATACTTACTAAGTTTGGAGAGTAGTGAACTCTCTCCTTTTGATAAATGAATCATTGTGGGAAATTTGTTGATTTATGATTTATTTCTAAGGTCTTACATGACTTAAGTTTATGTAATATTCCTAGATAATATCATGCATGATGGGACTTTATGGGTATAATTAAATATTGTTGTACATAACTTAGTAGATTCTAAGGTATAAATGTTACTAGGAATAAAGATCTAAACTTATAGTTTAGATTCTTTTCATTTTAGGAAAGAGTATAATTAAGTTGGTTATTATTGGTAGATCCTTACTCAGTAAAGGGAATATGTATAGTTTTATATAAAATAATGTGGTTTTTTATTATGAAACTTAATTATATGCTTTCTGATTTCACTAATAGGGTAATAGTCCTTAATAGAGAAAGAAAAGGATACTTTCCTTTGTTATTAAATAAAGAGTTGTGTATGATATCTTGTTATGTTATTTTTATTAAATCATAAGGATGGTTGGTTGTATGCTTCTTATCTGTTATGAACAAATGGAAACAAGAAAGATTAAAAGAGTTATTAGAAATATTTAGAATTTATGATATTTTGAATTCTAAATTATACACTTTTAATCAAGTTTGATTACAATCTTAAACTTTAGCAAGAAAACTTAATGATCTTACTTTCTTAATATCGAATTTAGAAATATCGATAAATGATAATAACAGGTTAAGAATAAGATGATCATAAATATGAATGCATATTTTATCTGTATACCTTTTACTTGTGTGAATGTACACTTCATACCCTTCTATGGGTCAATCATGAATAGTGGACCCTTAGGTGCGTTGTTCAAAGATAAAATTTATAAGATAATAATTTTTGGGATAATGATCTAATACTTTAAGTATGTAAGTTTAGTTGAAGGAACTCAGTTGGTTGTTATAACATAGGGTCTGCAGTAGAGTACCCTCATAATGACATGAGTCATTACAAGGATACTATGATGTAGCTATCTATGCTTCAACACCCCATTTAGTTCAATTAACTCGATTGACATAAGTGGAATTTTGGTTATTGGTTCTACTCAAAAGAGAGATAGATACATGGACTGGTGTAGGGGTCAACTCATGTTGACTTAGGGTAACTAGACACACCCAATCAACAAAAATCGATTGAGTATGTCTATGTATCCTTAGTCACCATGAGTAGTCTTCCACAATAGTGCATGTAAGCTACCCCTATTTAGTGTGAAACTTTGAATTGGGTTTGAGTTGACAGTAGTCAAGAATTACCAATCTAGTTAATAATACAAGTGTGGTAAAATACATATTCCTTTCGACGAATATTCCATCTTGGAATGTAAACGTGGTAGACATGTTTTAAAACTTTGGAAAAAGTATCGCAAGATGTTGGTTTCATTGTCTTATGTCACCTAGTCTAAGATGTGGGATTTCATATAAATATCAGTAACATATATTCAAATAGGATTCTTAGACAGAACACTTGAGTGCCCCTAAAAGGGTAAAGGAACCAAGTATACATGGTATACACTTAAGCAAGATAACATGAGAGATCAGTTTAATACTGGGTCATGAAATGAGAGATCAGTGTTTCACCGAGTCATTACAGTTGCATATGGTTTTCTTTTATGAAATGGATTGGCAATGGAATGTGTGTTCTAAATTATATTACTTTAGAATAAAGAACGTTATGAAAAAAATCCCTTGTTTCTAAGTCTTAAAAAGTGGATGTTACATTATTCCCAATTAGACCACAAGAAGGGATTTGATATAAAACTCAATGCTACTACTTAATTTGGTGAGAAATTAGAGTGCTCCAGTCAACCAAAAATCAAGGAAAGTAAAAATTAGAAAAATAAAATACAATATCTTATAGTGAAAACCTCACTGAGGCACTATTTGAGAAACAAAAGAATAAGATACAAAAAAACCAACAAAAATAAAAGGATGTATTTCATGTTGAAAATATTTATGAGGCACCAAAGAGAGGTGAATCAATACTGGATCAGATAAATGATCTTTAAAAACCTACAACATCATTTCAAGATAATGATACATCAAAAATCCTAGTAGAATAAACTATCATAATCAATATTAGAATAATTGATAGTCCTAAACTATTAAAACTTGGTATGAGATTATCAGAATTAGAGATCGAGGCATTCACATCACTCCTTACAAAATTATAAGATGTCTTTGCATGGTCTTATAAGGATATGCCAGGATTAGATCCCTCCCTAGTCATACACAATATTATGGTTCACCCAAATGTGAAACCCATCAAATAGAAACTAAGGAAAATGCATCATTAGGTTACATTTATAGTCAAGGAAGAACTTGGAAAATCCTTGAAGTTGGATTTATCAGATCTATAGATTACTCTGAATCGATATTAAATATTCTACCTATTTCAAATAATACACATGGCATATGGATTTATACAGACTTTCGCGGTATAAAAAAATCTTGTCCTAAGGATGACTTTCCCTTATTGTTGGTCGGGAAAAGTTACTAAGTGTTGATGAAACATAAAAGCTACACATAGGGAACATGTTCACAAGTAATGAAATAGTACACAAGGTAGTGCACACAGTTAGGAAGCAGGTTAGCATGTGGGACTACACAAATAGGTTTAAAAGAAAGGACTTAGCCATTTTTCCAAATCAAGGATAAAAATAGAGTTGGAGTGTCGATCAAGAAAATGGTCCAAAGATATATAAAAGCAAGATGAATTAGTGGCCAAACAAGGGATATGATTGGGAAAATAACATATAGATCAAGATAAATCACACACATGGAGATGGCTAATAATAGGATTAAAGCATGTTATATTTAGGATGGTTTATTAATAGGAAAAGCATGTAAGCTATTTTGAGAGTATGTCTATTATTAGGAATGTGTATGAGGAGTTGAAGGTAAAGTCCCCACTCCTATATATATATATATATATATTTGATGTGTATCTTTATTAGAGAGATATGAGGTGTAACAGAGTTTGTAAGGGTTTGAGTCTATATGGATGTGTGCATGGTCCAACGCGCTGGTATAAGAGTTATGTGTTCAAACTTCTTAATTATATAATGTTTTTATGCTTATAATGCTAAACTATTTGTTATTGACATGATGGTTTATAATGCTAAACATGTTTCTAATTGCCATGTTTATGATGATTATTATGCATGAATGGATATCTTGGTTATCAATATGATGAACATGCATGATAAAATTATGAAAGGAAAAACAAAGGAGGGACATGGTGGTTACACATGCTTCGGGTGAGCATTCATATTTTTCTATATGAGGTATCATTGCTTGTAGCTTTAGAGTAGTAAACAAAGACTACATTTTGGTTACATTTTAACGTATTCTTGTCTAGAGGAAGCAGAGTTCAATTTCTTACGCAAGCTAGGAGGATCCTATTTGTGTGTGATACCTTTAGCTATCAAGATCATGATGGTAGAATTGATATTAGAAATATTACCTATGGCTATCTAAATCCCCACCACACACAGGGGTAGGAGTAGGTTTGGAGAGGACAACGGCGGCCTTGATAGAAGAAAGATAGAGAGAGGAAAGATGACTTAGATATAATGAAGTGTGATAGAGGGTAGTTGATGTAGGGTTTTTGTCGAGGAGAACGATGACTTGAAAAAGTAACAAGAGCCCTGTGGAAGACAAGGACCCATAGTATCATATCCTCCCGACATTGGGAAAGGGAATTAGAGATACCCCATCCACTTCTGTTGAGAGCACATTAGAGGATAGAATGAGGACCATGGGTGCACATCTGACTTAGCTTGGCTACTTAGACCTTGTGTAAGGTGTTCCAAATCTAGAGGTAGTTGTTGAAGAGAACCATAGTGAAGGTGAGAAAGTAGGATATCCACGTTGGGAAGGATATATAGGTAGACATATTTAATTTTTAGCTCAGGAAGCACAATGGATTAAGGACGTGCACATGGCAGCACAATAAGCACCAATGTTTAGAAGTAATTTTTGAGAATTTTTTGCAAGCACGCCATTAAGACAGAGTCTTGGCACATAGACCATTGGAAGAAACCATATAGGTTTTTTTATAGTACAAACTATTGGTTTTCAGTCTAGCACAATGACTGGAACACAAGGAAGTTCATCTACTAGATTGCAAGTCATAGCGGGAAGATCATGAGGTTCAGAACAGCCACCACACAAAGGGAATCATGGTGGAGGGTAAGGCTTTAGATTTGGTCCTAACCCAGCGTAGGTTCCATACCCATAACAACCTCCCCAACAACCATCTCAGCAACCTTTACAACAAAAACAAACATAACAATAGACACCCCAAGTTTTCGTTGATACGTCTCTTCAATTACTAGAGTATAGAGATGTGGAAGATGTTGTTGAGCATGTGCACAAGTGTGAACTGCTATAGAGAGCCAAGAACATAACAAATCCTAGTAGAAAGGAAAGTTATTTCACACCCACACTTTAAGGGTGCACACACAGTTGGTATAGAAATTATTATTTGCATCATACTGTGGTGGACTATGATGTGTTGCATGTGGCATTCTTGGTTGAATTCCACATTCCAAAGTTCAAACAATAGAGTATTAGCACACTAAAGGACATCAAACAAGGTTTATCTATAAGTGTGAGGGAGTATGATGTGCATTATAAGACTCTATTTTCCAAGCTATCTTATGATATTCATCAGATTCAACATGCATAGTGGTTCGTTGGAGGATTTCTGAATCCATTTTAAAGGGATTTATCACACAAGATATACATTGATCCATGCAAGGATTAGGAAGCTTATCTGCATGTTGAAGTAGTTACGAGTACAAACTCTAGAGTGAGCCTTTTCCTTGAGGAAAATATAGTAGTTATGGCTAAGAAATTAGAGAAGCTTTCAAAAACTTCAACACATAAGACGTGCAGTGGGTTATGGTGCACTGACTACAAATGGAGGGACATACAAAGGATAGGTGTTTGTGTAGGATTGTGTGTGCATTATTACATTCTTGTGAGATTTTCCAAAAGAATCACGATGTTAAGAACTGTTCTCTCTTACAACACACAATGATGAAGAACATGTCTATGTATTGCAATATTTGTGATCTGCACACCCACAATATAAAGGACTACTAGCCGATAGACAAAATTCATGAGGCATGTGATACTAAGTTATGGCATACCACAGTGGCAAGCAGCTCATAGACACAAGAAGCCCAGCCTAGATGTAATAATGGAAAAATTGGAATCCAAGGTGGATATAGTAGCAGAGGCCTTGGTGGTAGAGGAAGATTCACGTGTGGGAATTTTTACATTTTTGGACCCCAAGATCAATATTAGCGTGAATGTCCCCAGAAATAGGTTTGTGCATATTGTGGAAAACATCATAAGGTTGAGGATTTCCCTAAATTTTATGAGTATATGTGTAAAAATAAGAAGAATGACAAGGGGGCATGAATTATCAAGGTACAACACATAAATAATGAGGCAACCTAAGAAGACACATGATCTAGAATTACAACCCATGTTGGTTACTACACATGCAGAAGTGGCCCACACGTGAGCCTCTTAAGGAAAAACCACTCATCAAGAGAGAATACATTATACATGTCAAGCATCAAGATGCTACTCATCAGAAGGAGGTATATCAAGAGACCATGGGAGTGGTTAGAGAGTTACAGGGTGATATCTAGTGCTCGAAGGAGAAGGCACATGAGAGGGAACACACTAAAAACATTGATCACTCTCATAAAGATGTAGATGATCTTAAATAAGTATATAAGTTGTTGAGACAAGAGAACAACGTCCCACTATTAATATAATGGCTATGCGATAAAGTACTAGGTGCATGAGTTGAGCATGAGCATTAGATACTTCACACAAATTTTCCACTATAGAACCATGAGTATGACAAAGAAATCATGTTGGATGTGGTAATTGATGGTTGGTTAGTGAGCAATATTTTGATAGACACATCGCTGAGGTGATTTTTTTAACTTGGATACATATAATTTGATGGGAAGACCACCATTACATCCATATTCTAATGTGTTGTATATGGTGAACAAGAAAACGGCACTTCCTATTGGAGTTTTAAATGATGCTTCAATTATCATTTAGGGACCCAAGCTTTACTGGAGACTTTGAAGTATGGAGCTGGCTGAGGAAGATAACTTTCTAGCATTGCTTAGACATCCCTGGTGTTATGTAAAAAAAGTGAATCTACATTTCAACAAGATATACATCAGCTTCAAGAAAAAATATGAGTGTGTATTCATACCTCTAGATGATGTGAAGGTTATACCCTATACTGAGCTAGTAAGTGAAGAGATATTAATAGAATTTTTGCACGTAAAGTGCATGATCTTGAGAATGTGGAGCCCTATAAGGAATTCATACTTCAATGGGAAGACATGCATTTGGTAAGTGACACCACCAATGCTAGTTGTGATAATTGGGCCAATGTCACGTATGAAATGGTTGGGTGCAAGATGAAGGGGATAGTCACTAGGATGATCAGGTTGCACATGATTAGGCGCATGGGAAAAACTCAGTTACCTATGTACATTGGTGAAGAGAAGCCTGAATCTTTCTTGTGCACTATGGAGAACCAATGGCCAATTGAAGGTGATAGAAGGAACATTTTGGTTTACAATTTTCATGGAACAGTAGCACCTTGGAGGGAAACACACTGAAACAACCTTTTGGGCTGGTGAAAAGTGAGAATCACCTTTTCTATAAGGTTTACCTCTAATAATGTGCCTACCCTTATACATGAGTATGATGGGAAGACTCTTTCTTTATTACACGTTCATAACATTGAGAGATAATGAACATAAGGCTAGGAGGATTTACCACCATATCTGTGGGTACATATATTCTACTCCACTATATGCAAATGTGCATGAGTGTAGTATGTGCATGCTGAGCTCAAGCAAGAGACTGCAAGTTAGAGAGATATGACTAAAGGTATGGCTTGTACTTTTCATTATTTTCTAATAAACCTCCAGTACATGAGACTTTTTATATATCAAGCACATCACATTAGGGGATAGCGTAAAAGTAGATGATCTCATACTTCAATTACTTAGATATTCTAATCCAAAGTCACGTGAAGATACATTGGAAATGGAAGAGATGTAATTGGGTTGCACCTAAAAAGATAAATAGAAAGGAAAAATGGTATACCTCATTCATGATGAAGAGGTGGATAATCTAGACATTAGCCATACAAAAGGTGTGCAAAAATTAATAGACACTGCACATTAAATGGCACGTGCATGCCATACTCCCATGAAGACAAAGAAGGTCAATATTGGCACTAAGGATGTGCCTAAAGATCCCATCATTGGAGATTAATAGTTGGAATAGGAGATAGAAAAGATCATTGAGCTATTGTGTGAATTCCATAATCTATTTTTAAGATGATATCATGAGTCAAAGGGTGTACATCCCTCATTGGGAGAGATGAGGATTAAGATGAAAGATGGTGTGTGACCTGTTCCAAAGAGGACTTATAGTATGAACCCGAACCTACATGTGAAGGTGAAAAAATAAATTGACAAGATTCTCAATTATAGAATCATTGAACCAATTGAGGAATTTGAGTGGGTTAGCCCCATGTTGATCAACATCAATAAGTATGGTTGGGTTAGGATCTATGTATATTACAGGGAACTAAATGCTTCATGTGTCACATATCCTTTTCCTATGAAATTCACCAAGGAAATACTTGAGGTATTTTTGGGGTGTAAAATTTATTCATTTACAGATGGATTTTTAGGGTATCACCTTCACCACTGAATGGGGAATATTTATATACACTTTGATTCCCTTTGGATTAAATAATGTGCCAATATTTTTCTCACATATAGTTGTGTAGGAATTCTATTATTTCATCCATAAGTTCTTACAAGTTTACCTAGATGACTAGAATGTCTATGGGATAGTAAAGGATCATTTTCAAAAGATGTAGGTAGTTAAGCATCTCTCTACACATTAAGAATTGTATATTTTATGTCAAAAAAGTAACACCTTGGGATTATGCATTGTATATCCCTAATTTTTGATAACATTGGACCATCTCTCAAGTTGTTGGACTTGTTACTTGAGATGGAATTCCGGAGAAAGCCGGCTTCCTCTACCTAAACCTAATGCTAGTACTATTCCTATGGAAGAAAATGCAACTAAATAATCCTAAAATAACCATTCCAATGGACCATAGGGAGAGAGGAGGGTTAGAAATATGCATGGAAATGAAATCCTAAGATAAAAGGAGGTGATAACACTAGAAACAGGGTGATAGATCTCCACAAGGGGAAGGAAAGTGAGAAAACATGGGAGAGAGGATAGAAAAATGTGTTACATATAAGAACCATGTATATTGAAACTTGCTTCACATTTACAACACAATAAAATGGAACCTGTAAGTAGAAATACACACAACATGCCAAGAAATGAACAGGGAGGCAAGACTGTAAATAAAACAAGCTAGGGAAGAAAAAATGTGCCACAAAACACATGTTATTGCTTAAAATATACAAAAATTCATTATATTCATCGAAGAAGGTGATCATACATTACAAAGACCAAATTAGAGGGTTGTAACTCATGGGAAGTCAGCCACCATTTTGATATAGTGTTGTTATAACAAATAGCCATCCTTTACAAAACAAAGTATTTTACAATATATAAATCAAGGAAGAGAGAGAAAAGGGAAAAAGATCAAATTTGATTTTGATCATTAATTATGATTTATTTTTTCCTACAATACATCATGTCAGATGAGTTCCCCAAGTCTATTTGGATTGTATAATAAGGAAGAGCCCCATAATTCAGCAATTTTAGTAGTTAAGTCGACTAATTCTGCATATTAATGTCCCAAAAAAAATTCCCTTTTTCACCCACAAATGCCTTCAAAACTCAAATCTTATTATGTGAAATTTAAGGTATCAAGGATACCTTTCCAATTGTATAATTTTTTTAATATTTGGAGCTCAGAGTCGAAAGATATGACCATTTGAAATTCTACATGTCAGGAAGCACAAGAACTTGACACATAGCAGCCTTTGATTAGCTCAGGGATCAGGATCTACCTATGTGTGCATTACTTTTTCTTTGTCATGTTTCCACCCTCCATTGGCTTGGGGATCAGGCCTTTACTTCCTTTCTTTTCCTTTATCCTTTGTGAGTATTTTTACCTTTATGAATTATAGGCCAATAAGACAATGCCATGTTTCTTCATAATGTTAGACTTTCCTTTTCTCTTGACATCTGCTTTAGAAATGGGAGCCAATGGGAAGGATCCACATTTCTTTGCAATTCACATTTTTATATCCCCTAACTAACGATTGCAAAGTGTGAGCCAATGAGAAGGCTCCATGCATTTCGCAATGCCAATCCTTTTGATTTGCCCCTTCTAACACCTGTGAAGCATTAGCTAATGAGATCATTCCATGCCCCTCAGGTTGTCAATATTTTTATATCACTTAACTGACAACTGTGAAGTGCAAGCCAATAATAAAGCTCCATGTACTTCGTAATTTCAGACATATTTTTCATTGGAATTGTCAGACTGTGAAAGGAGAGCTAATGAGAAGGCTCCACGTAGCTCTAGATTTTGAAAATGCCATGATTTTGATGACTTTGTGTCGTAACCTTTAACTTTCTTAGACTTAGAAACTTTTCATATTTAAAATTATTGCCACATCACCCTGTTGACCTTGTTGACTTTTCCCAAACCCAAAAAATTATTAAACTCGTTTTATTCCACGGACTTGAGGTCCACAAAATTGATTTGCTTGAGGAAGTGATGGAATGTTACCACATGTTCACTATTGGTCTTTGATCTTGTGTAACCTTTCATTGCTTTGACTGGCCACATGTCCTTTGAATTTCCTTGACCTTGGGAGGACCCAATAGAATTACCTAACATAATCTAATTCATAGACTTGAGGTCCGCAAAGCCCAAATACTTTAAGGAGAGTCAAAATTGCACCACATGGTCTGTTGTTTGATGCTTGATGTTGAATTTGGTGACCAAATGAATGTCAAGTGGATTTTTACATAACCCATTAATGAATAAGCTAAGTCTCCCGCAGGTTTTCAAATGCCAATGACCAGTGTTTTTGGAAAGGGAAAAATGATGGCCATATGAATGTCCCAAACCTGTTTAAATGGATAAATCTATTTTTAATGAGTTATCCAAATTAACTAGGGGGTAAATTTGGGAAAACAGTTTGGTGACCACTAGAGGTAATTTTCCTGCTAAATTTGACTAGTAGCCTTTATGCAATCCATTAGGCATGGATTCAAGCCCATAAACTTTAAAAATTGATCAAAACGTTTAAATTCACTTACACCATTTTCTTTATGAACTTAACACAAACTATAACTTCCTAAAATTGATTTGTGGAGCTCCAAATGAAGCTTTAAAATTGCATTGGTCGATGGAGGTTAAGGAAAGCCTAAAAATTACAAAGGCATGGAGCCTTCTTATTGGTTTAAGCTTCATAGTTAGAAAAGAATGACATCAAAGGGCATGTGGAGTTGTTTGATTAGCTTAAGCTTTGTATTTTTAACAAAGTTATTGTAATTTAAAGTGAATTGAAATGTACATGTGGAGACCTATCATTGGCTCACATTTCAAGGTAACTATGTATTATAAAGTACGTGTGGAGATCATTCATTGGCTCGTCTAGAAATTCTTCAACACATAAAATTTAATCAATGAAACATTCTAAAAATTGTAAGTAATTTCTGTAAGGAGGTCGGAAATCTGTTACAAAATAAATTAGCTCATTTCACCTCAAAATAAAGGAGAAATTGTGACAGAATTTTTGTCTCAATTAGGAAATTCTATGAAGAAGATCAAAATTCATGGAACAATCAATCATAGATTTCAAAGTGAAGGAGCTCATGGAGAAGCTCAAAAGTCATTCGAGTTGAGTAGTTGAAGAAGTGTCATTTTTCAACCTACATACTCCAAGTTCTTTGATTTATCCTATCAAAAGGAAGAATCGTCATGTGAAGAGCCACTAAACTTGAAATGTCAAAAGTTTTTTTTCTTGTCCATTTAAGCTCAATTTTTTTAGCATGTAAAGTGTTATTGATGTGAGAAGATTTGTTATTACTTTAGAGAGAAAATGAACAGAGAAGAGGAGAAGGAGAAGTGAGAAAAATTAGAGGTCATTAGTAGTTGTGTAAGACAGTACAGTAAGTGTGACCAACATTTTGTAAAAAATCTAAGTTGTAGCTTAACATCTAGGGGGTTCAAACCTTCTTGTAATTAAAAGCTTACAAAAGATCAATTGTTGCTAATTAAATTTGGAAGTTAAATTTTCCAGAAAAGTTGAAGCTTGTCAAATATTGAGTAGCAACTCAGTTAAATTTTGGATTTATAGCTCCAAGTTGAGTTGAAGCTCAATGATGAAATCAATGTAATAGATATAGGACAATTTATTCCTGAGAATGGTTCTTTGTTTCATTAGGTTTTTTCCCAGTTGGAATTCCCACATTAAAATTTATTTCATTGGGTGGACAGACTTTTGGATTTCTTTCCAACTCTCTGGGAATCTAATTCCCTCTACTTAACTAGTGCAGCTATTGTATATGCATGTGCAAGCAAAGGTAGATTTTCCTTGTGGCCTTGTGGTTGGGGATCTAATAGGGGCACTCCACTAAACCTATGGCAAAGTAAGAAATATCTTGCTAGGGAAGACTTTGTCTGAAGATTGGGAAAGGGGAGTGAGAAAAGAGGTAGGAGAACTAATGTTTCAGGTAGAAAATCAAATTCTTGCACACACTAGTTAGAAATTTCATCACATGTACTAAAATTAAGAAGAAACAATGCTACAAATAGCAATAAGGACAATTATAATTTAATGAACACAAAGTATCAGTAAACCCCTTAGTCAAAAAAGGTTCAAAAATCCTTCTTGTATTGATGCTCAAACAAAAATTGTACATAGTATGAGAATGGAAGACATTGAGAAAAGGGGAAAAGTGGATAAATCTTTTCACTCACAAGTGAGAAAAATCTCTCTCATGAAATTACAAGAATAAAACCAGATAGAATAATTTCAGAATTAGAACCCCTTGCAATAAATATCTCATTACAATTTATAGTGCTAAACTTGACTCCTCGTCTTCCTGATGCTCTTTCGTATTCCTCATTTTGACTTTAGACTATTCATATTCCTATTTGAATATTAAGTCCCTTTTATTAAAATATGGAAACTTAAATTCTACATCATGTCTCTAAAGTCACTTTAAGACATATCAAAAAGTGCAAACCCTACCCACACAAAATTAGAACATAGAGGAGAGAGAATATTGGGGGGAAGGAGGAGAAAAAGAAAGGATGTTGCCCTTAAAAAACTCTGTAGATCCTTGTTGATTGAAAATTCAAGTGCAGTGAGACTCTGAATCTTCAAACTCCTTGCACCCTGAGAAACTCCTTCAAATTATCTCATGAATGCTTTCCAAGTTTAATGAATTATTCCATTGATGACCATAACTCCCAGCCTACGTATGATATACCTGTGACCTGAACTATGCAGTGACTGACAAAAAACATTGTCCAGTTCCCTGATATGGATCTCAAATTCCCTATGATCAATGCCCATGGATTGACCTGAATGATCATCCCTCTATGTTCCATTGTGTAAAACTTGTCCTTTGAGAACAACCTGCTATTTTTATTAAGTATAGATGGAACAACTTACTATTTTCAGTAAGTTTTGTAGTTTAGATTTTCCCAGCCTCAACCAAATATGGTAGGTTTAATTATTTCTTCTTACTATGTTCCTCTCACCTTTTAGACCAAATGGCTATTTATTGTAGTGGCTTGTGGAACCACTTACTATTTTTAGTAAGTGCCAATTATGAGTCGAGATGACCTTTTTGATGAATTTTCCTGCAATACTCCCTATGTGTTCACTTCCTTATTCATAGCCTCTTCAAATGGTGTCTTACCCAAAGCAGTAGACCCTTATGTAGGAATTCATAAAAATTTTATTAAGTGCATCATGAATGTCAGATTGCGACAAAACAAGTCTTGAAAATCTAGGTTTTATTTCGGGGTTCCACACTCCACATTTTGAGTAATTCCTTCATCTGAACAAGTGCTAAAATGATATTTTCATTGGCAAGGGAAGAATACTAAAAAAAACACATCCCTCCATATCTCTAAAAAATAGGGACATCATGGCACGAGAATTATTTTACGTGAAACTATATTTTTCAATGATCATTCCCTTCAATTTTCACGTGATTTCACCCACTTGAACCCTGAGAAGTCAAGATGTAGCCCACTACCTTTTTACAGATGTTCTTCATGTGATAAGGAAGAAATATGATGAAAAATTATTCCTCTATATCCCTAAAAAAAAGGGACTTCATGGTGCAAAAACTAGTTCATGCAAAACAATATTTTTCAACGATCATTCCCTCCAATTTTTGCACGATTTCACCCACTTAAACCCTGAGAAGTGGAGAGGTAGCTTGCTGATTTTTTCCACTATTGAGTCATGAAATTTATTAATGGAGATTAAAATTTATAGGTCTAGTTTTTTTCTCCATTCGTGACGAAATCGACTCCATTGGGATAGGTTTTTTCTTCTTGCCTCACTGGTGAAATTTCTCTTTGATCCAGTTGCTGGTTTGACGGGAAATTGAGCTTTGTTCTTCGTGGAGCCGGAAGCAAAATTTATTTTCTGTGAAAATTCTTTACTATGAATGAAAGGCTTGAATATTAGTTTTTAATATCCTTCAAGAGATGATAACTCAACAATAGATGGTTTGTTAATCTGTGCACCTGTTTTCAAGATCTCTTTGATTTTTTGTTTCACGGAAATGAAGATTTTCAAACTTCTTCTTCTTCATTCTTCATTTGATAAATATTTATTTTGGGACCTATTTATTATCATGGAGTGAAGGATTTTTTTTTTATGATCTGGTTCAATCTTTGGCAATGGCGGAGTGGTGGTGAGAATTTGCAGGGAGTTACATAGCAAGTTGTGCACGAAAATGTTAGAAGTTAGAAGCAGGAAACAAGTGAGGATTTTAAAATTTTGAAATAAAGATGAGATGGGAGATTGGGGGATTTTAATTTCCCTAACATCCCTCACCTCAAATGGACATGAGGGACATCAAATTCCACAGCGAGCAAGGTGATGAAACGTGGCAGAGATCCGACGGTAGGGAGTGAAGATTAAA
The DNA here is from genome assembly GCA_019776745.2 of Taxus chinensis. Taxonomy (NCBI): domain Eukaryota; kingdom Viridiplantae; phylum Streptophyta; class Pinopsida; order Cupressales; family Taxaceae; genus Taxus; species Taxus chinensis. The sequence continues at coordinate 391,046,654 of CM034148.1, forward strand.
AAATCAACTTTAAAGCATTAAGGGGTTGGAAGATGGTCATATGGGTGACCAGAAGCCTTACTTAGGGGATGGGTGCATTTTTCCATGTTTAATTTCCCTAACATGTGAGGGACATAAACTTCTGTGGCACTCCTTGTGATGACACGTGGCAACAATCAAACGGTTGAGGCTTTGAGCTTCTGCAAGCGCCTGGGGGTTGAACTGGCAATCCTGGAGGTTGCATGAGGGTCGAGAGGTCTTATGGGGGCTAGGTGATTTTTTCCATGGTTTATTTTCCTAACCTTGAGGTACTTGAGGGACACAAAATCCTGCCAATCTCCTGGAGCTAACACATGTCCTCCCAAAATTTGACTAACTCCTAAACTCACTCCAAGAGGACAACTTGAAACGACGATAACTTGAGATCCTGATGGAATTGTTTAATGAAATTTTGTATGATCGTGACTGTAAATGACATTTTGAATCCAATGATTGGGGTATAAAGTCTTTTTTCCTATATATGAACCCTAAAAAATTGGATTTATTATTTGATACTCCACTTGTGTATGAGAAAAACTACTTACAGACCCAATTCTCCAAAGTGTTGTGAAAAAACTAATTTCACCATCTTGTAGGGCTTGGAATTAAATTTCTGTAGATTTTTTTTTCTCATAACTCTATCTCAAGCTACCAGAATTACCTTTGGATGCTTAGTGGTTGTTTTGGTATGTGCACTTCCTAGGCCTGTGAACCCTAATTTTGGTGAAACTACCCCAAACTCTCCAAATATTTCCTGAATATTCCTGAATCACTTCCATGATGTCCCAAGGCCTTTGAGTCACCTCTATTTCTGGTTTTTATTTTATGTTCCACTCCATGGGGTTGCTCCAGTTCTAGGAAGGCTGGTGATAGCCCTTCCCACAACTACCTGAAGCTTACAACTTTTAATGAACTCCTAAAATCACCTAGGGGGGAATGAATGGACTTTCCTTAATCACCTAGGGGGATGAGATAACATCAATCATGAGGTCATTGGACTATCTAGGTAGACTTTGTGTGCCTAGGAAGGATAGGACATGAAAAAATTAGCATAGGGGTATAATTGTTGTGCTAAAAAATTGTCAATTTCCCTATTGCACATTTGCACGACAACAGTATCAAAGTGTGGTCCTCCTGAATCAATCCTAACAGCTTGGAGGTTATCTTGAAGACACAAGAATGGGTACATTTTTTGAATCAGTGTTGAAAAAGAAGTATGAAATTTCTCGAGCTCTTATAAATGAGCTAAAAATAGAAATCAAGATCAAGGATGTTAATTACGGTCAAGAACTAAATGAGATGGCTTCATTTGTTGAGAAAGTGTCAAAAGATTTTAAAGACAGAAAATGCTTGTCTTAAATTTGAAGAGAAACTAAGGACCCTAAAGACTAAGTTGGAATAATTTACTAACCAGCTTGATGGCTTGCAAATAAAACCAAGACATTCTAGTGAAGTAGAGCATGGGATGTGATAAGTCATTTATTTTCCTTTCTAAAAACACCTCATCTTTTGTATTCAGTTGAGCCATTTGTAGCATTGAACTTGTATTTCATTGTGATATTACTAGACATTTTCATTATAACTTGAACTCATGGCATGGAAATTAGTTAATATAATTATTACTATTTTATTTTATTATGTGGGTTATGAGTATGCATTTATTATTTTGATTACAATATGATTTTAAATGATGCTTTGTATAATGTCATCCTTGATTGCAAATAATTTGTTATATGCAGCAACTGATATGCATCCAAAGGATCCATACACAAAAATTGACATGCAGTAAGAGGAACTCATCCACAGCAAAGGGACTCATCTGCAGTAAAGCGTTTGCAGCCAAAAGACGTCACACACATAAAATAAATCCATGATTATTAGGAGTTTGTGTAATGTGGACATCACACCTAAGCTTGTATGTGTTAATGGAAGAAGTAATTATGAGAACTAGAAGAGAACTCAACACCATCATCTTATTATGTGTTGTAACTTAATAAAGAACTAGATGATTTAATTCATGATTTAATAATTGGTTTATCAAATGATCGATTAGTTAAGTTATGTGATATATATGTAAATAACTATTGAGTAGTTCTGTTGCATGCATGTAGTCTTTAGATTATTCGATTAAGATATTTTACTTAATCTAATTGGAACACCTAGTAGAAATCTCTCTCTCTATCTCTTCACGCTTCTACTGTAATGAAAGATATAAAAAGTAAAGATTAATTTTGTAGATATATATAGAGATATAAAGGGATATCGAACCATAGATAAAGAATTTTCTGTACTTTTTTTACTGTAATCTTCATGCCAATGAAATAAAAAGTCTGATTTCTGTCCATTTTCTGTAGTCACAATCTTTAGGATGGATTAGCACCCAAGGTAGGGCCTACTTATGTTTTTCTAACCCTCTCTCATTCTGTTTATTGATTTAGTTCATTTCGTGATTAGATTAGCAACAGTTCATTCCTTTATCTGTGTTCTATTTTTACATGTCTTTTCACTAGCCATAGTATTTACTTTCAGTCATAATCTAGTTCATTTCCACCAATGTTATTTCTTAATTGTACTAATAGCAATTTACCTTTATACCTCTCAAATATTTGTAATTGAGCATACAACACTAGCAATATTGAAATTTAACATCCCTTGGTTTGATAAATAGATGATTGTAGATTAATAAACAACATACTAATTGATGCAAGTTAATTTACACCACAATTTTTGGTGTCATTTTCGAGGATACTTCTAAGTTATAAGCTTTTTGAGAGGTTTTTTTATTTCTTAGAACAATTTAGGTTTTAGGAAATTCACCTCCAACCAACCCCCTACTAATTTCCATTGATGGAGTTGAGTTAGTTGATGCATGCACTTTCCAAGGGATGCCCATGGTATATTTTTACCTAATCCACAAGTAGCACATATCTCTTCATATACCTCTTAAGATTCTAAAGAAGAAATCCTTGCATCTATAGGAGGTTTATTGTTCAAAGATAATTCTCTAAGTGAAAGTTATGAAGTTGCTCTTGAGCATCCAGAGATGACAATAGAAGTATATCAGAATGTTAAAAATGGGGACACCACTTTTTATTTTCCCATTACCAATAATGATGCAACCGCTGCTATGAAGAATATTTCTCTCTCAGTCTTGCCCAATTTTCATGGATCTATAACTGAAGACCCAGAAACCTTTATGTTTGATTTTGAAGTTTTGTGCAGGAGATATGATTATACTACTGATGCACATAAATTGAATCTATTTCCTAATACACTCAAGGATGTAGCCTTGAGATGGTTCATGGGTTTGGGAAGAATTTTTGTAACCACATGGACACAAATGATGGATAAGTTGCTCACTAAGTATCTGGACTATTATAGACTGAGTGGTAGAGGAGGTGATGAAATCTACCGAATGTCACAAAAATAAAATGAACCATTGGAATACTATTTAGAAATCTTAATGCTCTGTGTTCAAAAGTCAAGGCACACAATACTACCACCTAAATATCTCAACTTAATCTTCTTGAAGGGGCTCAGTGAGGAGGACATGGATTCTCTAGATCTGATAAGAGTAGGAGACATTTCAAAATATTCCTTTTAAGAAATCCATGAATCCTACAAAAATTACTCAAGAGATACTATGAAGAGGGTGAGAAGTGTAATATCAAGAGGTGGAGAAACTACCAAAACAATTGGGGACATATCCAAGTTAGATATTGTTATCATGTTCAAGAACATGAAGCAGGATATTTTCAATGACATGGCCACTCAATTATATGCTCTGCATGCCAAGAAGAAAAGGGAAGATGTAGAGGTAGCATTCATAGAGTTTTTCCATACATGCAGAAGAAATAAGTCTAACTACAGATGCAGATGGTTAGCTAACATTGTAGAAGAAAATGATGTTTCACCTAAATTCAAGATGATAGAAACAAAGGATGGAAAAGTTTTATATGTTTCTCAAAGAAAATTATGGCCGCCAAAATAAGGAGGTATGTCACAAGACCCTATGCAAACATTTCAAAATTTGTCTAATACTCAATATATACCACCTCCACCTTGGGCTAATCAGCAGCAAGGTTGGGCTCCATATCTTAACCAATATCAAAAATAGTGGCAACCTCAATTTCAAGGCTAACGGCAGTGGCAAAAATCCCATAAATCATGGCAGTATCCTTGTGGAGGAGGGAAGAAGTGGAATAACCCACCTCCTAATTACCAAAAATCCTACAATCAACCTCCTTACCCTCAACAACAATCTTTGATGCCAAACCCCCAAGTAGGATCTTAACCAAAAGCTACCCAACTACCAGCTTAGCCAGTGCCTAACTCTAATAATAAATCTACTCAACCAGCCTATTCCATTGAACCATCTCAATACCCTACCTATTTTATTGATGTCAAAAATATCCATCTTCATTTAGAAAAATCACTTCCTCTACCAACTGTACCCACCATTACAGAGATTGTTGATGAACCATAGAAGCTGCAAGCATATTTGCAGCATATCAAAAACACACAGTAGATAGATCCATAGCAAAAGTAGAAGATACTACAAGCTGATCCGCAACAACCTAATAAAAATTATAGAAAGGGTAAAATGTAGGCTAATGAGCCACCATTTCCTAAAATATTGCAAGAAAAGTAGACTGACCTCAAATTATAATCTAACTCTGATTTTGTCAACTAGTCAAAAGACATTTGTGTCAAAATTACATTGATTCAAGCCATTAAGGATGTGCCAATTTATAAAAAATTGGTAAATTATTTATGCATAAAGAAGCCAAGTAGAAAGAGAAGGGATCCATCTACTGTACAATTTATTGGATAGCTAGCTAATATTATCCTTGGAAATTCAATTTTGCCTTCGTACATAGATCCAGGAATCCCATTGGTAAACATTTCAATCAATGACACAATGATCAAGAATACTTTGATTGACTTGGGGGAAACAATTAATTTAATGAAAAAAAAAATCATAGATGATTTGAAGTTAGAGGGACTAAGACCAACACCCACGGTCTTGCAACTTGCAGATAGAGAAACAATGAAACCTGAAGGAGTCATGGAGGATGTAGTAGTAGTGGTAGACTCTTAGGAATACCCTACTGATTTTATTGTTCTTCATCCAAAAGAAATCTTGGGAGGATATCCTATCATCCTAAGAAGACCATGGTTGGTCATTATTGATGCATTCATAGAATGTAGATCTGGTAATATGATTATTTCTAATGGAATCATTACTAAAAATATCATACTTTATCCCCCTGCATAACCCTTCAATGAAGAAGATCAAACCATTTGGGTTGAGGAGCTAGAAGAAGACCAAAGCTCTATGCAGCAACTCATGATGCTAGAGAATTTATTCAAAATAGAAGGACAAGAAGAAGATGGTGTTCTTTCCAATGTCCTTCAAAATAATTATGGGAGGAATGAAGAAGTAGATGGCAGATTACAGTGTATAAGATTTCCTATGAACCAAATTCTATTGCAACAAAGCATTATGAACGTTCCAGGTAATATTTTCATCCTTCACCAACTTCTCCCATGTGATTTCATACTAAATTTTGTAAGCAGCAATGTATGTTCCTTGATTGATCTCTCTAAGAAAGTGGAAATCACTCTAGGAAAGCCACTTAATTTGAACAAAATATTAAGCATGCAGTAAGAGAAGGTTTTGATTGATCTTCTGCAAAAACACAAAACAATATTTACATGGGACTATAGTGACATGCATGACATCCATCCTAAGCTCTGTATACACAATATATACATCAAAGACAGTTGTAAGCCAATAAGGCAGCCACAAAGAAGAATGAACCTAGTAGTGAGATACATTTTGAAAGAAGAATTAAAAAATATTGGATGAAGGATTCATAAATCCAATTACAGACATTCAATGGGTGTCACCCCTTGTAATTTTATCCAAGAAAAATGGAAAATGGAGGAGCTACGTATACTATAGAGAGTTGAATGCAATAACAAAGAAGGATCATTTTCCACTCCCTTTCATTGATCAGGTACTTGACAATCTTGCTGGTAAGAAATATTTTTCTTTTCTTGATGGCTATAGTGGCTAAAATCAAATTCAAATTACACCAGAGGAACAAGACAAAACCGCATTCACATGCCCATGGGGAATGTTTTTATATTTTGTTCTTCCTTTTGATTTGTGCAATGCACCTACTACATTCCAGAGGGTAGTTTTGAGAATATTCTCATATCTAGCCAATGATTGCATGGAGGTATACATGGATGATTTTATAGTACAAGGTAGTAGCTTTGATGAAGAAATGAAGAATCCAGAACAAATTTTGAAGAGATGTGTTATCCAATTTTGCACACATGAAAAAATTGGACAATGGGGTCCCATTACAATCAAAGTATGACATTGGTCCCAGAGACTCATGTATGGTCATCACGGAGATAACATGATTAAAATAATTAATAAATTTCATAGGTGAAATAACCTAGCATTGAATGGGGTCAAATTGAACTTAGCTCAGTGACAACTTGATCATTTATCATTAGATCTCAACTCGATTGGTCAGCCAATCCCAACAATGAAAAAGAGTCGGTCGAGCCATGTCAATGTGAGTTAATTCAACTCAAATCATGAAACAGAAAGATAGAATATGCTTTAAAGGAGCTCACAGTAGATCATGCCAATTCAACTTGGTTCAAATGCTCAATGTCGGGCTCAAAAATGTTGAGGAAACACCAATGTCAACTAGCTTGGTTAGTTGAGCCTAGGCCAAGTCACTTGGTTGTGAAAGAATACAGACTTGGCTCGATGTTGAGGTATCCTTGCGGGAAATTTCCAAGACAAAATAAAATTTTTGAGGTTCGGTGATGGCAAGCAAAGTTGGGAGTTCTGCATCTGGGGAAGTGGGAAAATTTTTGGTCAAGTTCCAAACTATGGCATTGTGGAAAGAAGGCTTCGAGAAAATTTCGGTCCATAAACCAGTCGAGTCAGAAAAATAGTGTCAAAATCCCGCACTCCAGTCTTCAATGTGGAAATTTAGGAAATAACTTCTATGCGGGGATGTTGTAATGGCAACCCAAAAAAATAGTTCCATGTAGAGGAGGAGTCTGAGTTGGTGGTTGAGTTATCAAGTGAGTCACCAAGGTGACTTCGAGGGCATGACAAAAAGTGAAGACTGAGTTTGTCACCGAGCTAGCTAGGCAAGAGTTGTTAGAATTTGAAATCAATTGAAACATAATGAACTTTGTGGGAATAAAGGACTCACTTCCTTGTACCATGAAATGGTCAGGGCACAATTATAAGGCATCATTTTGATGAAGGCATAATGTGGCCTCGATGGGTGAATAAATGGAAACTGAGGATCGAGCTCGAATAGTTAAGTATATCTAGGAATCAACCTTGGATGTTCATGGCATCGAGTGAGCTTGAGAGGCCAATTTATGTCAGGGAAGTATGGCATGAACGTGGTCAGGATAGTTGAGCCAATGCCAGAAGGATTCAACAGAGCTCGGTGGAGATGGCTAGGTTATACAAATAGCCAAGTGAGTTATCAGAGCTAACTTATCTTGATTAGAGAAGGATCTCGGTGAATGGGTGAGCTCAAACTTACATGAAAAAAGAGTCAGGGAACATTTTAAGATGAGCCGAGTTGAGGCCAAGTCACTCTGTGGAAATTTTTCAATCATATTTCATTGAGTTAAGTCATACAAAAGAGATTGTAGAGAGCATAGGGTGGGTTCAGTTGGAAGATAAACTCAGATTTGAGAGAGAGATACACATGCTTCAAGGATACATGTTAAAATCATTCTACTGAGCTAGTTATTAGGCTCACTGAGAATGAGCTCGTTGCATGATAGGAGTTAATTCAGAGATAAGCCTCAAGCTTGAGAGCTAAGCAAGTAAAGGTAGGACCAAGTGATTTTCTTGATGTTAGGGCATAGGAAAATATTTTTTTAATCATTGAACCATGAGAAGTGGACATTAGAGGACTCACAAAAAGAGGTAGAAACATTTTTTGCGGAGGCATCGAATCATTGAATGTTGATGTGAAAATGGAAATGACTCATTTAAGCTCAAGCCGAGTTATTTCGGAATTAGTCCGAGTTAGTAGGAGATGTGACAAAACTCCTTGTTCTCTTATAGAGATTTAGTTGAGATCTCATTCACCTGAGCTAAGCTGAGTCAGAAGGAGATTGAGTTCAGTCAAAGAACAATGGGCTTGGAAATGGAAAGACATCGATCTATTTCATGATGGTGAGTACCCAGCGAGGAGCTCATGGAAAACATGAGTCGAGTCTTACAGAGCTTGGCATCATGAAATGAGCTAGGTAGAGAGCGAGTTACATGGTGAAACAAAGAGATCAAAAATTAGAAATGAAATGAAATTTTTGGCTCAATGCATTAATGTCGTGTCAAGAGTGACTTAAAAAAAATATCAACTCAGAGTGAGCTGTGGTGATGCCAGCTACTCGGTGGTAGGATCTCATTGTATAGTCATTGGCATGACTTGATGCACATAATATGAACAACCAAGCATAAAAAATAGCTCAAGATAAAGAGGGAGATACACAAGTTGGAGTTACTTGGGTTTGGTTGAGTTATTGAGATCCTGTGACATGGACAGCAAAATCATGAAAAGTAAGTTCACGACGAGAGAAACATGGCACTCATTTTGGATCAGTGGGTGGTGTTAAGTGAGCTCAAGGAAATATCTCATGAAGAAGAGAAGATTCGGGTGATAGTGAGCTCATGTAAAAGAACAGAGGTAAGCTCAGCATTGGGGAAATAATTTTGAGAGGCTCATAGCTAGGTGGTGGTGAGTAAACAAGTAAGATCTCGGTGATGATCTCAGTGTAGAACTAAATATAGAAGAATCCAGAGCTTGGTCACGGATGTAAGGAGGAAGATAACTCAGTGGAACCATGGTGAGTGACTCATTAATCGACGAGTGAACATGGAGCTCATCTCGATCATGGAGAAAAAGACAAACACAACATAGGGAATCTTAGAAGTCAGGAAATGCCGAGTAACTCAGCTCTATGTGAGGTTATGCATCGGTGGTGAACTCAGCAATGATGACTTTCTAATGGAGTCAGATCTTGGTGACAAAAATGGAACTCGATTCACAAGGGAAGGAGAGGTGGTTTGAGGACTAGGTGATTCAGCGGTGAGCTCAAGGCATATATATGTAAAGGTGCTTAGTGGTGATGGTGGATTGACTCAGCATTGGGCTCAATACAGAGATGAGATATCATCAAGGAAAGGATATCATGCTTGATAGATGAAACGATGTGAAAGTAAGCTTGACACAGAGCAAAACTATGTAATGAAGAAAACTTAGTGAATAGCTCATTAAAGAGCTTGGTAGCTTCGTGGGGAGCTTAGTGGTGAACTTGATGTTGACATAGATCACTCGGTGGATGGGGGGAGTCATGTTTGGGTCATGGATAGGAATCTCGATGGTAAGATCAGTGCAGAGCTAGACAGGATCAGGTCCAAGTTGGCTCATTCAGTGAACTAGAAACTCCCAAAAGACAAATCTCGAGCCCAACTCAGTGGGTTTTCTTGGCGAGCCAACCACCAAGTTGGGTTATATTTTTCCTATTTTCATGGCCCTCCACTTTCTTCGAGTTGAACCGATCTTCAGGGGGGCACCTTTAATTTATTTAAATTAATATTTTTATTTAAATTTTTTATTAATAATATTTATTATTATTATTAAAATATTTTATTTAAATATTCTTTTAATTAATTGAGAAGATTAGGTCAACATGCAATTAATGGCACATGATGGAACCTTCTAAATTGGTTCAACCAACTATAATAAATACATCATGTGCCTTCAATTTAGGAAGGGAATTTATGACTTCTTCTCTCCTCTCTCACAAATTCTTCTATAAATGTAAGTTGGAAGATCATTCCAACGGATTGGACAAGTTAGACTTTTGAGACAAGTGAATAGTATTCAAGAAACCTCCTTCTTCTGCAAGTTGTTCTTGTATGTTGAGGGAACTTTAAAGCCTCTTTTCAAGACTATAATGGTAACTATTGCCACTTCTGAATGTATGATGCATTGTGTATGTTGTTGAAGTAATAAAAGTGTGTGTTTTTTGACTAATCTTGGTCATTTCATCCTTCTGTACTTCTTTATGTTTTTCTCATGCTTGCAGGTACACTGTGCAAGTTCAAGTTTCTATTACAGGTTATTGGAATTTTGTGCTTATCAAATGGTGGATTATTACATTTGGTTGAGTTGTGGTGCTTGTTTACCCTTCTCAAGTTCATCCTTCTTCACTGGAAGACTGATATTCCATTATCTAATTGAATATTAATAAAGGGAATGCATGCTTCTTAGTTTTTGTTCTATCGTTTACCCTCTCTAAGTTGCAATAAGTGAAGTTGTCTTGTGGTGCACAACACCCTCTTCAAGTTAACCCTTCCTAAGTCTAAAAATACCCTTTATTTTGTGCATCACCATCCATGGTATAGTTTCATTTTTTGTAAATATCTTTCCCTAAAACCCATGAAAATGTTAGCATAGGGCTAGATAACCATTTTATTGCACTAGGAATAGTACAACACTTAGTTTAGGAAGAGGAAGTCGGCCTTCTCTGGAGGTTCACCTTGAGCCCAAGTCCTACAACTTGAGAGGTGATCCCATGTTTTCCAATCACACCGAATGTATCCTATTCACATTCTAGCCATTCAGAGGGAGCAGTGATTTCACGAAAACATTTTTGGCATGCCCAGTTGGACTAAGAGTTAGTACTTATCTTCATCAAAGTACTTGGTGACTCTATGTATTTAGATTTCAAATCTCATTTTGTTAACTTATGCAAAGAATTCAGACAAGATCTTATTCAAAGAAAGGAAATTATCAGCATATCAAACTATCATTGTCTCCTCCAAGGAGAAGGAGAAGAGGCATCTCAACATCACCCATTGAAGCATCACCTCGTAGGGGTCATTCAACTCCTCCTTACATATGGTTTCCTCCACCTAGGAACAATCAAATTTTCATTGTTATAGCAAGGAACCAAATTTTTTCCCCCTTTAATGCAATTATTCCTCTGTCGTTAGCTCAACATGACCCTATACCTATTGTGGCACTCAAAATTTTACCCTTCTACACAAGGGAAACTCATGTTACTCCAGTGGAACATATTTTTGATGTAGCCAACATTTGTGTAGTACATAACATCACAGAGGACAACATTGTGGTTAGGCTTCTTGTTACCTCTTTCAAGGGAAAAGCACTTCAATGGTTTTGAGGGTTAAGTGTTGGTACTATAACCACTTGGGATGAGTTAGGAGAAAATCTCTGTAAATAGTTTGAAGACAAGAGTGATCACCTATCACTTTTGGAATAGCTCACTACCATAAAGAGAGCTCCCTAAGAATACATGAGTTATTTCAACTTATGATTCCATAGGACCTAGAAAAGGATTATGGCACTCATAAATCCTTCTTCAAATAATGCATTTTTTTACTATTTTGAGCCTTGAATAGTGATGTAGTAAGTTATTGATCCAATCCATGGGAGGGACTACACTACCTGATGCCTACGAAGTTACCATAAGAGTGGAGAATTCCTTGATTCAAGCTGGAAAGATAGCTCCACCACCACCAATGTCATTCTCTGGATCTTATAAACACTCAGCCTACCATTGCTCCTATTCCAATAGCCTCCAAGCAACAAGCTTAGTCTTCCTCTGCCTCTTCAAATGATCTATTTGAATTCAAGTCACTACTGCAAACTGTTGGGAACAAGCTTGTTGCAGTCAAGAGGTAATAATTTCAATATAATCATCCATATCAGTCACAAAATCAGCAGTATCAAGCTAATGTTCCTCCTTTTCAAGGGAACAATCAGCCACAAAATAAGCTACAAGTTAAGTTACGAATGTCAGGCCTTTGAACTTTCAGAACCCTCTTGCTACTAGCTCATCTAGAGCCATAGTACCTGTCTCAGAATAATCTAGTTCAAGACTACGAATGGTGTTATCCTTGTTCTCAACCCCACAATCAAAATATTTGTCCCAATGGATTTCTTAACTAGGCCCTTATGGTTCAAAGCATATATGCCCCTTCAAATCCAACATAAAATTCATCTATGCAGGAAATAGCATATCAACAACATGTACCTAAAGAAACCACTTTACTCAATTGGTAAGCAGAATATTTTTGTTGGTTGAATACAGATTCCTCATCAATGGCAAAAAACACTCATTCCAAAAAGAGAGAAATGGATCCTCAACCTTCCAAAGATGATCAAGAATCCACTTCATATCCTCAGCCACAAGCGGTGGTTGATAAAGATGTGGGAAAGAAACCACTAGAAACACCTGTTAGCCAAGCTGTGAGGAAAGAAGGTTCTTCAGGCATCACGGTACCCAATAAGCAATTTCCAAAAGAGGATTCTAACACCTAAAGAAGTGTCAGAAAATTTGGGAAAATTCCCTTTAGCATAGTAAAACAGATGAAGAAGACCAACTTGAGTGTTACCATATGGGATGCACTCTCAATTCCTTCTCAAATAAATTTATTGCGAGAGGCTCTGAATAGTTTTGGTACAATTGACAGATCAACAGGTCGTGAAACAACAACTGCTACAAGTTTGTGTCAACCAGAAGGGAAAATTATTCCTAAGTCAAACAAACCACCACCATTCTATATTTCCCTGATCATTGACAACCACCTGGTACATAATTACATGATTGATTATAGTTCCAGTAGGTCAGTCATGCCCAAACAAATTTCATATGTACTAGGCATACAATATACGCCAGTTGAAAGAGGAGTTATTTAGCTGGATGGCACAACCATTAAAAATTTTGGAGTTATCAAAGGACTTTAACTTACCATCCATGCATTCCTAAGTTTTTCATTCACCTAATACATATCAGCCATTTATCTCCCTCCTCTCTTTTCCATCTGCTTATCATGAGATTTCACTGCCAATATGGTTGGTTATCTGTCAGCCAATTGGTCACATATGATTCTCAGGACTCGATACAGAACTAAAGTAACTATAAGGGTAGAACCAATCTTCCATAATCATGTAGAACCCTACACTTTTAGTCCTATAAATGGGAATTATACCATCAGTTGTCTAGAAGAAGAAGATGTTGATCATGAACCAACCACTCTTGTTGAAGAATCCCTCGATACTATTTTGGATGAAGTGAGTGGAGATCATTAGTATAATCCCTATGCTAATGTGTTGGTAGAGGAAGAAGCTAGTTTTTTGTTTTTGGAAGAGACGGGATTAGATACATACTATATTCATAAAGAAGGTATGATCATACCACAACTAGTAAAAACAAAAAAAATTCTAAAGGACTGTGGAAATTATTCTTTGATGGTTCAAGGAGTAAGAATGGATCTGGTGCTAGTGTCATGCTAATTTCTCTAGAGGGAGATAAGTACTTTTCATATTTCTAGTTAAAATTCATTTTCACTAACAATGTTGTAAAATATGAGGCCCTTGTGCAAGGAATTAAGATAGCTCAAAAGAAGGGAATCAAATCCCTAACTATTTTTATAGATAGTGAGTTAGTTGTTCATCAAGTGATGGCATGTAGTGCATCCAAAAATTTTCTTTTAAGATCATACAAGAACTAAATTTGGGACTTGATTGAATATTTTGAAGCTTTTTGGATCCATGTAGTCCCTAGAAATCAAAACTAAGATTTTGATAGGCTTGCTACAATTGGCTCGCAATACGACATACCCATTGATATCATGAAAGAAGGGTAGTAAGTTTTCAAAATGGTGGTTCAACCTGCAGTCCCTGATAATGTCAGTAGCATGAAAGTGTTTGATAGTGACAAATAAATTTTCCTTTTCCTGCAAGAAGAGGTGGAGTTTTCTGTGAAAAATCAAGATAAGCTGGAAGAATCATATGGCAATCAAATCATACAATTAAAAAGCAAAAAGCTACCAAAAGGCTTAGTTACTCTAGAATCCATATTTAATACAGATGATCAAGCCAAAAGACAAAGCTCTAACATGGTGGTTAAAGAAGAATATTTTGAGGAAGTCGAGGTAGCCAATGAAAAGGTTCTGAAGATCGGAAAGGTATGTACTTCCAAAGAGAAATAATCTTTCATCAAAACTCTATCAAGAGAATCATGACATGTTTGCATGGAGATACAAATACCTGCATGGTTTTGATCCAGGTCTAACACAACATACCATCGAACTAGATCCTAATGTCAAGCCAATTCGACAGAAGCAAAGGTCAGTTTATCCCAAAATTGATCCACTAATGAGAAAGGAGCTAACCAAACTCATCGAGTCTTGTATAATTTTTCCTATCAAGCATTTCTCTTGGGTAGCCAATCTGGTCCCCATAAGGAAGAAGAACGAATAGATTCAGTTGTGCGTGGATTTCAGGGACTTGAATCATGCCTCGTTGAAATATCATTATCCCCTTTCATTAATGGAACAAATTCTACAAATAGTAGTAGGAGCTCAAAGATTTTATTTTCTCAATGGATATTCGGGTTACAATCAAATTTTGGTCCAAGAAACTGATCAATTCAAAATAGCTTTCACTACCAAATGGGGCAGGTATGCTTATAACAAAATTTCATTTGGATTGTCCAATGTTGGGGCTACTTTCCAAAGATCCATGAACATGTCATTTAAGGGAATAATAAATGATATCATTTTGGTTTACCTTGATGATATAACTATATATTATAAGTATGTATAAGACTACATCATGCATCTAAGGAAGGTTTTTTGAAGGTGTAGGGAATTTGGGGTTTCACTTAATCCCAAGAAATGTATTTTTGCAGTGCACGAGGGAAATTTTTTGGGGCATGTTGTTTCAAGGGAAGGAATTTTTATTGATCTATCCAGGATCCATTCAATTATTTCCTTATCTCTCCCAAGTCACGAGAAGGTTCTCCAGAGTTTTCTAGGAACCATAAATTTCATGCAAAGATTCATCCCTCAATTCGTAACATTAGCTAAACCACTGATAGCCATGCTGAAGAAAAATATGCCATTCTCATGGAAAAAGGAAGGAAGGGAGAGCTTTGAAGCCATCAAAATGGCCATTTCTCAAGCTCCCATGCTGGTGAACCCCAGGTTTGATAAATATTTTATTCTTTATGCTTTTACAGGTCAAGAGAGCATTTTAGGTATCCTCACCCAAAAAAATGACAACCTGATGGAGCAACCAATTACTTTCTTCAGTCAATCCCTCAAAGACTATGAGCTCAAATATTCATTCATTGAAAAACAAGTCTTTGCAGTTATTTGAGATTTGAATAAATTCAAGCACATGTTGTCCAACAACAAAATTCATCTAATGGTGTCTCATCTAGGTGTCAAGGAATTTTTGCTGAAAAAAGAGATGAACGAAAAGTGTGTTGGATGGATCATGAAGGTGATGGAGTATGACGTGCATATAAAAGTTACCAAACTTGTTAGAGGAAAAGGTTTGTGTCAACAACTTGCTGTAGACATGGAATCAAAAGGCGATGAGAACGTGATGCTCCTAAACACTGATGAGGGTGATGATCAAGTTGACTAGTTATCCAAAATGAAGAGTTTCCTTTTCTCAGGAGTATATCTTGTGAACATGGATAAAAATCAAAGATGAACTTTCCATCTTTAGTCTATTCCATATGTTCTGGTAGATAATGTTCTCTTTCAAAAGGATTTGAATGGTGTTCTCCTTCAGTGCATGGGACCAGAATAGGTAAGTAAGATACTAGAAGATTTTCATAATGGCCTATCTAGAGGACATTATTCTACATGAAAAATTTCCACCAAGATGATGTGAGCCAGGTTTTATTAGCCATATTTTTTCAAAGATGCCCATCTCTGGGTAGGGAAGTGTAAGGAATGTGCCCTTTTCACTATCAAACAGAAGTTGGCAGCTCTTCCAATGCATCCAATTCAAGTGGATCAACCCTTTGTTCAATGGGGGTTGGATTTCATCGGAATGATTAATCCTCCATCCAGTGATGGAAATAAATGGGTCCTTACTGCAACGAACTATTTTACTCAATGGATAGTGGCAGTAGCATTGAAGGAGAGAAATGAGAAGGTAGTTCTTGATTTCTTAGAAGGTATAATGACAAGGTTTGGTGTTCCGTTTACATTCATTTCAGACAACGCAATGGATTTTCTTGGTCTGAAGTTGAGTGAATGGGTTGTTAAGAATGGGGTCTACCTCAAGACTTCATCCAATTACTATCCACAAGGAAATGGATTGGTTGAGTCTAGCAACAAAAACATCACAAGGATTATCAAGCACACAATGGAGACTAACATGAGGACTTGGCATACATAACTTAAGACTACCTTATGGGTAGATCGAATCACACCTAAAAGGGCCATCAAGAATTCTCCTTTCATGCTTGTATATGGAAGGGAAGCAAAACTTTCTCTCCTTGGAGTTACCTTCTTTGGAGTTAGCTCATCAGCTTGAAGTTATGGAGAGTGATCCTCTGACAGTCAGGTTTGTCTGAGCTCATGGAGTTAGAAGAAGTACAGAACAAGGCCATGAAGACTTTGGAGCAACATCAGGCTCAGGTTAAGAAATATTTTGACAAGAAGGCGTCCGATAGGAATTTTCAAGAGGGAGATTTAGTTCTCAAATGGGATGAAGATAGAGCCAAACCAAGAAAACACGCCAAGTTTGACACTCTCTAGAGTGGGCCATACATCATCAAAAGTTAAAAAGAGGTGAATTCATTTCAGTTATCCAAGCTCAATAGAGAAGAACTTCCCATTCATGCGAATGGGATACATCTTAAAGATTTATTTTGAGACCATTCCACCCCTTGTACAGTTTAGTTAGGTGTTTTCCTCGCAGTGCTTATGCACATTGTTGTGTGTTTTTTTTCTTGTTATTTCCTTTTTATTGTGTTTTGTGTCGTTCTTACACATTGTATCATCATTGGAGGTGTCAAGGAGAAAAGAGGTTCAAGGTTTCAAAGAGAGTTTCAGGATATTTCCTGTAATATGCTTCATTCAAAGTTTTGTAGTGCTTTTTAGGTGTCAATAATTTGTTGGTTTTAGTATATTTACTGCCTATCATTGCCAAAGAATTCAAGATAAAAAATAACAAGTAGACTTCAGGATATATCATAAAAGATCATATCACTTTCAAGATTCCAACATTGATTTCATGTCCAATGGATGACTTAAGGCTACTGGAATCATGCTTAGTAGGAAAAAATCCTCGAGAGGTCACCAAAAATGTTATCTAATTTTTCACACATGAAAAAAATGGACAACGGGGTCCTATTACAATCAAAGTATGATATTGGTCCCAAGGACTCACGTTCGGTCATCACGGAGATAACACAATTAAAATAATTAATAAATTGCATAGGTGAGCTCACCTAGCATTGAACAGGGTCAAATTAAACTCAACTTGGTGACAACTCAGTGTTATCTCAGTTGAGAACTTGGTCATTGATCATTGGAGCTCAACTCAATGGGTTGGCCAAACCCAACATTGAAAAGAGTCGGTTGAGGCACGTCAATTCAAGTTAATTCAAATCAACTCATGAAACAAAAAGATGGAATATGCTTTGAAAGAGCTCAGATTGGATCATGTTGATTTAACTCAGTTCAAATGCTCAATGTCAGGCTCACAAATGTTGAGGAAATGTTGATGTCAACTAGATCGGTCAGTCGAGCCAAGGATCAGTCACTCGATTGTGAAAGAATACAGACTTGGCTCAATGTTGAGGTATCCTTGCTTGAAATTTCCAAGCCAAAAGATAAGTTTGGAGGTTCGGTGATGGCGAGCCAAGTTGGGAGTTCCACATCTAAGGAAAGGGTAAAAGTTTCGGTCAAGCTCCAAACTATGGCATTGTGGAAAGTAGGTTTCAGGAAACTTTCGGTCCATAGCCCAATCAAGTCAGAAAAATGGTTCTGAAATCCCACACTCCAGTCTTCAATGTGGAAATTTAGGAGAGAATTTCCTTGCGGGTATGTTGTAATGGCAACCCAACACAAGAGTTCTACGCAGAGGAGGAGTCTGAGTTTGTGGCCAATTTATCAAGTGAGTCGCTGACGTGAGTCCGAGGGCATAGTGGGAAGTGAAGAACGAGTCTATCACTGAGCTAACTAGGTAGGAGTTGTTAGAATTCAAAATTGGTTAAAACATAACACACTCTGTGGGAAGAAAGGACTCATTTATTTGTACCATGAAACATCTAGGGCACAATTAAAAGGAATCATTGTGATGAATGCATAACATGGCCTCAATGGGTGAATAAATGGAAATTGAGGATTGAGCTCGAACAATTAAGTATATCTAGGAATCAACCTTAGACGTTCATGACAACAAGTGAGATCGAGAGGTCGATTTATGTTAGAAAAGTATGGCATGAACATAGTTAGGATAGTCAAGCCAATGCTAGTAGGATTTGATAGAACTCTGTGGAGGAGTTTGAGAGAAACTTGGGTAAATGTGGATATGGCTATGTTATAAAAACAACCAAGTGAGTTATCATATCCAAATCAGCTCGATTAGAGAAGGATCTTGGTGAATGGATGAGCTCAAACTTGCATGAAAAATGAGTCAGGGAACATTGCGGGATGAGTCAAGTTGAAGCTCAGTCACTCTGTGGAAAGTTTTCAAATAGAGTTCGTGGAGTCGAGCCATACGAAAGAGATTGCAGAGAGCGTAGGGTGGGTTCAGTTGGAAGATAAACTTGGAGTTGAGAGTGAGATACATACGCTTCAAGGAGACACATTGAAATCACTCGAATGAGCTATTTATTAGCCTCACCAAGTATGAGCTAATTACGTAATAGGAGTTGATTTAGAGATGAGCCTTAGGATTTTGAGCTAAGAAAGTACAAGTAGGACTGAGTGAATTGCTCGATGTCAGGGCATAGGAAAAGATTTTTTTAATCATCAAGCCATGAGAAGTGGACGTCAGAGGAATCATAAGAAGAGGTATAAATGTTTTGTTGCAGAGGCAACGAATCATTGAATGTTGATGTGATAATGGAAATGACACATTTGAGCTGGGGCCGAGTTGTTTCAGAATTGGTCTGAGTTATCAGGAGACGTGACAAAACTCCTCATTCTCTTGCAAGGAGTTTGTTGAGAGATCATTCATCCGAGCTAAGATGATTCAAAAGGATATTGAGTTTGGTCAAAGAATAATGGGCTCAAAAATGGAAAGACGTCGAGCTATTTGGTGATGGTGAGTATGCAATGAGGAGCTCATGGCAAACACAAGTTGATTCTTGCAAAGCTTGGAATCATGAAATGAACTAGGAAGAGAGTGAGTTACATGGTGAAACAAAGAGCTCAGCCATCAGAAATGAAATGATGAGTTTAGCTCAATGCATTAATGTCATGTTTGGAGTGACTCAAACAAAAGATCAACTTGGAGTGAGTTACGGTGATGTCAGCTACTCAATGGTAGGATCTCGTTGTATAGTCATTTTCCTAACTTAACACACAAAAGATGAATAACCAAGTATAAATGATAGCTTGAGATCAAGAGGGAGATGCATGAGTTGGAATTACTTAGGGTCAATCGAGCTATTGAGAACCCGTGACATGGACAATGAGCTCATGAAAAGTGAGTTCTGATGAGGGAAACATGGCACTCACTGTGGCTCGGTGGGAGATGTTGAGTGAGCTCAGTGATAGATATTGTGAATAAGAGAAGAGTCAAGAGACAGTGAACTCATGAAAAATAACATAGGTAAGCTTAGCAAATGGGAAAGACTTGTGAGAAGCTCATAGCTGGGTGATGGTGAGTACACAAGTAAGAGCTCAGTGAAAATCTCAATACATAAAAATCCAAATCTCTATCTCAGATATAAGGAGGAAGATAACATGGTGGAACCATGGCAAGTGACTTGTTGATTGCCGCGTGAACATGGAGCTCAAATTTATTGTAGAGAAAGAGATAAGCTCAACATAGGGAAGCTTGGTAGTCAGGAAATGTTGAGTAACTCGGCTCTATGTGAGGCAATGCAGTAGTGGTGAATTCATTGGTGATCATTTTATGATGGAGTTGGCACTTAGTGTCAAGAATGGGACTTAATGCACATGGGAAGGAGAGGTGCTTTGAGGACTAGGTGAGTCGGTGGCGAGCTCAAAGCATACATGTAAAGGTGCTTAGCAATGATGGTGGATCGACTCAGTGTAGGGATCAATATGGAATTGAAATATCATCAAGGCAAGGAGATCATGATCAATAGATGGAATGGCATGAAGACGAGCTTGACACAAAGCTCAAATGAAGCAAAATCAATGAAGATCTCATTAAAGATCTCAGTGGCTTCATGGGGAGCTCAATGGGAAGCTTGATGTTGACACATATCACTTAATGGATGGAGGGATTCATGCTTGGGTTGTGGATAGAAAGATTAATGGAAAGCTCAGTACAGAGCTAGATGGGATAAAGTCTGAGTTGGCTCGGTCAATTAGCTCAAAACTCCCAAAAGACAAATCTCGAGCCCAACTCAATGGGTTGGCTCGGTGAGCCAACCACCGAATTGGGCTATTTTTGCCATATTTTCATGGCCCTCCACTTTCTTCAAGTTGAACCAGTCTTCAGGGGACCACCTTTAATTTATTTAAATTAATATTTTTATTTAAATTTTTTATTAATAATATTTATTATTATTATTAAAATATTTTATTTAAATATTCTTTTAATTAATTGAGAAGATTAGGTCAACAGGTAATTAATGACACATGATGGAACCTTCTAAAGTGGTTCAACCAACTATAATAAATACATCATGTACCTTCAATTTAGGAAGGAATTTATGACTTCTTCTCTCCTCTCTCACAACTTCTTCTATAAATGTAAGTTGGAAGCTCATTCCAACTGGTTGGACAAGTTAGACTTTTGAGACAAGTGTATAGTTTTCAAGAAACCTCCTTCTTCTGCAAGTTGTTCTTGTATGTTGAGGGAAATTTCAAGCCTCCTTTCAAGATTGTAATGGAAACTATTGCCTCTTTTGAATGTATGATGCATTGTGCATGTTGTTGAAGTAATAAAAGTGTGTGTTTTGTGACTAGTCTTGGTCCTTTCATCCTTCTATACTTCTTTGTGCCTTTCTCATGCTTGCAGGTACACTGTGCAAGTTCAAGTTTCTATTGTAGGTTCTTGGAGTTTTGTGTTTATTAAGTGTTGGAGTATTACATGTGGTTGAGTTGTGGTGATTTTTCACCCTTCTCAAGTTCATCCTTATTCACTGGAAAACTGATATGCCATTATCTTATTGAAGTTTAATAAAGGGAACACATGCTTCTTAGTATGTGGTCTACCATTTACCCTCTCTAAGTTATAGTAGGTGAATTTTTCTTATGGTGCACAACACCCTCTTCAAGTTAACCCTTCCTGATTCTATCAATACTCTTTATTTTTTACATCACCATCTGTAGTATAGTTTCATTTATTGTAAGTATCTTTCCCTAAAACACGTGAAAATGTTAGCATAGGACTAGATAACCATTTTATTGCACTAGGAGTAGTACAACACTTAGTTTAGGAAGAATAATTTGGCCTTCTCTGAAGGTTCACCTTGAGCCCAAGTCCCACAACTTGAAAGGTGATGTCATGTTTCCCTAGCACACTGAATGTCTTATTCACATTCTGGCCATTTGGAGGATGCAGTGATTTGGCAAAAAAAATATGAAAGGAGCATAATTTTTCCTTAATAAATGAAAAATGCTGCATTATGATGTTTGAAGGAATAGTCTTGGGGAACTATCTATCATCTGATGGAATTCAGGTCGATCCAGGAAAAGTATTTGTAATGATAAATTTTCCAACACTAAATAAATAGAAGGATGTGAGGAGCTTCCTACACCATGATGGGTATTATAGAATATTTGGACATGATTTCAGTAAGATTACAACACCATTATTTATACTAGTGGGAAAGAATGTTGCTATTGAGTGGACTTTAAAATGTGAGACTGCATTCCAAACTTTGAAGAAAATGTTGACTATTGCAGCTTTGTTAAGAGGATCAGATTGGATTTTTCCGTTTCACATGCATACTAATGCCTCAAATCATGCCATTGGATCTATTTTAGAACAGAAGGATGGAATTATAAACTATGTAATCTATTATGTCAATAAGAACCTGTAGCATGTTTAACTTAACTATACAATCATAGATAAAGAGTTCTAGCAGTTGTTTATGAAATTAATAAGTTTAGGCATTACATCACAAGTTACATAGTGTTTATTCACACTTACCATGTTCCAATTAAATACTTGATCAAAAAACCATTTTAAGTAGTAGAATAATTATATGGTTGTTACTCTTGTAAGAGTTTTATGTCACCATTATGGATAAACCTGGTAAGGACATCATTATATCATACTTTATTTCAAGAATGGAGAATAACAATGAAGAACATGTAGTGGATAACTCTTTCCTGGATGAGAACCTATTTTCCATTTCCACCAGAACACCTTGGTATACTGATATAGCCAATTATTTGGTTTCAAGTAAGACACCTCCACATTACTTATATTCTGAAAAGAAATACATAGTTGATAAAAGTGTGAATTTTTCTTGGATAGCTAGATTTTTATTTGACACAGGGTGATTATGAGAAGATGTATAGATGATGATAAAATTTATAATATCCTCAAATCCTACCACACTGTCTTAGATTTAGCAAGGGAAATGTAATCCACTCATCACAGATCCACCATTAAATCCAAATATTATAGCTTATGATATGCATTCAATTAGACACATGAATAACTTAAAATAGGTAGTGAATAACATAACTTAATGATCAAGAGCTAAAAGCAAATAATAAACAAAATCAAGAGATAAATAAAACCAAATTTAAGTGGAGAAACTTGAAGGAAAAAACTCCACTAGTAAAGCATTGTCTATATTAAGAATTTACACAAGTTTAACCCAACACTTCCGCTTCACTCCTCAGTCTTTCAAAATGTCTGCAGATTTATTTCTCTTGATCATCTTTTACAATGATCATATATTGTATCTTATAATTAGATCTTAGTCTTTATGAACTAGGATGTACAAATTTATATGTTGTAGCTAGCCAATCCCGAGAGGGATCACCCACATCAATGTGGATGGGTGAATTGGTCATGACGCTTCACTCTTAAATGTGAAATACCTTGACAATAATTTTTTATGAACAAACTTTTAATTTAATGTTTGGGCATACTGTAGTGGTTGATCCCACTTGACATTATCACCCCAACACTCCCCCTTAATTTTAAGTGGGAAGAAAAATCAAACATTCCAAATTTACATTTTTCTAAAAAAGGATTTACATATCCTTGAATCAACAATAGTGATTCAGGGTAGCATGCAAATAAGGGAAATCCAAAGATATTCCCATACATAAATTCTTAATACCAATGCTTTACATATGAATACTTACATCAGACTATAGATCCTTTTATAAATGAAGGCATACCCATAACTAAATCTTCAATGGGATTTACAAGTAACTTCACATAGAGTGATACATTTACTTATTACAAGATGGAAGAAGTATTGGAAGTTTACAATGAACTGCTTTATGCATTTTCTCATGAGACTTATAGTTCACATACACTATTACAGCCATGTGTAACCAATCCCTAAAGGATCACTTTATTACATACAAAGTGGGTGGTCAGGATCCACTCTTAAAATTTGACCCATGTCTTTTATAATAGGCCATCAAGAGGTGGCATTGTCATACACACTCCCCCTAAAGGGAAACTTTTATAGGCCTAACAAGACACAAAATTTGTAGTAGTTCGTAACACACTGGCTTGGGGAAGGTATCTACAACATAATCTCTGGTGTTGAAATAGATTCTTTATCAAGAGAAATCTGGCCTTCACATAGAGGAGGAATACTTCCTTTAGCTTCTATGTGTATCACTACTAGCAACCTCTTTAGCCACATGGATCTTTTTCTGCTCCAATTGATTGTGCCTTCATCAAAACTTGAACACAAATCCAGATGCATATCCAATAAAACATCAATAAATATCATAACAAGCATGATATAAATCATACATATTTTCACTTTTAACCAAGTATAAAGGTTAAACACTAGTTGTATAACAATTTACATATCACTATGGAATGAGAGGACAGTCGACTATGGGGGGCAGAAAATTCTTATCAATGAAGAGCTCATAGCTGAAGCGACTGGCCTCAGCCTGGAAGGGTACCGCTTCTTCAACAAGAGGGTTATCAAAGAGGTTGAAGAAAGAAGATTTGTGGAGGAGGATGAGAAGCTTATTTTCAGCACTGCGGGCCTGCTTGTAAGCTCAATTCCACCCCCGTACGATGAAGTCACCCGCATGATGATTCGCTTCATCTCCTTGGAAGGCAGGTTTGTTACTGTCCCTGCTAAGCACCTTGTCTTTTTGAACCACTTCCGTAGAAATAGGTTGGTTTGCTTCCCGCACTATTTGTTAAGCTCTCTTGAGTGCTCCATTTTGGAGTTCCAGAGACATACTCGGGCAGTTCCCTTGCACCAAGGGCTTATTCTGCTTATCCACAAGCTCTGTCTTCTTAAGTATCCCGGTCTCCCTTACTCTCCCAGCCCGGCTCCCCCTTTGATGGGCTCTGCTGCCGCCAGTCCTGTCTCCCCTGCTGCTGCCCCCGCCTTAGGTGCTACTACCCCCATGCCGGTTGCTCATGCTTCTCCTTCTATTCCTCCTGCGGCTGCCCCTGCCACCCACCTTGCCTCTACCTCTAAACGAGTCACTAGGGCTTCTAGGAGACTCAATCTTGAGACTGCTGCTATGGGGGATGAACCTCTTGAGCTTGATATTGCTCGTGATCTGCTGAACATTAGAAGTGCCAGTCCCCGGGAGGCACAGATGGATAACCCTTCTAACAAATTGGAGGCCTTAGAGGTAGAGATTAATTTGCTGAAGGTTGAGGTTAAAAACCTTGCCAAGCAAAAAGGCAAAAAAAGCATGGAGGGGGAAGGGAGCACTGACAATAGTCAGATTGATGACATATACAAAAAGCTGACCTCCTTAGACTCCCGCCTTGGGAAGGCTAAGACCAGACATGACTACAATATTGCAGCCTTTAGGGCCATCGAGGAGTTTATCATGGGTCATGCCAAGAGTGTTTCAAATCTAAGCGGTGTCCCGGCAGCGCTTTGGGGCAATGATAAAGAGAGCAAGAGAACCATTGAGGAGCTCGATAAGATGGATGCTGCTCAGATGACTGCGTTAGGCATGTTTCAAGCTTGGAAAAAAGTCAAGATCAGCATTGATCAAGTGGCCAAGAATTAGTCCTGGATACTTCTGCTGCTCTTTTTTGTTAATATTACTGTTTCTTGGCTGTCGTCTTGCTGTTTTTTTGCCGTTGTTTTGCTGTTAAGTCTTCTCTGTGTAGCTGTTTCTGGGTTACGTGGTATTTATTGTAACTCTTGATCTGTGCTACAGCTACTCTGCTCCTCTCTCTTATTCCGGCTTATAGGCCTTATTTTGTATTCAAGGGTATAGTCCCTCTCAAAAAACTATTTGCCAATATTAAAAAAAACAATTACCAAATATGTTGAAATAATTCCAATATATTACACTTTGTAAAATATATATTAGATGTAATCGACATTGGATGTCTTTAATACAGACACAATGGAATCCTAAAGTGTCATTTGATATTTATATAATTATATTTTACTTAATCACATAAAAAAAATTATCGATAAACATATATATATCTTATTCCAAGTATTTTGTACAAAGATAAGACTTGATTAATAATTGGGTTGATCAGATAATCAAATCATTCAAGAGTAATCACAATATTCATAGAATAAAATGACCATGTAAGAAAAATTTAATACTAGACATGTCATATATGATCATATCTTTATGCCAAGAAACATGATTTAACAGTCAAAAACGTTGTTTTGACAAAAGAGTCATTATCAACAAAAAATAGCTAGAGAAACCATGCTCATGAAAGCACCTAACACAAGAATCCTAGTTAGAGTCAAGGATTGAAAGATCTCCCCCTCAATGTATACATCCATTATATCAAAAGGAAACTTAAAAAAAAACTTGCAGAATAGTTTCAGTTTTAGGATACTCAGAAGGGGGCAGAGAGATAGATTTACAAAAAAGTTTCTCAAGAACATGAACATATTCTTTGTAACCTCTAGGTATAAATTTCATGATGTATAGGTGTACTTGATTCATTAAAAAATATGATATCAACTTCTATTCTACCTCTGTGATAATCCTTTTTCTTTTTGACAAGAAACTTGTTCATGGTTAGAAATTGTTCAATATTTCTTAATTAATATTTATAGGGGTTCATGATTTCTGATTATTATCATGCAACTACCAAAATTCATCATGACTCAGAATTACTACATAAATTCATCATGAATCGGCATAATTAGGGGCTTCTGGTTTTTAGGGGTAGCTTGTCTCTCTATGGGAAATTTTTCAACACCAGTCACAAGATCCCATAGCTTCCTAGCCATAAAATAGGCTTTCAAATGCACTTTCCAAATGCTATAATTTGTTCCATTTAGCAGTTGAGATTTATCCATCAAAAAACTAGAAGAACTGTCCATTTTAATGCTCAGATGAAAATGGAGACAAATACAACTATAAAACAAATCAAGGAATCCAAGAAAAAACTAGCTACAGATCTTTTAATTTGTTATATGAATGCAAACATCTTTAAATTAATAAAAAATTAGCTTGATTTGGTCGAATTTAAGATCAATTTGACAGAGCTTATTCAAGGTCAAGTTTACAGGAAAGCTAACTGATCTCAGATAGAGTCGAGTTGGAGTAGCTTGATGATTTATTTATAAAATCAAAGGGGCGAGCTCAAAAACGAGCTATAGGAGCTACTTAACAAATAAAAACAAGTTAAAAACAACCAAAGTAGGGGGTGACACATGGCACAAATCAACAATACCAAAAGAGGCACGTGTCAGCTTTAAAATAGATCCTCGGGTGGATGCAAAATATTTAAAAATTAAATTCAAATCCTATTTGGGTCCATGACAATAAACAAAATAAAAATGTGTCAAAATACTATGACAAGATTAACAACAGCGAAAAAAAAATACACATGTTTCTTTTCAATTAGCTCGCATTTCACAATGTAGCTAATAAGTTAGAAGATAATTAAAAAAGGAACCATATACATGTGTCTTAAATTAATTTGTTCACTCTTTCTCACTCTAACAAAATGTGAACAAATTCTTAATCAAATATAGCCACTTCTCAAAAATTTAATGGCTCAAGAAAAGACACTTGGCAGCTTTCCATTAAAATTTAAATAGATAGCTATAAGCGGGCTTAAAATCCCTGAAATAAACTAGACTTTAAAAGATTTGGGTCTGAAAATGGTATACAACAGGGGTCACAATTTAAGTGGTTAAGTCAAAGAAAATATTAACACCTTGACACTTGAAAAGGATAACACAATTAAAATATGTGTCAAAAAGTAATTGATTTGTGCTTCACAAATCTGACAAAGACAAGTCAAAAAGAAGATACATGGAGCCTTTTAAATGGCTCACACTTCGCAATTGAAATAGACTGATAAATGTCAAAAATAGATGTATGTGTCCAAATATTTTTGGTTCACACTTCGCAGTGCAACCAAAATGATATAGGAAAACTGAGGACTCATGGAGCCTTTTAAATGGATCACTTTTTGCAAGACTGACAAACACTGACAAATGCAAAAAGGTGGAAAATTTTAAGTGGATAACAACTGCCACAAATGAAAGACTGCAACTTTTGAAAAGGTGGAAAATTTTAATTGGATAACAACTTCCACAAATGAAAAAATGAAAATTGTGAAATTTGGAGCAATTCTATTGGCTCATATTTCTTAAATCTGACAAGTACGAAATAAAAGATACTTGGAGCAATTTTATTAGTTTACCCTTTACATATATTAAAGGCAAGTTAAAAGAAGACTGATAAATAAAAATATGGAGCCACTTGGAGAAATATTATTGGCTCTAATTTTGTAAAGGACATACAACCAAAAAAATGACAAAGTAAAGTATGGAGCAATTCTATTGGCTTGGATTTTGCAAGTGTCATAAATAGATAACAATGGACAGATAATGTGAAATATGGAATAATTATATTGGTCCATATTTGACAAATGAAAAAGGATAGCTAATCTAAGTCTGAAAAATGCAAAGACATGCGTAAATCCATTATTTGTTTGTGTTTCGCAACTGACAATCAGATAAACAATATTACTGACATAACAAAGCAATATGGAGCCTTTTGATTGGCTTGAGCTTTGTAAAAACTGACAATGCGAAGCTATTTGGAGCAATATGGTTGGCTCAAGCTTCATAGTCAAAATAATATAGCAAAAATGAAAGAAGTCAAATAATACTGACAGGGCAAAGCCAGGTGGCACAAAATTATTTGCCCAAGCTCACAAAGATAGGAGGATGTCATTTTGAATCCACTTGGCACTCTAAGAGTGGGTACGACTTTGCAAACATGAAAAAAATAATAACAAAGCTATTTGGAGTAATTCTATTGATCCAAACTTCACAAAATCGAAAGGATCAAAAGAAAGACTAAAAATTTGAATCCAAGTGGGGTAAAATGATTGGATCGGGTTTCACAAAAGCAGATCTAGAAAAAAAATTAATAAAAGACGGAAAATGCAAAGACAGATGGCACTAAATGATTGGTCCAAGATTTGTAAAGATAAAACTAACAAAATATGAATATTTTATTGCTAGAACAGACTTAGAAGCCCCAAACAAACTGGATCTAAGTAAATCTTTTGGATCCAAAATCAAAAAATGACCAAAACGGCTATAAATGGTGTAAAATCTTAACATAAGCTAGCAAACGATGAATTTAAACCGTAAACAACTGAAACAAGATGCAAAATCAAATATCTAAGCATACAAAATCTCAAACATGATCTAAACATCCATTTATCCCATATTTAACCAATATTTCAAATATTATTTAGGCAAGAACTAGAAGTTTAAACCTGGTAAGCTTGAACACAACTGCAGAACTTTTAAGTTTTTGTAGATCCATAAATAAACTTAAAGATTTTTTCACCTCTTCAAGTTAAAAAATTCTAGATTAATCATGCACATGCACAATCACCAGCTCTGATACCACGTTAGATTTAGTAGGGGAAATGTAATCCACTGATCACAGATCCACCATTAAAGGAAAATATT
Source organism: Taxus chinensis (assembly GCA_019776745.2). Lineage (NCBI taxonomy): Eukaryota > Viridiplantae > Streptophyta > Pinopsida > Cupressales > Taxaceae > Taxus > Taxus chinensis. The sequence goes on from CM034148.1 coordinate 391,075,844, forward strand.
ATAGATTATGATATGCGGTCGATTAGACACACGAATAACTTAAAATAGATAGTGAATAATATAGATTAATGAGTAAGATTTGAAAGAAAATAATAAACAAGGGTAAAAGACAAATAATAACAAATTTAAGTGGAGAAACCCAAAGTAAAAACTCCATTGCTAAAGCATTATCTATATTAATGATTTACACAAGTTTAACCCAGCACTTCTACTTCACTCCTCAATATTTCAAAATGTCTGCAGAGCTATTTCTCTTGATCATCTTTTACAATGATCATAGATTGTATCTTATAATCATATGTCAGTCTTTATGTCAGTCTATACAAATGTATACATTATAGATAGTCAATCTCGAGAGGAATCACCCAATTCAATGTGGGTGGGTGAATCGGTCAGATCGCTTTACTCTTAAATATGAAAGACATTCAAAATAAAGTTTGATGAAAAAACTTTTAATTTAATGTTGGGGCATACTGCATTGGTTGATCCCACTTGACATTATCACCCCCAACATAATAAACGATGTGGAGGACACTTTCCTACAAAAATAACAACACAAAATTTATTGACAACAGGATATTACTGGCCAACATTGCACAAGGATGCAACATTATATACCACAAGGTGTGATAGATGCCAAAGAATGGGTAATCCTAGAAAGTCAGATGAGATGCCATTGCAACCTCAGTTAGTATTTCGGGCATTTGACAAAAGGGGTTTATACATCATTGGTCTTATAGATCCTAAATCTCAGTAGAAGGAATATATTTTGATGTGCACAGATTACCTCACTAAATGGACAGAAGTGAAAGCATTTCCAAATTAGAAGAGTAATAAATTTGCCAAATTCTTATATGACCACATCTTCACAAGGTATGGAGTACCAAGAGAAATTGTTACAGATCAAGGTACACACTTTCCTACTGAAGTTATTTCTGATCTACCTAAGGAATATGAAATCAAACATAGGAATTCTACAACTTATCACCCCCAATCTAATGGCCAATTTGAGGTGAAAAATAGGGAAATAGAAGCCATCTTGACTAAAACCAATGCACTCCACAGGAGAGACTAGGAAGATATACTTCTATAGGAATTTTGGGCATTCAACACAACATGGAAGACAATAATATGCTTGAAACCATTTGAGATTTTATATGGTAAGACGGTTATTCTCCCTATTGAATTTGAGCATAAGACATTAAGAACTGCACTTGAGCTAGGCATAGATTTGTTTGAATCTCAGAGGTAGAGGATTCTTCAGTTGAATGAGTTAGATGAAATGAGGAGTCAATTTTTGCATAATACAGAGGTAGTAAAAAATCAAAGGATCAAATGGCACGACAGGTTCATCAAGACAAGATAATTTCAATAAGGTGATTGGGCTCTCTTATTTGAATCAAAGTACAAAGACCACATGGGAAAAATTTGGACAAGGTGGCTAAGTCCATATGAGATTGAGAAAATATTTCCCAATAGAGCTGTAAAAATCACTACCATAGAACATGTGGGATTCAAACTACTAGTGAATGGTCATAGATTAAGATTGTAAAAATAGCCAACTGATAAGAGCACCTTCATGCAACAGTTTAGAGGAGGTCAAAGCAGGATGAAGATGAGAACATCAAATTTAAGATCAAAATTTAAGCTTGTTGGTTCATCTTCTGATATTTCAAAGGATTGATATATTTAAATAGCCTTGGCATATTCAGCTTGTTGAATATCCCAAGGAATAATAAAAAGAATTTGTAGGATTTGGTGTATATGATGCAAGAAGTACATAGTCTCTGACACAGGGATATAATGCAAAAACTACACATTTCACTTATAGCATCATGTAGAAAAGCTCCTTTTTTCATGTTTGGAAGAACATATGATTGCATGAAAAAAATAAGGAATAATATACACGTGTGAGTGGTGATAAATGTGACTGGCACCTGAACAAGTAAGTATTCCCTCTCTCCAAATTATTTGATTTCACTAAGGATCCTTCAACATGATTTTGCATACACTTGCAACACTATAACAACATTTGTAGCATCATGATGAATCAACATGACAACCCAGCATATAGCAAAGGTGTAATCACAACAATGCACATGTAATCATCATCCTATGCATACCTCGGGATAAGTGCACTTATTTCACTTTAATAAAGTATCGATGGTATGATTATTTTTAATTAATTTTTATGCCATGTCATGAATGTATTTAAATAGATATTATATGTCACCACCTTTAAACCTATGATTTTTCACTCCACATCACCCCACTCCATCACACCACTTCACCTCACATGTTTGTAGCACTCAAATCAATTTAATTCATTCCCTTTTTGCGTTGCATGTGAGTTGGTCACAGATTTCAAAAACAAAGTACTTAAAACATTCCTCCTTACTTGAATTCTTGCATCATTGTTGCAAACTATGTGATTTTCCCTATCAAATCCAAAGTAATTTGCAGTGTTCAAAATGGGTGGATATCTAATTCACCATGAGCCAACTGATCATTCTCAAATCTGCAGCCAGCCATAGATATTTCAATATTTTCATAATAGCAGATGGATGGACTACATCAGTAAGTTACAGGGTTGCAATGAATTTATGGTAAATGAATTTTCTATAACATTTAAGGATGGAGAGGCTATTGGCAAGGATTTAATAGTGAGTGTGGATGATGGAATTTTTGCAGCAATTATAGGTATTCCCACATAAGGTGAACTTTTCCCAAAGAAATAAATTTTGGAGGCAGCTTGATGAGAATTTTTTGATGCAGATGATGACTTCATAACTGACAAAAAAGTTACATTTTACACTTCCCTCAAACCACTTTGGGCTGATATCATCAATTATATCATCAAATACTTTACTTGTGAGGGTATATATTCCCAACTGAATACTATCCATTTTAAGCTGCTCAATTGCTTGAAAAATGATAGGCATGTTAATGTACCTAATTTCCTAAATCAAAACTTGAAAAGGATGAGTAGAGAGTCACAAATAGGGAGGTCGTATTTGTCTCACCATTGTCTTATTACTGTCATTGTCAAGCATACATTAGAGAGAGAACATCCTGAACTAAATTTGGTAAATTTTTCAAGGGTTAAGGATATTAATGAATTATTGGGGTGTGGAAAGAAAATAATAAGAATTATAGGTAATTCTTCCACTCAAAACATTGAACCCGTAACTTCCACTTCTCAGACCACAGAAACCCCTATTTTTGAAAATACACCACCTATTATAGAAAACCATGTTCCTGTATCCCCTAAGAGGATTCTCATGTCATTGAAACCCTACTTGTATTTTCAACTCCTGAATCATTCACGACAAGAAGTGAGATAAATCCTTCCAGGACCACTTCTAAATCTTCCAGTTCTACCCCTACATCTTCCAAATCCACTCCTACACCACCTAGGCACTCGAATAGAATAAAAAATAAAAATCCAAAAATATAAAATCCCACAAAGCCTCAAACCATATTACTTGATAGTGATGAAGAAGCTACAAAAGAGAATATTAAGGCCACATCAATGGACTTAAAGTAGGGATATGTTGATGTTTAAATTCATGAGCAACATGGACCTAGGGAGCCTATTGAGGGTATGAAAGAGAAGAAGGGAGAGGAAAGTGGTGAGAAAATGTTTCAAGAAGGCCATGTTGAACAGATGGACGTTTAGGCAGAGGTACTTCATGTTGGGGAAACCCATGAGAAGCATGAAGGATAAGGATTTGTAAATGAAGTTGAAGACACAACTCATGTAGCCACAAATGATGAAGATAAGAAATAGGAAACATATGACCACACAATGCTTGAGACACAAACTGATGAAATGGAAATTAGGTATGATATGCCCCATGTTGTTAAAGAGATTATAGAAAACATTATTAATGAAGTAGAAATAGAACAACCACTTAAGAATATTGAGAAGGTACAAGGGAATATTCCTACATTAGTTGAGGAGACAGTTAAGACCATATTAGAGCCTCCTTCACCATTTTTTCCACAAGCTAACATGCAGCCACAGGTTATCATTTAGAAGTTTTCAAGGAGCCTGCGAAATTCTCTTCTAGGAACATGGCCACACAGACAACCGTGATAGAATACTGGGTCCAACTGTTTGAAAACTATGTTAATCTATTCCAAGGAAAATGGGAGAGAGAAAAGGAAGAACTCATCTTCCAACACCAACAATACATAGAGGAAAAGAACAAGGAGCTTAAGGCCAAGGATAAGGATATTTCAAGGCTAAAGAAAAATCAAGAAGATACAATTTAGGTGACCAATCACATACTTAACTGTAGGCCACCTTCTAACATTTATGCCATTTTATTTAAAAGTATATATATTGCAGTTACATTTTACCTGTATCAACTCAGATATTCCATTTGATATAAATGGGGCCAGAAGTTTCTTTAGAATATACTTGAAAAGGCCTCACGAGATTCAATTGTTGTTATGTGAATTATATACGTATAATTATGCCCTTGAATATGATAGGGACTAGATCCCAGTACTTTATATTGGTGATGTTCTAATTCGGTCATTGTGTTCTTATTTTAACAATGAATTATATATAGAAAAATTGATAGAAGAATATAGGCACTTGTCAAAATTTCAGCCATTAATGATCAGAGGTGAAGCTGTAAATACAGGGGAAATTATTTAAGAGTATGGAAAATACATGGAACATAGGGAAATCAGACAGTGAGTACACCAGATGAGAAAAAAATCTCATGAAGAATCTAGGGACCACATTAAATTCAATGCATGAGGGATAACATATGCATGCAGGATGCACTAGCAAGAGATATCCCCAGAGATGTAAAGAAGATAAATGAACTCCTATCATAATATCATTCCAACTTTTAGGAGGGTAAATTCATACATTGAAGTTTCTAAAGGATGTGCTAAAACTTGGTTTCCCATTGGTTATTATCCCCCAATATTCCACTATCATATACCACATTGGTATGATTACAAACAACTAGATGATGACATACAGGATAAAGTCATGGATAGATAGAGAAGGAATGGAAGTTACTTATTCACATATCCTGAAGAAACATCTACACCAGTGCATTTCAAAGGCTTATGCAGCATCATTTAGGTGGACACTAAGCCAGCCGAGGAACCTAAAGAATATTTAATGAGGACATTCAAGAAGTTAAGTTCGGGGGTGTGATAAGTCATTTATTTCCTTTCTAAAAACACCTCATATTTTTTATTTTGTTGATCCATTTGTAGCTCTAAACTTGTATTTCCTTGTGATACTACTAGACATTTTAGTTATAACTTGAACTCATGACATGGATATTAGTTAATATAATTATTACTAGTTTACTTTATTCTATGGGTTTTGAGTATGCATTTATTATTTTGATTGCAATATGATGGTACATTATGCTTTCTATAACTCCATCCTTGTTTGAAAATAACTTGTTTTATGCAACAACTGACATGTAGTCAAAGGATCCATATGCAAAAATTTACATGCAGCCAAAATAACTCATCCACTAAAAAGGGACTCATCCATAGCCAAAGGAGGTCACACACATAAAATAAAGCCTTGATTCTGAGGAGTTTGTGCAATGTGGACATCACACCTAAGCTTGCACGTGTCAACAGAAGAATCAGATATGAGAACTAGGAGAGAAATAAATGCCATCATATTATTATGTGTTGTAACTTAACAAAGAACTAGCTAATTTAATTCATAATTTAATAATTGGTTAATCAACTAATCGATTAGTTAAGTTATGTGATTTATATGTAAACAACTACTAAGTAGTTATGTTGCATGTATGTAGTCTCCATATTATTTGGTTAAGATATTTTACTTAATCTAATATGAACTCTTAGTATAAATCTCTCTCTCTCTCTCTCTCTCTCTCTCTCTCTCTCTCTCTCTCTCTCTCTCTCTCTCTCTCTCTCTCTCTCTCTCTCTCTCTCTCTCTTTCTCTTCACACTTCTATTATACTGGAAGATATAAAAGGAAAGATTAATTTTCTAGAGATATAAAGGGAGATCGATCCATAGATAGAGAATTTGATGTATTTTTCTGACTGTAATCTTCATGTTGATGAAATAAAAAGTCTAAGTTCTATCCATTTTTTGTATTCATAAGCTTTAGGAGGGATTAGCACCCAAGGCAGGGCCCACTTACGGTTTGCTAACCCTCTCTCTTTTTATTTGTTGATTTAGTTCATTGTATAATTATATTATCAACAGTTCATTCCTTTATTTTTGTTTTGTTTTTACATGCTTTGTCATTAGCCATTGTATTTACTTTAAGTTATAATCTAGTTCACTTCTAGCATTTATATTTCTTAATTATAGTGACAATAATTTACCTTTATACCTCCCAAATATTTGTAACTATACATACAACACTGGAAATATTGAAATTTTATGTCCCTTGGTCTGATAATTAAATGATTGTAGATTAATAAAAAACATACTAATTGTTGCAAGTTAATTTACACCACCAATATGTGTCAGGAAACTATTCAAACCAAGGGTGAAGAATGTGAGAGACTAAATGCAAAATTAAAAACTTTAAGAGAAGAACTAGAACAAGAAAGGCAAATGGAATTGAATGTTAAATCAAGCCATGTATTATGTCAAGGATTTTGAGAGACCAAGAAGGACAAAAAAGAACACAAGAATACTATCATGTAGCCAAATGCAAGAATATTATCATGTAAGTTTCATGGATTTTTCTTTTCACGCAATATGTTTGGGCATAAAGCTAGAAATTATAGGTGAAGAGTAGATGAATAATATCCATGGAGGTATTTTAGGAATGAATATGAAAATAATATAGTATGGTTCAATTGCAAAGAAAAAGGACATTTTTCCAAATATTGTTATGAAATTCCTAAATATAGATACAAGTGGAATGCATTTAAGAGGCAAGATAAAAATATATTAAGAGGAAATACAAACTCTAGGAGTGAGACCAACTTAGCCATGGTTTAGAAAGACACTGGAAAGAAGAAAATAAAAATGGATATACAAGGTCAAGGAATAAAATTCAGAATTTGAAATAACAAAGGATGATAAGAAGATAGCAAGGGTAGATATTAAAGAGACACAACAACCTAAGACACTCATAAGACAAGCAAGTACAAACAAGACATCAACAAATGATGGAAAAGGAAAGAAGATGGAAGACAACTCCAGTGTAAAGAACAAATAATTTCTTCCTCAAGCATTGTTGGAACAAGTGTATGAACTGCAGCATGTGTGTTTATCAGGTACTCAATCATAAAGTTATAACTCATGTGATGTGGAGGTCATACCAAGGAATGCATCTAAGAATAATAACAATAAAACAAGGACAAAGAAGGAAACAATTGAGTCATCACATATTTTTGATGAAATTTTATTGTTATGAGGTGATATGCCAAGATGGTATGCCTTGTCTAGGATTCTAGAAGGTATACACTAGCTAAAGGAAGCATGGTCTACTCTTCACTTGTTTATCAATTTGTAAATCAAGTGTTCTTTTAATGGAATTGAGTGAGTTGGTAAAATATGATCCTAAGTAAAGGTTGACATCAGTTGTTGCTGATTAGAGTCTCCATTCAATTGTTAATTTTGTTGCAGGTCTGTTTGAACCTTGAAAGAGCATTCTTATGTTAAGTAGTGTGTTGATAAGTGATAGTGTTTACAAACTCATCATGTGTATCAAAGTGTCAATTTTATCAAGAGAATATGATCTTTGTTTAAGTATGTTTTTAACTTTTCAAAAGTTTACTTTCAATATTTGTGGTCATGTATGGATCTGTAATTTGTGTGTGCCTCAAGGAAGAGTTTAAAAATGTTGAGTATAACCATAGTTCTCCATTGAGTCTAAGAAAAATATATGAGCTTTGGTGATAAGGATACAAATTACTGTGACATATCAATTGATTGTGTGTGTTCCAAAAAAATAGAAGTGTAGGTGTGAAGAAATAAATGGAGTGGATTGAACAAACAGAGAAAATAGTGAATTAGTGGTGTGGAACTTGAAAGGCTAATACCATGGTGTTTGAATAAACCAGAGATAATACTATAAAATAAATATATAGTTGACATTCCTAAAAAGGACATAGGTACATAGGGAAGAGATTTCAGTTTTTCCCATCAAAGGAAACATCTAAGATTCTTACCTTATTCTCAATGCTTGTATCTCTGAGAAAGTGTGTGACAGTCATGTGTGTGAAAATAAAGTTGTTGACATTCAGAGGAAATTAACAAAATATATGCATATGGGATTGTAAAATCATTAGCTACATGACTATGCTACAATGCTTGGACAAAATGGTGACAAAAATTACATTATATTGGGGTATTTTCTATGAATAAACTTGCTTGTTGCTCTTATTTAGAAATTATTCAAAGAGATAAGCTACAAGTATGCAGGTTTTACACTGTGTTATTAGTTCCTGAGGTATGTTTTGTGATGTTCCTAAGTATGATCATTCATCATGTGTATTATGATCAAAGTTCAGAGAAGTTTGAGTGTTGTCACTATTTGATAACAATGAAGAAAATAGAATGCTAGATGTGTAAATATAGTATAGTCAATTTGAGGGCACTATGGAAGTGTGCTACAAGTTGTAGGATCTTAAAATGAAAGCTCAAGGCATGAAACTTGAAATTAACCTCCATATCTCTTTCCTCGAGATGACCTATGAATATTTAGAGTCATATCAATCTTCAAACATTTGTTTTGAGTGACAGTTAGAAGGGATAATCTGTAGGTGTTGATTTGCAAGAAAGAAAGAGGGTGTTGAGAGAATTAGAGTGCATTTAACGGAGTGTGAATGATTCATAAGGTATTTTTTGGAATACTAATAATTGATTAATAAGGTTTTCATTAAAGGGTTCAATCTTCTAAATCTCATAAGGCAAATGATGCATCAAGGAGCTCAATGAACCATATGTAAAATCTAACTTGTACAGAGGTAGTTTATTTTAGTATTTCCCAGGTATGAAGAATGAGTTAGCATGATATGTAATGAAATTCACTATCAATAAAAGTGAAGACCTGATGAGTTGTGCCCAGGATTAAAGGGAAAAAGAAGTTACATTATGTTGTAAAATGGCTCATGGAGGAGACAAGGTGTTTAGAAAGAGTGAAGTAGCTTAGACAAGGGTAGACTAATCTAAAAATGATGAAGTCTAAGTTATAAGAATGATATATAACAGGAAAGCATTTTCACAGGGGGGGCTAGTTGATCAATCCAAGGCACAAGTCAAAAATCTCATAAAAGGATTTTGTAGAAAGTGAAAAGGCTGAATTTGAAAGGGGGATTTTTTTAGATGTTTGATGAAGAAAATCTTGCAGCTGACTACATTTTATCAAGAAAAAGAGCAGCATCTTTCCAGGGGGAGAATTTTGAGGTAAGAACATGTTTTATCATGTTTTTCTTTCATACTACTCATGTTGTTCTATGTGTGCACTTTTTCATAGATGTCAAAGGGGGAGATAGTGTGACAAAAACTAAAATTCATTAGGATTCATTAGCTTGTATATCTGAAGATGTTAGTGTATTGGCTTGCCATTAAAGTTTCTAAGTTTTTTGACAGCAATGACAAAGGGAGATATTGTTGAACCCTGTTGCATTAATAGGTGTTGTCATTGATGTCAATGGAAAAAGGAGGAGTGAAATGTCATGCAGATAGGTGTCTGATAGTGATGTGCAGTGGTTTATGAGATTGTAGGATGGTTTCAGACTAGGCTCATAATGTTATAGGCTTGAAGAAATGAGATTAACGTATATTGAAGGGATGAAAATATTTTTTTTATACAAGATATTTTGGTGATGGTGAAGGTAATTGTATTTGAGAACTCCAGAAAACCTTTTGAATGATTCCAAATTTGAGAAATTTGGAGTTCAAAGGTTTACATGTTTTTTCAAATGACAACAAGTAGACACAGTCAAACCCAGGGACACATGTCTGAAGATGGATAGGATACGCAGCCAAAGATGGATAAGACACCTGTTGAAAATCAATTACAACAAATGAACACATGTCAGCTTTTTGGCATGCTCCTACGTAGATGCACTTGGTGGACACGAGGCTTGTGAAATCAATCAAATATTATAGCTTTTCGGTTCCAGAATAAGGTTAAAAGGTCAACAGGATAGGTGGTGAAATATCAATGGTGAAGGAATACACTACATATCATTATTCTGGGTAAGATAAAGGCAATTGGGTTATGACGGACTTAGACCTCTAGAATCAGCCGTATTTGAATAAAATCTTGGGACCGCACAGTAGCTGAAAATAACATACATGTGGAGCCTCTTGATTGGATCACTTTTTGAGATCTAGCATAGAGCTAACAAATGATAATTCTGACACCAAAAAGGTACTTAGAGCTATCTAATTGGTTCAAGGTTCTCACTTTTACAATTCATATATCATGAATGTACGTGGAGCTTCTCTATTAGTCTATGTGTTACATTGGTCAAATATAGATTATCAAGAGCCTGATAATGCAAAGGAATGTGAGGCTTCTCTATTACAGCAAGTGTCGCAGTGGCCCGTGGAGGTTAAGAAAATCCCAAAAATTGCGAAGGCGTGGATCTTTCCTATTGGTTTAAGCTTCACATTTAGAAAAGACTGACATCACTGGGCACATAAAGTTATTTGATTTCCTTAGGCTTTACATTTTTAACAAATTTATTGTAATTTAAATTTAATTGCAAAGTACATGTGGAGACATGTCATCGGATCACATGTTGGGGTGACTATGCATTACAAAGTACACGTGGAGATTTTTCATTGGCTCGTATGTGTAGTCTTTTATTTGTACTCAATTGCCTAGGCATGTTGGTACTTCATTCAGATAGATCTGAAACCTCACCTGAAGTGATCGAAGTCTACGAGGTCCCTCCTTTGTGTTGTCTTGTCAAGATGTTAACATGTGTGTTCATGATTACCATTATCAAGCATACATTCAGATGTAGTTCATTACAAATATCATAAGGAAACACATGTAATAAGGAAATATAACATATCAAACTAGTACTAAGATCAGTTACACTAGGTGATCACCATATTTAGATACATTGATTACCATAATCCATTGCATTAATTCATGAAATAATAGAATTTGAATACATTACAGTCACTTTCACAGAGTCATGCATGCTAGTATGTTAGGGCATCATAAATCTCATTTCATCACATGGTCATTATTTTAAAACTATGTAGATTAATACGTATTTATAGGGGTGGGGAATTTCCCTTCACTTCCCGTGCATCTTAAAATATATTGTATGCCCAAAATAGTCATGCGCTAACAGCTGCATGCTTTCTTTACAATCCTAATAATAGATTAAACATATAAATCAAATCTACTTTAATCCTATTATTAGATCAATCTATGCATGACCTTTGATCTTCACTTTGGTCCCAAAATATCTATTTCTTGGCTGCAAATTCTTCCTTCTTTTATCTTTATTTGGGCCGCACTCCGCCCTCTTTTCCTATTTTTAGCTAGTAACATGCAAAATCAGCTAAGTCCTAGGATTTTCTCTTCTGGGCACATGCCTCCTCAACCTACTCTTGCACGCACTTTTACGCCCCACTTGTGTGACTCACCTCTCCACATGTATTCAAATACTTATTCAATTTTCATCAACCCAACATTACCACACACTAGATATATTTCCATCTTCGATAATGGGGTTGTTCAAATTATCTCTCCAAATAAATCGAAGAACAAAGAGTGACTATGAAATAATGAAATAATAAAAATGAATGAAAGAATAACCCGCACATTTTACTCCTTAGTTGGTAACAGGAGTTCAGGGTAATCCTTATTAATATCAACCTCTAATTCATTCCATTATCCTAGCCCTTTCTTGGCTTTATCAGGGACATCTCCAAGTACTTCATTAATCTCTTCCAGGGTCATATCTTCACCCTTATTCTTTAATTCCCTTATCACTCCATCCAACCCTAAAATCATACCATCCATGAATTCCATATTTCGAGTGACTAACTTTCCCAAATCCTTTATTCTTTCTTTTTGGGGGTCCCTGGTTGTCTTGAGCGCATTGCGCTTCTTTGTTATTGCATCTAACTTCTCTTCCCATCCCAGGGTTTCATCCTTCTTAGCTTTAAGGACTTCATTCTCTTCCTTTGGTGTCCTTGTCTTGAAAATTTATTCTAGATCTTCACAGTTTCACAGCACTCATCTCACCTTCTTTAACTCATATTTTAATGTTTGTAGTATGGTGTAATACTCTGTAATTCTATGCACTATGGTATTCTTAGTCCTTTTCTTCTTAGTTACAACAATCTCCTATGTCTCCTCACACATAGTTGAACTCTTTTATAGTAAAATGTGGATGCAATACTATAAAAATTGCAAAGCTAAGGGGTAGGACCTAGTCACATGTGCATCAAATTCTAGATGTGTCTCTAAAATTTTTCCTCCAGTCTTTGCAGCAAATTCCAAAATATCTTGTTCTCATTCCTTATCCTTTTTGCACACCTCAATTAATTGCGTAATGTTTTCCTTCATATTCTTATTGTCTTCCATCACCGTCTTGAGTGTAGCCACCTTGTCTAGGTTTATGCGTGCCAACTCAGCCGCCAAATTTGTTAAGGAATTAATTTCATGTTCATCAATGAATTCAGTTGGCTTTACTGTCATATGTCCTTCGTAGGCCCCCTTCTATATCTTCCTCCTGATGCATGTTTATTCCTTAACATTGAATTCAGGCTCATCCATATGCATTTGTATGCTCCACAAAGTTTATTTCCTTGTGCACATATTCATACGCTTGGGATCTATCAAATCCCATCCATATAATTTTTCAATCGCAAGGGTGCTCTGAAACCTTGTGCGGATGATATTTGAAGGATCATTAACATACCATAAGTCAGGATTCTTCAAAATTTATTCTCTGTTACCCCTACTAGTCTACCTTCCCTTAGGGATATGTGTCTCTATATCCAAAATAGGGCCTCCACCTATTATATCCTCATGTCTTCTTAACAAATCACATGTACTCTTCTCTTTCTCCTCCTCTTCTCATGTAGGGCATTTCTCCTCTTCGTGCTCACTATGTGTCCTGATATCATGCTGGGTTTTTTCTTTCCTAAACCCCTCTTCTCCTTCCACATTAATAAATGTTGTGGACTCTTTGTTCTTCACGGGATCTTTAGATACTTCTTCCTCACTATTTCCCCTAGGCATATACTTGCGCCTTCTTTTTGTATTCTTCATTGGACTTGGTTTCATAGGGAATAGTCTTGGTGATATCCTTAATGGCTGAGATGGTCCCGCACTAGTGACATGCATCCTAGTTCTTCTCAACACTCTTCTGAATCCTTGGTCCTCCACATCACCTTCTTCTTTCTCTATCTCCTCGGCATCAGTTTCAATTCTTCCTTTTCTTCATCCTTCCTGGGAAGAGTAATTTTGTGCGGCCTTTTGACACCTACAGTTGGTTGTTTCCTTGCGCCATACTCTGGCATACCACTTTCTTTCATCTTCTCGTCCTCATTTTGAAGTTCTTCCTCATCTGTACCATGAGGGATGGGCTCATTCTCTTGTATTGTGCCAACCGTATGTTTTACTTTGGGTGGATCAGGGAGCTTGAACTCATTTTTAATATATTTTCCATCGACTAGCTTGGGCTTAAGATAAATATATATCTTAGTCGCACCCACCTTCCCAATTTCCAAAGTCATATAACTTATCATAATTTCATCATATATCATCGTTTCAATATAGGTAGACTTACCTAGATAAACATAAGTATTCCAGAGAGTATGGCACTCATAGTCAACTTTATCTGCATTAATCTCATTTTGCGTGAGTCTGAGAATCTATTAAGAGAAGCCTATAAGTAACACACAATGAACACATAGGGGAGATTCCACCAAGGGCCCCATTGACCATTCTTCAAACTGAACCTACCAACACATTAGTGCTGAAACACCACGAATTCTAATTCTCCATCAACCATTATAGTAAAATCCTTAGGAATGCACCATTCATATTCAAAGGCTTCGTACATCCTCCGATACCACATCTCCAGCCTATTCTTTTATGTGTCACCTATGGACCTATCACATGTATACTTTGAAAATCTTTCAGCAAATGACTTCTTCTCCTCTGGGTACTACCAAATCTTATCCCTCAAGCCATCTGGAACCCAAATTTTAGTGAGCATAATAGATAGAAGGATAGTGCCCCAGCTGATTTTATCCCCCTTGTGCGCTTCCTTGATGATGTTCTCTACTATAAAGGTTGAAATATTGTAGATGGTACCTTGTGACATATTCTTCACAATATACAGCCACTTCTTGTTTTAAAATGCCCTATCTTTCATGGCCATTAAATTTTGTTAACAAATGAGAAGTAATTTTCACAATAGGGTTGATTACCTTGGATATGGGCATCGAGATCCCTTTTTTTGGTATACCAACTCCTTCTTTCTGGTATACCAACTCTATAGCAGTGGCATCCACACCTACTTCATCATCTAGGTCACTATAAATTTTGATTCCTGAGCTCCTTAACCCTATAATTCACCTAATGAATGGCATCGTGAGTCATACTCATCTGTCTACAAAGTAAAAGAAGTCCTCATAGACCCTTGACATCAACCATTGATAGAGACCTTCTGGTTTTCCACAATATGAGATCTCGTAGATCTGCAAGACCCCAAATTTTTCTATAAAAAAATTCCTTTGTCATCATAGATGGGTTTGTCATCCATAGTCCTCAAATTTATCCTCTTAACTATTGGAACATAATGGTTAAGTGGGTTGGCCACTGCTTAATTAAATATGGGTCTGTCATTATACTATAGGTTGAATATTTAATAATAAGAAATATTTATATTTCTATTATTAAATATTCAAACCTAGGAATATACTTTAAGGTAAATATTTAATAATAATAAATATTTCTATTTCTATATTAAATATTTTAAACCTTGGTATATGTGTCAACCGACATGGTTGAAATGGTGAGTCAGGAGACATACCCAATCACCTCATATAAAAATGACTTTGATTCCTCATTTGATATATTCGAAAAAATAATATATCAAAATTTTTCACCCATTTGATTAGGCTTTCTAAGGACGATGTGATTTACTGGATGTAAAAATTTATCTACGATGAAGGTTACTTTTCACAGTGGTTTTTTACCTTCAAGTTTTCCACTATAAATATTGTGTCTTGTGTTATTTACTTTTGTAAGTATTACTTTATTTTTTTTTAATATTGGTAAATAGTTTTTTGAAAGGGACTATACCCTTGTGTACAAAAGGAGGCCTAAAAGCCTGAATAAGAGAGAGGAGCAGAGAAGCTGTATCAAAGCACAAAAGTTACAGCAAAGAACACCGAAGCCTAGAAACAGCAACACAAACGAGACTTAACAGCAAAACAACGGCAACAAAACAGCAAGCCTACAGCCAAGAAGCAGTAGTAAAACTGGACTACTTCTTCGCCGCTTGATCAATACTCATCTTTACCTTTTTCCAAGCATGGTACATACCCAGCGTGGTCATATGAGCAGCATCCGTCTTATCGAGCTCCTCTCTGGTTCTTTTACTCTCTTTCTCATTGCCCCAAAGAGTCATCGGGACACCGCTGAGATGCGAAACACTTCTTGCATGACCTTCAATGAATTCCTCTATGGCCCTGAATGCTGCAATATTATACTCATGCCTATCTTCGTTTTCCCAAGGCGGGAGTCTAGGGAGGTCAGTTTTTTGTATATTTCATCAAGCTGGCTATTGCCAATGCTCCCTTCTCCCTCAATGCTTTTTTTTCCTTTTTGCTTAGCAAGATTTTTTACCTCATCCTTCAGCAATTTAAGCTCAGCCTCTAAGGCCTCCAATCTTCTAGAAGGGTTATCCGTTGGTGCCGCCTGGGGACTGGCACTACTAATGTTCAGCAGATCACGAGCAATGTCATCCAAAGGTTCATCCCCCTCAGCAGTAGACTCAAGGTTGAGTCTCCTAGAAGCCCTGGTGACACGTTTAGAAGTAGAGACAGTGTGGGTGGCAGGGGCAGCAGCAGGAGGAAAAGAAGGAGAAACATGAGCAGCCTGCATGGGGACATCAGCACCGGAGGCGGGGGCAGCAGCAGGGACAGCAGGGGAGACAGGACTGGCAGCAACGGAGCCCAAAGCCAGGCCGGGAGAGGAAGGGAGACCGGGGAATTTAATAAGGCAGTGCTTGTGAACAAGCAGAATAAGCCCTTGGTGAAGGGGAACCGCCCGGGTATGCTTCTGGAACTCCAAAATGGAGCGCTCAAGAGAGTTTAACAGATAGTGGGGAAAGCAAACCAACCTACTCCTACGAAAGTGATTCAAAAAGACAAGGGACAGTAACAAACCTGCCTTCCAAGGATATGTAGCGAATCATCATGCGGGTGACTTCATCATACGGAGAAGGAATTGAATTAACAAGCAGACCCGTGGTGTTGAATATAAGCTTCTCCTCCTCCTCCACAAATCTTCTCTCTTCAGCCTCTTTGATAACCCTCTTGTTGAAGAAGCGGTATCCTTCCAAGCTGAGGCCAGTCGCTTCGGCTATGAGTTCGTCATTAATAAGAATCTTCTGCCCTCCATAGTCGACCATCCTCTCATTCCAATCCTTGGCAAAGCGAACAGAGATGCTTTGATCATGCCCTTGCACTCTCTCCACAAAGTTGGTGAATCCGCCAATACTAAGAATGTTCCAGAGCTCAGTGTTATCTTTCCAGTCAGGGTCAGCACACGGCTCAATCTGGCAGGGAGGCCCTCCCATCTTCACAAGGGGATGCTGGTTACAACAATTTTCAAAATACCTTTGGGCGTTGAGAGTGATTCGTTTCTCGCCGTTGCGGGTCACATAAAAATGGGAACTGTAGCCGTTGGTCCTCCCACGAACGGCTGTAGGATTGCCGATCTGAGTCTGCGTGAAGTCGCGCGTGAAAACCCTTATCCTGTCAGCTTTCACCTTGTAGTTATCTTCGGTTTTCGCGGAGCTTGGCAACCGAATATCAACAGCTATTGTACTTCCCGCGTGCGCTGTTTTTAAATTTAGACGGCTCCACTTGAAGTTCCTAAACAAAATCTTGCCATCATTTGGAGTAGATATCATATGCCACGCCAAATAAACTAAAACAGCACCTGTGGAAGAATTTATGGATTTCCTCCAAAGATTAAAGCATATCTTTAGAGATTGTTTGCGTGTGAAGGTCCGCATGTATGCTGTTGTGAAGCTGATTAGGGATACTATCATTATCCCAAATAGTGAAATTATATATTAATGCCATAATTGGCCATTGCATCGGCCAGCTTGTTACCTTCCCTGTAAGTATGTATGATTCTGATGCTGTTGAAGGTATGACTGATGCTTATGGACTCAGAGATAAAATCTTTGATATTCCAGCTAGGAGAAGAGGACTGATTAAGCAGATTAATAATATTAAGGGAGTCCCCTTCAACAATGAGGTTCTGGATATTTTGGGCCCGAGTAACTCTCAAACCCCAGAGAACAGATAAAGCTTCTGCAAAATGATTGGTTTGGATTCCCATTTTTCCAGCATATGCAACAATCAAATTACCTTTATGGTCCCGTATTGCTCCTCCACCAGCAGCTGTTCCAGGGTTCCCCTTAGAGGCACCATCAAAGTTCAGCTTGAACCAATTGGATTCAGGGGGATGCCATGTGACCAAAGATCTATCCACACTATTCCCGGGGTTGCTCCAATATCCGATCTGCCAATTTGATAAGATGTGCTTTTCATTTTCAGGGTAACAATTGTTCTTAGGAGGTTTAAATCTGGCCATGTCCTCTTTGATGCCTTGGGAGATCTTGCCAGTAGTGAGTTTAAAATTCTACTTCTTATTTCTAAAAACTATATTATTTCTATCCTTCCAGATCCTCCAAATTAAATGCGGGATGGCTAATTTCCAGATTCTTCTGATAGCACAATGTCTGAATGGTAGGTTCCATTGGTTCCACAGCTGAGTAAGATCCTCCGGCATCACCCAGAGAGCTTCAAATTTGGAAAGGACAAAGTTCCAAACTCTAAAGGCATAATCACAGTGTATGAACAGATGTCTAATGTCTTCATAGTTATTCCTACAAAGGTGGCACCAATTGGGAATGATAAAACCTCTTTTCATCAAATTGTCAGTGGTGAGAATTTTGCCTCTGATGGCCAGCCAAAGAAAAAAATTTATTTTGGGGGTTAACTCAGGCATCCAGATCAAGTTCCAGTTAAAGTCTGATTGGTTACTGTGGAAAAGACTGGTATAACCAGATTTGACTGAGTATTTACCCTCGTGTGAATTGCTCCAGATCAGCTCATCCTTGGAATCCAGCTGACACAAAGGGAAGAGATCCAAAAGGTCTTGGAGGGAGGAAATAGTCTGTTTCAGTTCAATACTCTCCATAGTAAGTCTTTTCCAATTCTTGTTGGTGCCATTTCCATCAATGTAGTCCTTAACTTTAGTTCCATATTTTCTTATAAGACTGTCCTTAGCAGTCCCAAATCTCTCCAAGAGATTATCATTGGACCAGTTATCCTCCCAGAAGTTAATGTCGCTGCCATCCCCAATTTTCCATTTGCTTCCCTTCTTAATGAAGTTTCTACTCTTAACCAGATTATTCCAAAAAATGGAACCATTGGGGAGTTGCTCATCATGCAGATAGGAGTAAACAGCTTGCTGATTCAAGTATTTTGTTTTAATGACATCAATCCAGGGTTGTTTCTCAGAAAGCAATCTCCAGCCCATCTTAGCAATGAGTGCCTCATTCATTTTCTCAATATTTTTTATTCCCAGCCCTCCCCTAGATTTAGGGGTGCAGACTTTATCCCAAGCCACAAGGTGAAATCTGAACTTTTCTTCCATGCCTTGCCATAAAAATTTTTTCTGAATCCTTTCAATTTTCTCTCTGAAGGAGGAAGGAATTTTGAATAGTGACATGATATATATGGGCAAACTTTGGAGTGTGCTTTTAATGAGAAGGCACTTACCAGCACTAGAGAGAGTGGTCCCTTTCCAACCGGCCATTTTTTTCTGAAATCTCGTCAATAAATCATCCCACACACCGTGTGAGAGACTTTCTTCGTGCCAAGAGGGAGGCCTAAGTACGTTGCTGGAAGAGTACCAATTTTACAGCCCAGAATTTTAGCAATCTTGAGTTGTCTTTCCCCAGGGGTGTTAAAGAAAAAAGGATGCTTTTGTCGTAATTGATCTCTTGCCCGGAAGCAGATTCATAAAGCTGTAGAAGAGCCTTGATAGCTTTAGCTTCAACCACTGAGGCCAGAAGAAGAAGGATAGTGTCGTCTGCAAACTGTTGATGAGAGACAGCTTGGCTGAGAGAAGTGGGTTTAGAACCATTTAAAAGGCTGTCTTCCACCGCTCTGCTAATTGTTCTACTAAGGCTGTCAGCCAGAAGGATGAAGAGAAGGGGGGAGATGGGGTCTCCCTGCCTTAGACCTCTGCTGCTGGTGAAGAATCCCACAGGCTCTCCATTAACAACCATAGAGAACCTGGCTGTAGATATACATGATTTAACAATTTTTCTAAACTTTTCTGTGAACCCAAATTTAGATAGAATCCTGTCAAGGAAGACCCAAGAAACTTTGTCAAAGGCTTTATTCATGTCGAGCTTAAGGATCATGTTAGCCTTTTTGTTATTTTCCATAGAATGCATAGTTTCGTGTACCATAATCACACACCGTCTTGTATTATCCTGCCTTTAATGAAGCCACTCTGCTGCTTTGAGATGAGATCCTTCATTATGAGCTACAGCCTAGAAGCAATAATTTTGGTGAAGATTCGAAAAATAGCATTAACCAGACTGATGGGTCTGAAATCCTTGAAATCTTTTGCATTCATTTTCTTAGGTGCCAGCACAATGTGTGTGTTATTGAGTTCTTTTAGAAGATTTCCCGATCTAAAAAATTCATTAACCGCTTTGAGAAGATCCTCCGAGCATATTTCCCAGAATTTCTGAAAAAAATTAATGGAGAATCCATCCGGTCCAGGAGCCTTATCCCCCTCAAGAGAAAAAACAGCCTTTTTTAGCTCATCAAGCGCGACCGCTTTAGTGATATCTCTGAATTTCTGGTCTTCAATATCATTCTGGGGGATTGCCTCTAGCATGAAGGAAATAGCTTCCGGATTGCTGACATTACTCTCTCTAAGAAGATTTTTGTAGAATTCAAGTGCTTGCTTCTTAATGCTGTTTGGATTTTTAGTAATACTTCCGTTGCTTTTAGAAACCTCTAATATCCTATTACTGGCTCTGTGCTTTAGAGTGGTCATGTGAAAGAACTTTGTATTCCTGTCCCCCTCTTTAAGCCAGATAGCTCTTGATTTAAGGCGCCAAAAGGATTCTTCTCTACTGCATATCGTGTGTAACTCAGAAAGAATTCTCTTTTCATTTACTTCATCTTCAACTGATCTCCCCATAGTATCCATTTTTAACTCAAGATCCTGAAGCTTCTGTTTTAATTCTTTCTTTTTTCCGAAGATGTTTCCAAAAACATTTTTGTTCCAAAGTTTGACTTGCTTTTTGACATTTTTGAGTTTTTGGACCAATCTGTACTGGGCAGTGCCTTCCCCATTCCAATCCCACCATTCCTTTATTCTATCATATTCCTTTAAGTATTACTTTATTATTATGCAATGTGATGTGATGTTTATTTATTTAATATTGCATAGTTTATTAATGTTTATTAAATATGTAATTAATAGAATCCTCAAATTCTAACATGGTAACAGAGCAAGGTAAATTAAATAGATTAGATCAAATGTTGTTGTATTTAATTTATTTAATTTTGTATGGGTTTTTTAAACCAACTCGGAAGGGTATTTAAAAAATCATCGAGACCCTCTGTCCCCATAATTTTTTACAATCCAAACTTTTTAATGTTTTGTGAGGAATTAATGTGAGTGTGCACAAGTGAAAGGGGTTTACATGCATGTGAAAAATCACATACATGTAAGGGTAAATTAATATATGAAATATTTATATTTCTCTATAGTTTTAAATGTGTGCAGGGTAAATGTTTTCAAAGGTAAAATTCAAGAGTAAATGAAGGGAGGAGACAAGTTTCATGAAAATAGGGATTTCAAATTATTTCATTAGCCGAGGTGAAATTACTTGTCCCCTCTATAAATCTCCATGTTAATTTGTACTCTCATGTGATTCCAAAATCTCCTTGCCCCTGGTAAAAATTATCTCACTATTTTTACCTTATTTTTTTTCAAAATAATATGCTTGTGTCCTTTGGACCCCCCTCTAATAGGGCTTGATTTTAAAAAAAATAAGTTTATAGTTTTTATAACTATAATATTTAAATAAAAATTTATTGTAGAATAAAAATCATTATAGTTTATATTATATAAACTATTATCAAAAAATTATATAGTTGTTTATATTTTATAATTTATAAACAAAATCTGTCTGAAATTGTACAGAAGAAGAAATTCTGAAATTTCATATTCTGAGAAATACACATGAAATTTTCACTGTGTTAAATTTGATGGTCATATGACTGTCATGGAAGACCAAAAATAAGGCAAAATGACGGTCATTTAGACGTCAAATTTAAGATTGGCCAAATCTAGGAAATTTTCACTGTGTTAAAATTGACAATCAAATGACCGTCCTGGCAGACCAAAAATAAGGCAGAATGATGGTCATTTAGACGTCAAATTTAATTTGTACAGATCTTTATCTACATTAACACTTTTCAAAAATTTGAAGTTGTTGTGCATTCTTAGGGGTTTCATCTTCTCTTCTATATGGTCAGAATTTTTTTTATGATAGGTATGGGGTATAATGCAATGCCCTTTATAATGTGGGTCATTATTTGATTATGGGAAGTTAATTAGTATGCATTTTTATGACAGAATTAGTTATGGTCAAATAGTTTTTTTAAATCTGGTTCTATTAATATTGTTATGATCAGATTAGTATTTCTTTATAATATCTTGGATTTTTTAATGAAATAATACAAGTTCTTTTTATCATAAAATATGGGTATTGTCATTTTTTCGATTAATATGTTTCTAACTCAGTGGTGCATTATATCATAATGGGGTATACTTTTCAGGTTCAAGAAATTTGAAAGAAAATGGCATCTAGTTACTTTTGCCTTGATAAATCCCAGATCCTAAATGGAGCCAGTTACAATATTTGGAAGATCAGGGTCAAATCGGAAGTTATGGAGAGGAAACTCTAGATGATTGTTTCAGGAACTGAGCTTGCACCCACCGGTCATCAAACGACTATGGAAAATATGAATGCATTCTCACAGCATATGCAAGAGGCCCTTTCCATGATTCTGTGCAATGTGAATGATGAATATCTTCTACACATTGGTAATATCAAACATCCTAAAGAGGTATGGATACAATTAGAATCCATGCATGAAGGTACATGCTTATCTAAGATTATTAAACTTGTTTTAGAATTTCTTACGACTCCTATGAAAGGAGATGAAAAGGTAGTTAATTTCTTAGAAAAGATTAAAAATATCAAAGCACAATTAGATGGATGCAATTGTGACTTAATTGGTGAAAAATTAATCTACTTTATTGTTCAGTTGAATATACATGAAAGATTTAGGAATTTTATTTCTATCTTAAACTCTAAATATCAGAATGAGGATGAATTACCAAACTTAAATACTTTGATTTCTCTTCTGATATAGGAAGATCAAGTGATGATGAACTTTGACTCTAAGGAGAATGCCTCTCAGGCACTTCTTGCTCAAAATTTGAAATTCAAGCCTCACAAGCCCTTCTCTGATCAAAAGTTTAGATCTAAATATTCATTTGCTGATAAGAAAAGTGTTACTTTCTGAACATTTACGTGTAAGATTTAATGGTAAATGTCACAAATGTGGAAAATTTGGGCATAAAAAGGAAGAGTGTAAATCTAAGAAACCTATCCATAAAAATTAGAAACAGACTATCTCATCTAAATATAATTTAAGGAAAAAGGATAGTTCTAATGATGCTCCTAAAACTATTGCATTATATGTTGCTTTATACTCTTCCTCTAATTCTAAATAGATTCTAGATTTATGTGCTTCAAATCATATGAATGGTATTTCCAATTCTTTATTTGATGTTATGAAAATCAATGAATGTGTGTATCTTGGTGATAACTCATCTTTAGAAGCAATAGAGAAAGGAAAAGTAAAATTTGCAAATGGTATTTTGAATAATGTTTTATTTGTTCCTAAGCTTAAAAAGAATCTTTTTTCATGTTCACAACTAACTCATGATGGTTTGTCTATTCAAATTTTGAAGGATACTTGGTACATCAAGGATAGTAATGATAATATAATTGTTGAAGGAATTCAAAGAAATGGTATGTATATTTTTGATGATTTTTCTTCTACATCTTATTTTGTATCTCAAAGTTTGAATAATTCAAAACTATGGCATGAAAGGTTAGGACATGTGAATTATCGAAGCTTGTATGAAATGTCTAGAAATAATCTAGTGAAAGGTTTTTCTTATTGTGTTGTCTTCATCTCACGATGCTTGTGAAGGGTGTTTACGCTCAAAACAAAGTGCTAAACCCTTTCACTTACATCCTGAGGAGAGTTCCTCTTCACCACTAGAACTTGTTCATAGTGATGTTAGAGGACCTCTTGAAGTAGCTTTTGTTAAATGGTTCTTTATATGCTGTGAATTTTATTGATGATTTCACCAGGATGATTTTGACATATTTTCTTAAAAAATAAATCTGATGTATTTGGAAAATTTAAGGAATTTAAAGCATCTGTTGAAAATTCATCAAATTATAAAATTAAGAGGCTTAGAACAGATAATGGGGGTGAATATGTTAGCAAGGCATTTGAAAAATTCTGTATTGATTGTGGTATTAAAAGAGAATTAACTTCTCCCCATTCTCCCTAGTTTAATGGTGTTGCAGAACGGAAAAATAGGACTATTTTAGATATGGCTCGCACTATGCTTCATTCTGCTAGTCTTCCCAAATTTCTATGGGAAGAAGCAATGAAAATGACAGTCTACATCCTAAATAGGGTCCCTACTAAATATATTCACCTTTTTACCCCCTTAGAGAAATGGTCAAATCAAAAATGTGATGTATGACGTTTAAAAGTATTTCGTAGTCTTGCCTCCTTATATATCCTTAAAAATAAAAGAAAGAAACTTGATATGACTTATTTTTCTTGTATTTTCATTAGATATGGTATTAACACTACATGTTTAAGGATTTACGACCTTGTAAAAAGGGAAGTAACTGAAAATCTCAATGTTTTTGTTTTGGAAAAATGCTTCTGTGCATCTACAAATAGTTATGAGACTCTTAATCTTGTCAATATTTCTACTAATGGTTTTGATTCTGATAATGAAAATATGGTAAATGATCATGATGATGTTTCTTATGTTGATGCTATGGATGTGTATGAATCTCTTGTATCCATAGCTAAGAAACCAAAATAGGCTCAAACTTTGTTAGAAAGTTCTAATCCTATTGACCTTAGGAAAATGACCAGAAGTCATCATATGTACCATGCATTAATGACCTTATATGAACCTAAGCCGTAAAGTTTTGAAGAATCTTCTCAGGATGAAAAGTGGATAAATGCAATGTAGGCTGAATATAATTCCTTGATTTAAAATTAAACCTGGGATTTGTTCCACCTCCAGAGAAAAGAAGTGTTATAGGGTCTAGATGTTTGTACAAAGTAAAATACAATGTTGATGGTAATATTGAAAAATATAAAGCTATACTTGTTACTATAGGTTTCACTTAGAAACATGGGATAGATTATGTTGACACTTTTACCTCTGTAGCTAAAATGAGCACAAGTAGAACCTTGTTTGCTATTGTTTCTCAGTTTGGGTGGGAAATCCACCAAATGGATGTGAAAATACTTTTTTGAATGGTGATTTAAAGGAATAACTTTACATGTCTCAACCTAAAGGATTTGAATAAACTAGTAAATAAAACTATGTTTGTAAGTTGAAAAATATTTATATGGTTTAAAGAAAGCTCCTAGAGCTTGGTATGTGAAAATTAATGCTTTCTTTAAACAATTAGGTTTTGTTAATTGTTCTTCTGACAATGATCTATTCATTAAGAAAGAAGGTTCTCACATTATCATTGTATGTTTATATGTGGATGATTTGCTTATGACTAGTGATAGTCCTACTTTAATTCATAGGATTAAAGAAAAATTGAAACAATACTTTGAAATGACTGATTTAGGTCTCTTACATCATTTTCTTGGCATGGTTATATTTCAAGAAAAACATTTTATTGTTGTTTCTCAAGTACAATATGCAACTAATGTATTAAAAAAATTAATATGCTTGATTGTAAACCAATTTCTACACCTATGGAAGTTGGACTAAAACTTGATCCTAAACCTGTATGTAAAAAATTTGATCCTACTTTGTATAGGTAGTTAGTTGGTAGTTTGATTTATGTAACTATAACTAAACCAAATATTTCATATGCAGTAGGAATTACTTCAAGGTTTATGTAGGAACCTTATAGAGATCATTGGGATCTTGGAAAAATAATTCTTAGATATATTAAGGGAACAATCAATTATGGGTTGCATTATACTAAGGATGAAAATGCTAACTTGCATAGATTTTTTGATTCTGATCATGTTGGTGATGTATTAGATAGAGAATCTACTTCTAGTTATGTGTTTAAATTTGGTGCAGGTGTCATTACTAGGTGCAGTAAAAAGTAGCCAATTGTTTCTATCTCTTCAACTAAAGTTGAGTATAAAAGTGCAATAGAAGCTGCAAAAGAGGCTTTATGTCTGAAGAGTTTGTTTGATGAGATAAAGATGAAGGATCAAGGTAGTGTTCCTTTAATCTGAAACAACCATAACACCATAGCTCTTACACATAATCCACTACAACATCATAGGACAATGCACATTGAGATACATATACACTTCATCAATGAGAAGGTTTTAAGTGGTGAGATAGATCTATGGTTCATGTTGACTGAAGAGCGGGTTGCTGACATCTTCACAAAACCCCTAAGTGTTGTAAAGTTTTGTCACTTTTGTGAAAAACTTGGATTGTCAGATTTTCCATTGAGGGGGAGTGTGCATGACAATGTCACCTCCTAATGGAACTTGGTATTTGTAAAATGAAAAATGCATTATAATAAAGACCTTCAAGAAAATGTAAAAGACATTCGGGCATGTGTAAAAATACCTTCACGCATGTGTATATCTCCTCGGCTTCTTTTTCAAAAAGAAGTTTTGAAATACCTTAAAGGCGGTCTTCAGTAAACTCTTTATTATTATTGAGTTTACTGGTAAACATCCAGTGTAAGCATATTTTTAAGGAGGTCCTTGGTTATAAAAGGCTCCTATATGCTTGGTTTCAAGTAACCTTTTACGAGAACTTGTGAGAACATGTAAAACTCACAAATCATACTTATCCACTAATCATGGGATGATCTTTGGGATTCCAAATCCTTTTGTACCAAAGGATAACTTGAGTATGATGAAGGTGTTATAATTCCTTCAACCTATATGCTAGCCTAAAACCTTTATGGTTTAAGGATTGTAAATCATGTAGTGTATCATGGGCAGGTAATCTATTAGCATATGTTATCCCACTTAACATTAAGGGGGAGTGTTGGAACATAATGGTTAAGTGGGCTGGCCACCCCTTAATTAAATATGGGTCCAACATTATACTATAGGTTAAATATTTAATAATAAGAAATATTCATATTTCTATTATTAAATATTCAAACCTAGTAATATACTTTAGGTTAAATATTTAATAATAAGAAATAGTTATATTTATATTATTAAATATTTTAAACCTTGGTATATGTGTCAACTGACATGGTTGAAATGGTGAGTCGGGAGATATGCCCGATCACCTCATCTAAAAATTACTTTGGGTCCTCATTTGATATATTTGAAAAAATAATATATCAAAGGTTTTCACCCTTGTGATTAGGGTTTATAAGGAGGAGGTGATTTAGTGGATGTAAAAATTTCTCTACAATAAAGGTTACTTTTCACAGTTGTTTTTACCTTCGGGTTTTCCACTATAAATATTTTTCCATGTGTTATTTACTTTTTTAAGTATTACTTTATTATTATGCAATGTGATGTGATGTTTATTTATTTAATATTGCATAATTTATTAGTGTTGATTAAATCTGTAATTAGTAGAATCCTAAAATTCTAACATTAACTAGATCCTTTTCAATTTGGTTTGAATTTGTAGTGGTGTGATGATTATAATCACTCACCTTTATTTTTCTGGCATGGGAGTCCCTGTCACCTCCCATGATGACTCCTTCAAGGTATTTCTTCTCTAAAAACCTTCTTTTGGGTGCTTCTTCAACCTCCACTTCCACACCGTTTTTCTTCTTTCCTCTAGTGGATGCTTCAGGTGCTCTCTTGGATTCCATTTTAATCATTTCAAATTATCCTTTCACTTTTCTACTTCTGTAACTCCAAATTCAGGTTCCTAGTTGCAGTTTTGTTCTCTCAAACCATAACCCTTTGAACTCTCTTCTCGCATGCCTCCAACTAGCTCAAACACATTCTTGATGGAGCTTCATCATAGTTGTGTCCAAGAATCAACTAATTTTTTGTTTTACTCATTTACACTCACACTTCATGCTTGATCGCACTTCAAATTACACTTCACAGCTTAAAAACTCAAATATGCAAGGTAAGAATGAACTCACATGTACCCCTTTTATATTTTTTTTTTTTTTTTATTGGTAAACGCTTTTGACCGGAGCTATGAACCGGTGGGGAGAGGGACCCCAACCCTACAAATACGGAGGAAGGAAGAAGGAGAATGAGAAGATGAGGGGGAGAGAAGGAGAAGAACTGAAGCAAAGAAAGGAAGAACGAACAAAGACAAAGGAAGCCCGACGAACGAAGGACCCAAAGATGTCGCTACCGACCCGCAGGGTGACCCACCCGTGAGGAAGCTGCCTGAAGCAGGACGTTGAAGGCATGAAGTGCACGATCCTTGAGTGCATTCAGCTGATCCACAGCCGAATGAAGAGGAAACAAGGCCGCATCGATGTCTACTGTAGGCAGGAAGCGCTGATCCAAAGAAGGGTGGAAATTTTGGGCAAACGTAGCCAGTTCGTGGTATTGTCCGCTGAGCCAGTGGATGTCTCTGCCTGAACCGATAGCAAGCTCATCCACTTCTTCAACCCAAAGAAGTGGGTCAGGAATTGAAAACTCCGCGAGCTGGTCGTGAAGACCCACGCAATGCATAGCATAGATGAAATCAAAAGCAACTAGTTCCACATCCGCTATGATAGGGTGAAGCAAAGTGCAAAAGGATACGAATGCAGACGTGACATCAGAGTCAGTGCACGGGTGACTGGCATTATAGCAGAACGAATCACCAAGTATTACTTCTATGGCCTCGGCCTCGGCATTGGTCGAAAACTTGAATATCATGGCTAACCTCCTCCTGTCGATGGCCGACGTATCTGCGATTTCTCGGAACTGTCCTCGCAGAGTCACAAAAGGAAAACCCAAGAAGGACATGGCGCAAGCAAGAAACAGGTGAATGCAAGTAAAGACACGCCATGCGGACAGCAAAGCAGGCTAAAATAGAAAGGGAAGAAGGAGCAGTCCCGAGGGAAGCCTGGCAAGAGACGCGGGAGGAGACAAGAGCCAGAGAAGCATGTGGGGGAACAGCTCGGGAGAGGAAGGACGCCGCCGAAAGAAGAGATGAGAGATGGGGAAGGATGAGACCGACGCACGGGTGAGCTGCGAACTCATTGTAGGCGCGTGTGACTTAACTGCAACAGATGCTCTGATCGAGGAAAAGGATAGAAGGCAGACCTGGCCACAAGTTACTGTCACTGGAGGAAAGTGAGGTGGAAGGATTGTCAATAGCGAAATTGGCCAGGAAATCGGCTGCCTTATTAGCTTCTCTGTACTTGTGAGAAATGTTCCAGGAAGGTATTTTGCCAAGCCAGTAGTGAATAGAAGGAAGGAATAAGTTCATTTTCCATGAATGGGAAGCACCAATAGAGACTGCTGAAATGAGAATTTGGGAGTCCCCTTCGATACAAAGTTCAGAGCAACCCAGATGGACCGCCATCTTGACCCCTTCCAACAGGGCCTGAGCTTCAGCAGAATTACTAGTGCCAACTTGTAACGGGAAGGAGCCCGCGTGAATTAAGAGACCTCGATCGTCTCTGATGATGCAACCAGCCCCAGAGGGACCTGGATTACCTCTGGAGGCTCCATCGAAGTTTAATTTCCACTGCCCATCTGGGGGGGAACGCCATCTAGTATTCTTCCTAAGCAGTAATTTTTCAATTTGTGAGAGCCCCTTTCGGATAATAGAACCAGGAGTGGGGATTTTTAAGAGAGACCAATGCTGAAGAATGGCGAAGTCTTTGGAGGAAAAGGAATGAAAAGAAGAACTCTTAGTGTTAATACACTCAGAGATTACCACCTCCAGCTTGGAGAGGAAAGAAGGGAGCTCAGCTTTTTGCTCTCTGAAAAGGTGGAGGTTTCGTTCCCACCAAATGTGCCAAAGCAAGAAGTAGGGGCTTACAAGCCAAATAGAACTGTGCCAGCAATTTTGGGAAAAGGTCGGCCATGTGGAAAGACTAGCTTCAATACTGCTACAATGAACCCAAGCAACGTTCAGCTTACTAAAGAGCCAATCCCAACACTTGGAGGTGAAAGGACAGAAGAGGAAGAGATGATCTAGATCTTCCTCAGCTTCGCCACATAGAAGACATTTTGATGGGCCAATAAAGCCCCACGCTCGCCTTCTTGCTTGAGTGAGAACCTTTCTCTGCAGAACCAGCCAACCGAAGTAAGCTATCTTTGGTGTAATGTGGGGGTGCCAACATCCAAAAGAACTCGGAGAGCCCTTGTCGAATTGAGAAAGGAGTATGTTGTAACCATTCTTGACATTGTATTGGCCAGAGCTATTTCCAACCCAGAAGATACAATCTGAACAATTAAGGAATGAAGCATGGCGCTCCTTTAGAGTGGAGGAAAAGAGATCAGCTTCCTGAGTAGAGGCGCCGATAGACGAGACATCTTTCCAACACCAAGAGGGGGAGCCATCGGGATGCTGGAAGCCATAATCATCGACAAGAGAACCCCAAAGTAATTTGGAAGAATTCATAATACCATTGAGAGAGGGAATCAAGTTGAGGGGAGGGAAGCCATTCCAGCTTTCATCCCAAAAGGACGTAATCCGACCATTGTTAATCTTCCACGAAGCCTGATCAGCAATAAGATTTTTGGATTTACACATAAAATTCCAAATGTGAGAGCCCAGAGGAAGCTCAGAACTGGAGAGAAAAAGCTCATTTCGTTGCCCTTCCATATATTTATGAGCCAGGACTTTAAAGGCAAGTCTACTTTTATCTGTAATGAAATTCCACACCAATTTTTCTCTGAGAGCTATATTCTGAATGGCCAAATCAAGAATGCCTAGACCACCCAACCTCTTAGGAAGTTTGACCAGGTCCCATTTGGCTAAATGGAATTTCCGTTCAGAGTTGAGACCTTGCCAAAGAAAGGTACGGGCCACCTTCTCAATTTTGAGGAGAACAGAGTTGGGGATCTGAAGAATGGAGAGTGTGTAGATAGGAATGGAAAGAAGCACCGAATTTATGAGGAGTGCACGACCAGCAAGGGACAACCATTTTCCTTTCCAAGAGAGGAGTTTTGCAGAGATGGAGTTGATAAGCCCGTTCCATAAATGAGCCTTACCCTTCCCATGAAACAAAGGAACTCCCAAGTAAGAGTGGGGAAGATTTCCCAAAGAGAAACCAAGAATCTCTTTAATTCTCCCCTGAAGCCTGGGGGCCACATAGAAGAAGAAGATCACTGATTTATGAAAATTTAGTACCTGACCCGCTGCAGCAGAATATGAATCCAGAATAGAGGAAATGCGTCTAGCCTCCGGGACAGTCCCTTGGCCGAAAAGAAAAGTATCGTCAGCAAATTTCTGATGAGAAAGAGGAGGAATATTGGAGGACACGTGAAGGCCTTTCAAGGAACCATCATGAATTGCAGCCTTAATGCTGCGACTGAGAGCTTCTGCCACTATTGTAAAGAGGAATGAGGAGAGCGGGTCGCCTTGACGGATGCCCCTGCTAATCTGAAAGAAGCCTTCCGCTGACCCATTTACGAGAACCGAGAAGCACGGAGAAGCAATGCATTCAAAAATCCACTTACAGAACTGAGCACCAAAACCCAAAGCTTGCAAAGAAAGAAGAAGGAATCTCCAGTTTACTCTATCATAAGCTTTGCTGAAATCTAGTTTAAGCAGCATGCCTGCTCTGGAGGAATTATGAAGGGAGTGAATGA
Source organism: Taxus chinensis (assembly GCA_019776745.2). Lineage (NCBI taxonomy): Eukaryota > Viridiplantae > Streptophyta > Pinopsida > Cupressales > Taxaceae > Taxus > Taxus chinensis. Next base: position 391,107,188 of record CM034148.1, read on the forward strand.
TTTCATGAGAAATAATTATGCCTTCCGTGATGGATCTTCCAGGAATGAACCCACTCTGTTCCGGGGCTATAAGCTTATGCATCAAAGGGGAAAGTCTCGTGGCTATAGCTTTGGAGATGATTTTATATGTGGTATTGCATAAAGAAATAGGCCTGAAGTCATCCAACTTCTCAGAATGGGATTTTTTAGGGAAAAGACATATGAAAGTGTGGTTCAGGTTCCCAAGAATCTTCCCAATAACTCTGGATTCCTCAACCCCCTGCCAAACATCGGGACCGATGACATCCCAGAAATCTTGGAAGAAGGAAGCTGGGAAACCGTCCGGACCAGGTGCTTTATCACGCTTCATGGAGAACACAATTTTCTGAACCTCTTCAAAAGAGAAGGGGGAAAGAAGCGAAAGATTATCTGCCTCCGAAATACATCTGGGAATTTGAGCGTGAAGAAGTGATTGCGGACCAAGAGGGGAATCAGTATCGTTAAGGAGCTTGCGGAAGTAATCCACCATTTCTGATTTAATCTGAGCTTGCGAGGTGGCGTACGTGGAATCATCAAGTTTGAGAGAAGAGATGTAATTGAAGTTTCTTCTGGCACGGACCGAAGAAAAGAAAAATTTGGTGTTTTTATCCCCGTCCAATAACCAAGTTTCCCTAGATTTTTGTCGCCAAAAGGTTTCCTCTTTGATAAGAATATCCCCCAATTCCTTTAATAGAGTTTTTTCCTTCTGGTAATCCTCGTGAGACATCCCAAGAAGCAAAAAAGACTCATTAAGGGAGCGAAGAGACTGCTCGACACGGAGCTTTTCCTGAAAGATATTTTTGAACACTGAATGGTTCCAGCTTTGAAGTTTGTCTTTGAGCAGAGACAGCTTTCTAGAGAGTTGGAACATCCGGGTTCCTTTAACAATAAAGGATTCCCACCAGCCCCTTATCAGCAACCGAAGGGAAGGGTCCTGAAGCCACATATTTTCAAATTTGAAGGGGGAACGACGCGGAGGGATGTCAAAGTTTAGAACCACAGAAACAGGAAAATGATCTGAACCAGAAAGAGGGAGGACAGAGCTTTTGAGAAGAAAATACTGCTGCAACCAGGGTTTGGAAACCAAAAAGCGATCAAGGTGAACCGCAAGGGAACTGAAACCAGTACGCCTATTGTTCCAAGTGAACCAACCCTTGCATGGCTCCAAATCGACCAGATGAGAAGAGGAAACAAAGGAAGAGAAGTCCACCTGCGAACGAGGCTGCCATTGAATACCACCCTGCTTATCTCGATCAGAAAGGGTAGCATTGAAATCACCTGCAATAATGAATTTCTCCACTGACACGGCCTTCAACAGCTGGCTAAGGTTACCCCAAAGAATCCTTTTGCTGGTGGGAGTGGATGGGCCATAGATATTTCTGAGGTAGAAGAAATCTTCAGAATGCTTGACCGAAACCTTACACCAAATGAAGTTGAAATCTATGACAAGGGGAGCAATCATACAACAAGTAGCTTTCCAAAGAATACCTAAACCACCCGAGGCTCCGACAGAATCCGAGAAGCAGCCTTCCCACCCTTTCCATTTATTGAACCAGCTTCTTTTACAACCTTCAGCCGACATTTTAGTTTCTTGAATCAAACAGATATCCACACCCTCTGCCAGGGCATAACATCTTAACAGATGTTGTTTGTTAGGAGCATTGAGGCCCCTAACATTCCATGAAAAAATGATCATATTTGCTTCAGAGAGGACTTACCTCTCCTACTGGTAGATGGGAAAAAAGACCTTAGCTGAAGTTGCTTCCCGAGGGCGACTTCGTTGAGAGAAAGCTTACATTTGTTGGGGCGACCAAGAATACTCTTAGGACCAACATCGACAGTGAGAAGAGGGGGAGTGGGAAGAAGCGGTCCCAATGGTCGCGAGGGGGGGGAAGGGGACGAGATGAAGGTAGGGGAATCCCCAGGGGGGTCGGCCTCGGAAGACAAAAGCAAATCCTCTTTAGTTGAAATCCATTCCTCAAGTTCCTCCGAGCTGCCACCCTTGCCGATGGAAATGCCTTCATGGAACAGGGATAGGATCTGGGTGGAGTCCTTGACAACAGCCGCTGTTTCTTTGACTAAGGAAAGCGTTTCGGGTGCCAAAGCAAGGGGTTCAATGGCAGGAAGGGTGACCTGTGGAGCAGGGAGAGGAGGCGAAGGAGGAGCACCGGGGGGAGGGGAAGACGGGTGAGCAGGAGGGATGTGGGACACTTTCCGCCAAAAAGGGGCACCAGGTGAGGGAGTGGAACAAGACTTGTAAGTATGACCAGGATTCAGACACTTGAAACAAATATTGGATAAACCTTCATAAACAACTTTCTGTTTCCAAATACCCGAAGGGGTGTTAATGAGGATCAATTCCTTAGGATTAGGAGCTGAAGAAGTGGAAATGCAAACTCTGGCAAAGGAAGAAACATTACCATTCAGAGTAACAGGATCAATGCGAATAACCCGTTCGAGACTGGAGCAAATTTTAGAAAGGATGGGAGCCGACCAAAATTCGCTAGGCAGGGAATACAATCGAATCCATACTTGGAACCCATCCTCCGCCGCCTTGTGACAGTCAAAGTGAGGCTCCCATTCGTGAATCGCAAGCCCCGAATCGGAAAGAAGGGAGTTTTTCCTTTCCATAGTATCGTCTCTCTGAGCAGCGCTGCGAAACAGCACAAGAAAAAAACCCTTTTCCAGGGAACGAATATTAAGGCCGCTGCCCCACTGTGTCTCGCACCAATTCCTTATACTCAAAAAAGGGAGACGTCTTCCGATGAACTTAGCAAAAATAGCTCTCGTAGCAAGACAAAACGTATGCTCAGAGAAAGCAACATCCTCGATTAAGGACACGGATGGAAAATCATCCTGCGAGGGGGATGGGTCGCTATTCGTGGATAGTGGATCAGCGTCAGGCCCGCGGGGACCAAGACGTTTGAGCAGAGCGTCCGACAGGCCCTGGCCCGCCTGGCGCACCATTTTTGCACCCTAAAGGGGCAAGACCAGTGGACCGTTGAAGGATCGTAGTTTCAAAAAATTATGACCGTTCTGTTTCGTCCATGTACCCCTTTTATATATTTTATGAAAATTCCCACATTAATTACTCCTCACCTAGCACCATACTTCAACTTTAATGACATTTTTTGGCATTTTCTGCAATTTTTTCTACTTTCTTTCATGCCCCAGTCATAGCCTTCAGGTGCACCCACTACTTCTCAACCACAGACCTCCTTCCACGTTCTTCCATGCACTAAATTACATAACCCTGTATTCATCATACCAATTATTACAGTATCATGTTGCTTACCTTGCATTACACTATGTGATTATCCTCCTATGTGTAGTCTTAAATATGAGAAATTCTCTTCAAATCCTTATTATCACCATCCTTCTCATTATTGGTAGTACCTTTCTCTTCATTAACCAATAATTTCATCAATAAGTGCACTCCTTTAGTTCTTAGTCAACCTTCAGCACCAACAAATTTACTCTTCTGCACATACTTGCAATTCACCCCACACTAAAAGTATGTGCAATCCTTTACACACAAACTCAAAAGATAGTAATCAGCCTTCTCCGTGAAAGCACGCTTATTACAAAAAAACATAAATATAAATTGACAAAGCATAGCAACAATGAAAGGAAACACATAAAATTGAAATCTAATCTAAGTGGAAATACTACCTTATTACAAAAACCAAGAAAATTTATTTATAGTAGGGCTTCACCCTACTTCCATTGAAGTAACTGGGAAATAAAGTGTCATCCAGCACCTGCAACTAAAAAGCACTTGATTCAAGTATATTTAATACAAAAAATGGTCTCAACCAATGCACTTTCAATTTCCCTAGGTGACGCACAAACTTGGAATCATATAGAATAACCATAATCCCAACCTCAAACATATTTTTATTGATGTGTCTATCATGTCATGCTTTTTGTTTGGCCTTCTGGGTCTTCTGACTCCAATGAGCAATAGCACATCATTCATCTAACTACATCAGTTTTTTAATGTGCTCTTTCATGGCTTGTTCATCAGCTATTCCTCCTTTGCATGCAATACACATGGATGATTAACATGAATTCAACAGGAAATATAGTCTTTGTGTCAAACACTAGCTGAAACGGTGTGGCCTTGTTCAACCTCTTATAGGTAGTCATGTATGCCCAAATTACAACAGATACTTTATCATCCCAATATTTTCTTCCAACATCACAATTTTTTGTCAATGTATGTCCCATACTTTTGTTGAATGCTTTTGTAGTTCCATTTTCCTATGGGTAATAGGGTGTAGTTTTATGGTGTGCTACCATAAATTTTGCCAAATGATTTTGATCATCTCATTAAGGAAATGAGTTCCTCTATCACTTTTCAAGCTCAATGGATATCCATACCTACTAATGATGTTTTTCTATAAGAATTTGACTGTTTTTGCCACTATAAAATCCTTTGTAGGTGCTTCTTTAGCCCACCTAGTCAAATAATATGTATAAGTTATGATGTAGCGTGCACCAGTTCTACATGTGAGTGGTGAAATAGGACCCAAAAAATCAATTGCCCATTTTTCAAAAGGCTTAGCGCTTGCAGTGGGCCATAGTGGTATCTCATCTTTGTGTCTAGGATTTATAAGGCATTAACAATGATCACATAACTTGACATATTCCTTAGTATCCTTATACAATGTTTCTAATCAAATTCCATCCATTAGAATCTTGCACGTAGTAGTATCACTTACATAATGACCTCCTACAATTCCACCATGAGCTTCTTCTATAATAACCTTACGCTCATGATCCAGAACACATTGGTGTGAAACTTCATCATGACCCATCTTGTATAGATCTCCACCAATTAATTTATAAGGCATCGCGCTTATTGCAAGTTGCTTCTTTTCTAATGTCTTAATTCCCTCGGGTGACTATCTAGTACACAAAAACACTACAATGTCCTCTATTTCTATGGGTGCGCAGTTAAATCAAAACAGTTGTGCATCTAACATCATGTCCTCAATGCTTTGTGCGTCTTCACTAGAATTGATACGTTACAAATGATCAAGCCTTGAATTACTTTTTTCTATTTTTACAACAACTGTGAACTAAAATTCTTGAAAGAGAAGGATCCATATGCATATGCACCCTTACAAAATAAACTTGTCGACAAAATACTTGAGTTTTATATAATCCGTAAAGAATATAAATGGTGTTGTCAACAAGTATTGTCTAAACTTTTACAGTGCATAGATCATGGAAAAAGCCTTATCATGCTCGATAGTTGTATAATTATGCTCCACATGGCGTCAACCTTCCTACTTGCAAAGTAAATGGGATGGTCTATAATTCCTTCATCCTGGTTGTGCACTAACACTATCAATAATTTCCATGCTAGAAGCATCAACTATGGACATGAAATGGATTTTTCCCATGAAGGAAAGTACAAAATAGGTGTAGTTGTCAGTCCTTTCCTTTAATGTTCCTCAAACACCTACTATTACATGTCACCCTAATAGAACTTTCCTTTATGCCTTCAATAATTCCTCTAAGGGAACATGGAAAATCTTCAGCATATCCCGTAATAAAATTCCTATAATAATCTATGTATGACCTAAGTAATCCAGTGTACCTCACTTTGATTGGTATGTTATTCTAAACACAAGATGACAACTATCATGGCTGGGTCTACCATTAAACCTTCACTGAAAAATTATAGGTCCAAGTAGAGTGCCAAAATGTGTTGCAAAAATGAACTTGTTAATGTTTAGGGAGATGTTTAACTTCTTTCACCTCTCAAACATGAGCATCAAATTGTCACAATGTTCCTTAACTAAGAAATACAATGTCCAGTCATTTGGATACACCTGTAAGAAATTATGGATAAAGATCCTAAAAATCCTACACCACAATGTGTGAGAACACTTGTTGGTGCATTCTTCAGTCCAAAAGGAATCACTGTATACGAAAAAACTATCCTGACTCAATGGTAAAATTTGTCTTCTTCTATATCTTCCCTTCTCTATACGCACTTGGTTATAACGAAGAAAACCTATATGTGAAAGAGTATATGTCACATCTTGTAAAGCCTTCATGGATATTCTCTATGAATACGGATAGGAAAAATATCAATAACACATGTAGCATTAATTTCTTTATATTCCAAACAAATCGTGAATACTCCCATCCTTCTTAATGTCTTATTACCATGGAGATAACCCAATCAGATTCCTTGATAGGCTCAATTATACTAGATTTGAGCATCTTGTCAATTTCTTCCTTTACCTTCATGCGCATATTAAGATTCATCCTGTAAGGACATCTTCCTATACAGGGAACATGCACCTTCATACAATTTTATTTTCATCTCACCTATAGAAGGGTGTATTCCATTTAACTCATGATAGCCCAACTTGGAAACAAGTCGTAAAAGTCATGCATTAGAGTTAAATAATATTAGATACTTCTTTCTCAGACTAGTAATGACCAATAATGGCCTCCCTAGGATCTACCTGTTATACTAATGTTAACCTTATTTATCTTCATTGGGGCATGATATGCATGATTTTTCTCATTTTTTATGTCCATTACCTCACACGTACATTTTGTATGGTCAACATCTAGGTTATCCACTTCTTCATCAATAATCATATACACCAATTTTCCCTTTTATTTTTCTTTCCCGGCATGTACCATCTCTTCTTCATCTGTTTCCTCAAGATCTAGGGGCATGCCTCAAGATCTATTTCTTCAAATAGTTGCAACATTAGTCTCGTCACCCTTCATGCAATATCTCACAATGTAAGGTGCTTCATTATCTGTAGTAGCTTCAATGACCGAGAGGTTTAGTACAAAAAAAAATCAAAATTATGAATCATACCCGAGGTCATCTCTTTCCAATTAGCAAGTCTCCCTTTTCAACTCTCGCATGGATATATCATTGACGTTTGTGTATACCGTGCATAAGGTGGAGTAGAAACTTATGCACCTAGATTGATGGTGGTAAATCCTCCCTGTCATTGTTCAACCAAGATCTCTCACACTCTCTAGACATGAACAGAGGAAGAATAATTTCCATGGAATTTACATGTTTGTGTAGGTACATTTCTCCTAGTTTATCCTAGTGGAGAAATTTATCCTCACTTCTTACGTCATTCCAAAAGGCCATCTATATGTGTTTCCCACCAGCACATTATTGTCCCACGCTAAGTATAGACAAACAAATTTCTTTCTATCTCACTTTTTTCTGCCATTGAGTCTCCATGGTGTGCATAAATGTATCAGGATAATCCACTAGTCACGAGTATACCTTGGTACCCTAATTAAATCTTAACCACCTCACCATGCGTGGTGTAATCATCCTACTGACTTGTCCTTTCACTTCACACCCAACCATTTCATACGTTCTCATGAGCCCAAGTTATCACAAGAAACACTTGTAGTGTCACTTATAGATTGTACAAGTATTCCCAATGAAGTACACCTTATTTGGATGGCTCCAAATGTCTCTAGATCAGTGCATTGAGTGTGAACATATATCTCTGTTAAGCTCTTCTTCAAGCTCAATGGTTCAACATAGGGCTCTTAATTGTTTTTTAACAAGGGGGTATAATCATGCACACTTCATCATTCTAAAAATTGATGTACTTTTTATTTAAGCACAAATTTTCCTTATGTCCGCATAGCACCATGGTCATCCCAAGTAAATGTTGGGAAGATATTTACTTCAGAAAATATCCAATACCTCAATGTCTCACAGTGAACTTAGACTTCCATGAATAGTAGTAGATGCATTATTTAATAACCCAATCAGGCATGATTGTAGTTCTTATTTACCATGTACAGCACATGCATTTGATGGATTCTTGTAATTGTTGGTCTACCCTATATGATTCCAAACATCTAAAGTTCAATCGCATTCACTTATACTGCCAGTGTATCAACTATGAATTTTGTGCCATAACCAACCATCAATCACTACATCAAGTGTGATTTATTTGCCAAATTCATAATTCTGAGGTGGTATATTTGCATGAAGTATCTTGTCTTTCACACTCTAGATCCCAATACGCGGTACCTTTCTCTCGTAACGACTCCCCTAATAATAGGAAAGATTTTCTCTTATCGCACAACATCTTACACACCTCTTTCAAGTCATCTACATCACTTCTTCGAGTAGTTTCAAACCTCCTACTCACATGATCCATGTCACACTATATTATTCCTTTAAACATTTTATCTCTCCTTACAATGCCTTGATGACTTACATGGTATCATGATAAACTTCCTTCTAATGGTGTCACAACATCCAGATACGTGGCATGTACCACCTTCATCCCTTATAATGAGTGGCTTAGCCGTCAACAGGATCACTGTTTGAATGTGGCCTCAGTGCGTGTAGTCATCATAACAGTCTATAACTCAGGAGCAGGGATCTTTTTTTAGCATCCATTGAGTCAAAAACAACACACTCCACTTTACTCATTTCTACATTCCCTTTTCCTACTTATGATTATTACACATGTGCTCTATATTACTCTAGGAATTTTTTCCTAACTTCTATAGATTTCCACACCTTGAGAAAGTTATATGTTCTGAGGGATACTCACATTGATAATGATCCTGGGTGATCCACAAGTATAAAAATTTTGTCGTGGAAACCTATCTCTATCACCACCACAACCTTAGGCTAGTATATCCATGCCTTTGAAGTCCACCATTCCTATTATTTCCATTTTCACATCCCTTCATGGTTATGGCCTTCATTATCCTTAGATTAAATAGCCACACTCGTCTGAGTGCACCCCTGTTTCAATGGCTTTGTGAATGTTATCAATCACCTTACTAGTAAGTGGTGTCATGAGTGTGGGATTTATAAATCATTGCAATACATGGATACATCTTATTTGTAAGTGTGCACTGCTACAACAAAGGGAAATCCTGAAAATTTCATGATTTAGGTGACAGACATTAGAAATCCAATAATAGTGCGTGCAGTGACCTACATGGGAACATTATCACTTACTCTTTCACTTCCATTCTAGGGGAACAATCTTTACACTAGGTTCCATTGCGCGTCTCATGAGCATATTTAATACCTAAATATTTAAACCCAACATACTCTTACCATGGCTACAATCTTTGCTATTCAGGAAATATGTGCTTACTCAAGTATCAATGCTTCTAATATCCTCAGTGCATAGGGTCGCTTCCAATAGCGTCATACGAGTCCATGCAGAAATTATTATTAGATAGTTCTCATCATTAAAAAGTGGAGAATAAAACTACCAAAAAACCATTGTGACAGTATCTTACTCAGATGGATGTCACCCAATTTGAGATAAATTTTCAATAAAAATCACTTAAAGCGTAGCATCATATTACAAGCCTTACCGCTCTCTCAGATAATCTTTACCTTAATGTTCTTGATGGAAATTTCTACTCAAACTATAACTCTATAGAACTCAGCTAAAAACACATAATGTCAAAGCATCATAATCCACTGCAGTTTGATGTGGAACATACTTTTTATACCAACTATGTGGCACAAACCCTTGAAAATTAGTAGCATAATTGACTTAAGCAATTTTACAATATCTAAGGTTATTAATTCCTTGGGCTCGTTATAGAAGCTCACACTTCCATGAACATGCTATGTTGCATCTTCAATTCCTATCCATATTCTTGTAAGTAGAGAGATCACGTTATCATCGGTAAACCTGTTGCAGGTTTATGTGGGGATTATTAGGGATGTCAAGGGCCTTGTCGCTCCTGGATCCTTGAATCAGAATGGCCACTAGTATTTCCTCCAACTCCAGAACCACAGTGGGATCTACTTGATGGATCCTCCTGATCCACTTGACCATCTTATAATGAGAACTGGACCAGTGGATCAATACTTTCTTACATGAACAACTATAGTGATAAACGTAAACTCAAATATTCTATGAAATTGTAGTCGCTTCAAGAAGTATTACCAATATTCTATGTGCCTACAATATGTCCAATGATGACACATCCAAAACTGAATTCCATCCAATCAAACCTTCATAACAATGATGATGACTACATTTCCATGAGAGAAAACTAGTTAAATCTATCTCCTGAATTTAACACAAACCAATAACACTACTTGTTTGATGTCAATATATTGTGTACTCATTATGGCTTCCTTAATGACTAGCTTATTTGTACTATGGGAACTGGATACACCATGTGTAAGGGCTAGGTCACCAGGTGGGACTTAGTCATTGTATGCCTGTGGTCAATGTTATCACTTCTCTACTCCAAAACCTAGATGCACTACTCATCCAAAGCAGAAGGGGAGTTCTCTATTACGCTTACCCAAGTGTTGAGGAGAACCATATGTTTCGGCTCCACAGTATAACCATGAGAGTTCTATCAAATCCTTCACAATTCATCTCTCTCCTAAACACCCGGGACTCCTAAATCTCCCTATAATTCATGATTTCCCTAATCTTGTGCTTCATTATATATGAGCCATATTTCCTCTCTTTCAATTTCTTCTGCAAATCTCAGCCATCTTCACGAAGACTTGTTTCTATCCCATACGTGCATTGGGGATTTAGTTAGCCACAGCAAGGTGCATCGAAATCCAAATCTATCACTCATAGAATAGCATGGGTATTACAAAAATGGTACCTACGTGTGCAAGTTAACTGTTAGTCCATGTTTTTTTCCTTGGAAAAATTGTGACAAACAGGAACTCCACTACACGTCAACAAAAATGGAGGGGTTTATCTAGTCAAGAGAGATTCTCTAGCTACTTTTCCAAAGTTACAATGGATAGCCTCCAGAAAATGGGCTTACTCAAGTACATTGCAGAGAAGCTCGGGAGATTGAGCCTCAATTTGGAGAATCAAAAAGCTTCTGAAATCCTTGCACGGGTCCACAGACTTCTGGAGGTGTAGCTATTTCTGGAGGTAACTTAAGGAGTAAACAGTATCTAAAATCCTGAAGTTTGACAATCCAAATTTTTGACATTTTGGGTTTTGGATGAATTTCACTGAGATAAAAGAGGAAAAGTAAAGTTCTAAAGTATGCATGATAATCCTGCACAAGTCCATCCAGTCCTAAAATTGATGGGCTTTTAGCGTGTTCAAAGATCTCAACAGTCAAAAAATCTACAAAATTCAAAATCATCCAGACTTTTGGGTTTTGCAGAGTTTCAAAACTCTCAATGCGATTCTTAGTGATGAAAATATGTTTCTATAGTATGACAGGTAAAAAATGCCCTTGAATAGTAGTAACAAATTTTAGACTTTATAAGTTTCTGGGGTTTGGAGTTTCAGAATTCCTTTGGAGTCCCATAGGAACATAAAAAACACATGGAAATGTCCAAAATGCTCTGTTACATTCTAAAATTCCAAAATTTCATACTTTCGGGTTTCAGTGTTTCAGATACTCTCAATAAATTTTGGCAAATGAACATTGTTTTAATCTCCAAAATGGAAATTTTTGAATGTGTGAATTGCTTGGAATTTTGGAGGTTGCATGCATTCATGGACTCTAAAACCAGGAAGATCCACCAGCATTTCCTACCATTTTTATAGAATGACACCCTGACCTATGCTTGATGGCCATAACTTTTGATTGAGAGCTTAGACCCTCCTGTACACAAGAAAAGAACTTTTAGGAAATACTCTCCAGTGTCTGCTACACAACTAAAAGTAAGTTATTCAAAATTAAGACTCCCATAATCTGTGAATTCTATAGTAATGTCCATAGGTATTCCCACCTACCAAAATAATGAAGGTATGGGCTACACTTTGTCTTGATGATGCACCAAGAAGGAATAGTACATGGACTACATGGGTTTTGCAGTAGAATGATATCAATTGTGTTGCCATGGGTGCACTATTCAACTGCTATCTCAAGGGTGGTTAAAGAAAGAATTTGATACCTTCTTGTCTCCACTTGCTTTCTCTCACTAGTCTTCTTCTCTATGACTATTGTAAGGAGGGGAATTTTTCAAAAGGTATGGACAATTTGGCTTTGCACCCTCCCTTCTTCTTTGGTCAGTAAGAGATTATGATGGAGATTCACATGGTCCTTAATATTGAACATTATAATATGACACAATATGTGCCTTTGAAGCCCTAAATGTGATTATCTACTGTGTTTACCAAATTTGAGAGCAATAACCATCATGATCTATGGATATTTCAAACCCTCTTCTGTGTTCTATTACATCTTTGTAATATTTCATTACAATTTTCTAGTGGTGTTGTAATATGAGACAAGTCCATTCAACATTCCTTTGGTGCATCACCTTTGTTAGTTTAGGTTCAATTTCTTACATCTTCTTAACTCTGTCTCCTTGGCAAGTTAGATCTAGATTTTAGGTGGATCCTTTACAATTTTTATGTGTGCATCAGAACAGAGGAATATGAACCATCCCTTCATCTAGAGAGCTTTCTTGATTGTAAATTCCCACACGTGTGATGGGAAAATATCCATGTTATAGGGAATCACACTGATAATTGTAACTCCATCAAGTTACATGATCATTAATGGGTGTTGTGATTATGCATCAACATGTAAGATCGTCTAATTTTGTGTAATAACTTGAACTTAGCTTCCTCAGGAAACATGGAAACGTGGAAATATCATACTCTAAAATATAACTATGTAATACTCCAGCCTAGTTACCATCTACAACTCTTGTCCACTCTGACATTAACATCAACAAGAGTCTAGTAATATTTATCTACATTCTAAAGTTTCACCCTATGACTGTAATACTTCCCTATTGGATAATGCTAATAGCCACTCATACAATTCTATTGGAAATATGTACAGATAAAGTCTCATAGAGCATGATCATAAAGTTTTTCTTCCACACATCTGCATGGATTGAAATCAGAGTCTAGTGCTATATCTTTCTGCATAAATTTATCTTGTTTGTCTTTTATCTAACTTTAAATGCTCTCTAGAGTCAATCGATATGCCATCTGCTAAGCAACATCCTGAACAACAACTTGAAAAGAGGTCCCGGATAATAGGAACGAAAATGTAGCCTCTTATTTGTACTCAATTACTTAGGCATGCTAGAATTTCATTCAGATAATAGATCTTAACTCTCACCTGAAGTGAATCAAAGCCTACCAGGGCCCTTCATTTGTGATTGTCTTGTCAAGAATGTTAGCATGCATGTTCATAGATAATTATTATCAAAGAATACATTCACATGTAGTAAACATCAGGTCAAATGACCTTGACTTGGAAACACACATGTAATAAAGAAACATAAAAGATCAGAATGAGGACTTAGATCAAATTCACCACTACAATTATCGTCATGATCCAGAAACATCGATTACCAAAATACTAACCACAACTAACCCATTAATATGATAAATCATCAACATAGCATAAGTTGAATACATCACAATCACTTTCACCAGAGTGTCATACACGCTATGAAATGTCAGAGGTAGTATAACTCTCATTACAATATCAATTCACGATACATGGTTCATAATAGCCAAAACTATGTATATCAAATAACATATTTATATGGTGGGGACATTTCTCTTTACCTCCCATACAACTCAAAATAGACTGCATGCCCAAAATATCCATGCGCTAACAGCTGCATGCTTTCTATGAAAAGGCTTAATATTATATTAAATATATTAATCAAATCTGTACTTTAATCATATTATTAGATGTGATCCATGCATAGAACTTTGATCTTCAACTTTAGTTCCAAAATATCTCTTGTCTTGGCCGTGAAGTCTTCCTTATCTTTCTCTTTACATTGATCCGCACTCCAACAAATTTTCCTATTTTTAGCCCATGAATCATGCAAAACTGGCTGAAGTCCTCAGATTTTCTCTTCTAGGCACGTGGCTCCTCAACTTGCTCTTGCACGTGCTTCTATGCCCAACTTGTGCACCTCACCTCTCTGTATGCTCTTCAAATGCTAATTCACTTTTCATCAATCTAGCAGTATGGAAATTCTTTGAAACTTAAATTTTAATCAATGAAAAAAATTTAAAATTGCAGCTATTGTCTATAAGGAGGTTAAAAATATGTTACAAAATAAATCAGCTTGTTTCACCTCAAAATAAAGGATAAATTTATGACATAATATTTTTCTCAGTCCAAAAATTCTGTGAAGAAGATAAAAATTCATGGAAAAATCAGTGACAGAATTCAAAGTGAAGGAGCTCATGGAGAAGCTCAAATGTCAGTCCAGTCGAGTAGCTGAAGAAGTGCCATTTGTCAACCTATAAACTCCAAGTTCTTTGAGTTATCCTATCAGAAGGAATAATGGTCATGTGAAGATCCACTAAACTTGAAAAGTAAAAAATCTTTTTTCTTGTCCATTTAAGCTCAATTCTTGAGCATGTAAAGTGTTGTCGATGTGAGAAGAGTTGTTGTTGCAGAGAGAAAATGAACAGAGAAGAGGATAAGGAGAAGTGAGAAAATTTAGAGGTCATTTTCAGTTGTGTAAGATGCTATAATAAGTGTGACCATAACTTAGTAAAAATTCTAAGTTACAGCTTAGCATCTAGGGGGTTGAAGCCTCCTTGTAAGTAGAAGCTTAAAAAAGATCAGTTGTTGCTGATTAAATTTTGGAGTTGAATATTCCAAAAAAGTTGAAGCTTTTCAAAGACTGAGTAGCAGCTCGGTTAAATTTTGGCATTGTAGCTCCAGGTTGGTATGAATCTCAACCATAAAATCAATGTAACAGATATAGGATAATTTATTCCTAAGCATAATTCTTGGTTTCAGTGGGTTTTTTCTCAGTTGGGTTTCCCACATTAAAATGTGTCTTTGTTTGTTCTTTCCTTTTATTTTCTTGTGTGTGATTTTATGTGTTCATCATAGCAAGATTAAGGAAATGGAAATGTCTGTAAAAATTTGATTAGACACGGATTCACCCCCTCTTAGTGTCCTGGTTTCCAACACCTAAAACAAGAAAGAATAAATAGCTTCCCTTTCTTACAATTTTATACCATGTATTTGATTTTACAATGGACATGGCCTTTAACAAGAGTGAAAAATTAACTCAAAGCTATTTTTTCACCCTTTCCAAGGTATCAACTGAAACAAAACAAATACCTTTTTTAGTTGCTTTGTATTTGGGTTTGAGAGGTATTGAAGCTGATCCTTAGCACTTTCAAACTCTTCCTCATGCTATGAAATGAGCATGACTGGTTGTAACTTTGATTTTGGATCTAGACTAGCCAGATATCTAATTTGGAATGGACTAATCCTTTTGTTTTTCCCATCCTCTTGAGTCTCAACCCCATAAATAGGGGTGTCATGCTAACTTTCCACTTGAAGGAGAGTGTTTTCTGGATGGATTGGACTTTTCTCTACCTCCTTAAACAACTTTTCTTCCTCTAAAAGAGCATCCTCTTATTCTAACTAACTTCCATTTAAATTGGTTTCTCTCTTTTGTTCACTTTGTGCAATTTCATCTTCCCCATTAGAGTCATGTCATTCTTCAATGGTTCTATAATAACCATACATGGTAGGACCAGTTGGGGATGACACATGGGTGAGGGGCTAGTGATTTATAGTATAGTTAGATAGAGGGTATGTGGAAGAAGATGGAAGAAGGGGAGCAATGGGAATGGATTTCCTTTGGCTATCCTAAATAAGACCTTCTCAGCTAGAATGGAAATAACAAATTCTTGAGGAAGAGTGTTGCCTCTCAATGCTTGGATCAATACATCTAAATAAAAATCAAGGACCTTCAAATAAAACAAGAATGTCATACTCTTGAGGAATTATATGTCAATTTCTCTCAAATCTAATGTTGAAGTCTAAGATATACTCCATTAAATCCCATTGTATTGTGTTGAGATGTTCCATGAGGAAAAATACATTTGTATTCTCCTTGAACTAGTTGTAAAATTGTTCTCCCAGTTGATTCCAAGTGGAAATAGATTGTGGAGCCAAATTTTTGTACCAATATTTTACTTTGCCTTTGAATGATAGGGCAAGAAGTCTAAGGAAAAAAATTTCTTCAATGGAATTTTGAATTGCATAGTGGTTTGTTATGTCTTGGATATGATCAATATGATATTGATCTCCATTTCCATGAAAGATGGGATATTTTATCATGGTTGTTTTGGAGAAATCATCCCATTGCTACAAATGGAGGGGAGAAGAACTGAAATGAAAGAATGGAAGATCTCTTTGCAGAGTCATGGATGAAGTGGAAACATGAAATTGAATGGAAGGATGAAAGGAAAGGAGGAAATGGATGGAAGGAATGAAGAGAAAGCTCTGCAACTGAGATAATGGGTTTTTTGAATCAAGGGAGTCTCCAGATGTGCTCTAAAATTCCTCCAACAGCTGAATATCACCAAAAACACATCAACTTGATGAGATGAAGATAGAAATATCATTAAACTTGTCCCACCATGTGTGCCAAAACTATTATGTAAAAAAAGTAACACCTTGGGATTATGCATTACATATCCCTACTCTTTGCTAACATGGGACCATCTCTCAAGTTGTGGGACTTGCTACTTGAGATGGACTTCTAGAGAAGGTCAGATTCCTCTATATAAACCTAATGTTACCACTACTCCTATGGAAGAAAATTCAGCTAACTAATCCTAAACTAACTATTCCAAGGGATAAGGGAGAAAGAGGAGGGTTAGAAAGATGCATGGAAATGAAATCCTAAGCTAAGAGGCAGTGATAGCACCAAAAAAGGGGTGAGATATCTCCAGAAGGGGAAGGAAAGTGAGAAAACATGGGAGAGAGGATAGGCAGATGTGTCACAAATAATAACGATGTATACTAAACCTTTCTTCACAATTATAACATAGTAAAAATGGAACCTACACGAAAAAATGCACACAACATGCCAAGAAATGAACAGATAAAAAACAGAGAGTCAATACTACAAATAAAATGAGCTATGGTAGAAAAATGTGCCACAAAATAGATTCTATTGCTTAAAATATGCACAACTTCATTACATTCATGGACAAATTCAAGAATACATTACTAATACAAAATTATAGGTATGGAACTTATGGGAAGTCAGAAACCATTGATAGCACTTGACTGACAACTTTGAAGTGTGAGAAAATAAGAAATCTCCACGCACTTTGTAGTGTTAGACTTATTTTGCATCATGTTTTTCAGAGTGCAAAAGGAGGTCCAATGAGAAGGCTCCACATAGCTCTATATTTTACAAATGTCAGGCTTTTGACTACTTCGAGTCGTAACCTTTAACTTTCTCAGACTTAGAAACTTTTAACGTTCAAAATTATTTCCATGTCACCCTGTTGACCTCACTAACTTTTCTTGGACCCAAAGAATTATTGAACTCAGTTTTTTTCATAGACTTGAAGTTCACAAAATTCATCTTCTTGAGGAAGTGATGGAATGTTTCCACCTGGTCACCATTGGTTATTGATCTTGACCCACCACATGTCCTTTGACTTGTCTTGACGCTGGCAGGACTAGATAGAATTATCTAACACAATTTATTTTGTAGACTTGAGGTCCATAAAACCCAAATAATTTGAGGAGAGTAGGAATGGCATCATTTGGCATGTTTCTTAATGTTTTGCGTTGAATTTGGCATCTAAATGAACGTCAGGCAGCTTTTTACATAACCCGCTTATGAATAAGCTAAGTCTCTTGCTGGTTTTATGATTTTAGAAAAGGGAAAATGACAGCCGTGTGAATGTCCCAGACTTGTTTAAATGGATAAGTCTATTTTTAATGAGTTATGCAAATTAACCCGGGGGGTAAATTTGGAATAACAATATCTTTTCTACACCCTTTAGAAATTTTATTTGGCACATTATTTGTAAGAATGGATTATTGTTGGACCCAGCGAAGGTTGTAGTGATTTTTGGGTTAGAGGTACCTACCAATCAATGTGAGGTGTGTGGTTTCTTCAGGCATATTGGTTACTATAGAAAATTTATAAAACAATATGTAAAAATTGTTACACCCCTGGAGGAATTACTCAAGGTCAAAGGAAAGTTTTTTAGGGTGACGTGCAGCAAAATGCATTTAAAACATTGAAGGAGAATATTACCATTACTCCTATATTTTGTTTTCCTTCCTGGAACAAGCCCTTCCATGTATATGTTGATGCATCTGGTATGGAAATTAGCGTAGTCTTGGTGCAACCTGGAGAGGGTAATATGGATCATCCCATATGCTTTGCAAGTGGGAAGTTAACAATAGTAGGGAAAAATTATACTACCATAGAGCGTGAGGTATTTTCAATTATCTACGTTCTTCATAAATTTCAACAGTAGTTGTTTTCCACCCTATTCATCTTTTATACATATCATATAGAATTAAAGTACTTGGTTAAAAAACTTGTTTTACAAAGGCACATCTTTTAGTGGATACACTTGATTTAGGATTTTAATTTCACAGTTGTTGTAAAGCCAAGAAAGAGCAATCTAGGACCTGGTCATTTATGAAGGATCAATTATGTAGAGGACACCTAGAGTATTGAGGACATTATGCCTAATGTGCATATTTTCATATTGAATCATGTGATGACATATCTGGAATACATTGCAGTATTTTTTACACATTGGGTTTGTGCTAGAGGGCATGACAACATTAGAGAATAAGTGGCTTGCTATACAAAAAACTCCATTTCAGCTTATTGGAGGTGATTTGTATAAAATGGGTCATGACAAGGTCTTGTGCAAGTGTGTTCTAGAGCATGATCCTGAAGCTATCATGGAGGAATATCATGATGGAATTCCAAGAGGACATTATGTAGGAGATGCAACTACGTGTAAGATCATTCTAGCTATTTTATGGTGGGAAACATTGTATAAATATAATAAGGATTTTTTCAAAGCATGGGATCATTGTCAAAGGATTTACAAACCTAGAAGTAGGGACGAAATTCCCTTGAGACCTATAGCAAGCACAAAACCTTTCGAGAAGTGGATTGTTGATTTTTTAGGACCCATTGCACCACCCACACATAGGATAGGGGCACACTACATTATTTCTTAAACTGACTATTTAACAAGGTTGGTAGAGGTTGTACCTACAAAATACTGTACAACAACCACAATGGTGAGGTTCCTTTGGGAGAATATTATTAGTAGGTATGGATGCCCTTTGATATTTACAAGTGATAGAGGAAATCATTTCTTAATTTAGACAATTAGAATTCTATTGGCAGAATTTATGGTGGCACACCATAAGACTACCCATTATCATCCTCAAGAAAATGGCACTACTGAAGCTTTCAAGAAAATTTTGGAACCAGGTATCAGCCATTCAATGTGCATATAGGACAACATATAAATAGTTGAACAAGGCCACACATTTCTAGTTGGTGTTTGGCACGGAGGATGTATTACCTATAGAATTTTTGCTACCATCCCTACATATTGGATGCGCAGAAGGATTATCCAAAAAAAAGGTTGTAGAATAGTGCATTGAAAAATTAATACAACTAGATGATAAGTGTGTCATTGTGCGTTGGAGCCATAAAATAGAGAATGCCAAAAAGAAGGCTTGGCATGACATGCATATCAAGAACAAGTCTTTTGCAGTTGGAAATATGGTCTTTTTGTATAACTCCAAGTTTGCATGCCATACGGGGAAGTTGAAGGTCCACTGGCTGGGACCCTTTGTAGTGACCAAGATACTCGAATCAAGTACATGTCAAATGTAGGTGTTGGATGACACTATGTTTCTTGGTTACTTCAATGGAAGTAGGATAAATCCCTACTATAAATAATATTTATTCATGCTTTTTAATAAGGTAGTATTTCTATTTAGAGTATATTTCCTTTTCATATTTGTTTTTACTTTATTTTTTTTATTCTAATCAGTGCGCTTGTGCACAAGAATCCGATTACTACTAATTGAGACGATGTGTAAAGTACCACATATACTTTTAGTGTGGGTTGAACCAGGTATTATTTTGTGAAAAATAATTCATATGGTATTGGACTTATGGTGAATATGATGTAGATGTGTGCACAACAGTATAAAGGTATGATGTTGGTACTTGAAAGGAATTTCTTGGATTGAAAACCACATGAGAAGGAGGTCATGTAGGGTAACATGAGGTAGGTAATAACATGATAGACTACTTGGTATATGGCACAGAAGAAGATGGGTTGTGGTGCAGAAGAGTGTATGTAAGGATGACTATGCCCGAGGAAGTACTGGCATGTCAGAAGGTTATGTTTTTCACGCATAGAAGAAAGAAGGGAAAAGCGTGGAAAAGGTAAAAAGCATAATTAAAGTTACAGCATGGTGGTAGTTAAGGAGAAAAAAATGTGAAAATTTTTTATAAATATACAAAAGGGTGTTAGAGAGAGTTTATTCTTACCTTACATTACAAAGAGCTTGAGCAATAAAAAAGTGAAGAATTTAAACTTGTGTAAATTTTTGAAAGGACTTGGAGAATTGAGGCAAACCAGATTGAGATAGCACACGGATTAGTCTAGGAACTCCTTTAGGTGGAATTTTAGAGTGAAGAGAAGGCATGGAGTTTTGAATTCATGAAGTTAGGGTTTATAGAAATACAACACTAATACTATGACATAAAATTATTGCGGAAGACGAAGGTTTAAGCAAGGAGGTTAAATGAATAGAAAAATTTGCATGTATTGTTGAGTAGAAGGATATCTATCACCTAGCACATGGAAATATTGAATCAAGAAGTAATATTTGTGTAGTTGAACATATGGCATCAATAAAGGCATCCACCATATCACCTAAGGGAAAATGAAATTACATGGGAAAGAAGCCCGAAGTGGAGGACACACTGGAGGAATGGTTTTCAAAAAATGAAATACCTTGAGGAGGTGATTGTAGGGGAGGCATTCAGAAAATGAAATACCTTGAGGAGGTGATTAAAGGGATTCACACTTGAGAAATTTTAAATTTAGTGACTACAACCATCATTCAGATGTAAGCGAGCGCAAAATAGAGAATGAAGTAATACAAAAAATGGACTACATGACCCCGGATACAAAATTGATCTATTACGACAAGGTGTAGAAATACTTGGAGAGTGTGGTGGTTCTCCAACTCTATGAGTTACCTTTCTTTGGAAAGCTAGAGCACCTTTACCAAATGTTGATGTCATGATTCCATGAGGACTATTTCTATTTTTTAGCCAGAAGGATGTGCCTCACCACGCACATGATCGAGAGAATCACGGGTTTGTACACATTAGGACTTGATATATAGATAGAATTAGAGGATGAAAATTGAGTGAAGGTTGTTGTTTTTACCTTGAAATATTAGAGGGGAGATTGTACAATCAACATTTTTTAAATCTTTGACCCATCTATAAGAGTTTTCGCGCACCTAGTTAGTTGTAATTTGGGTGTGTCAAATAGATGGACACAAGCAAACAAGAGGTGGCTCCACATTAAGTAAAACATGGCTGATAAAAATTCATACAACATTGCCTCCTTCATTGTTGAAGGAATTATTGAAGAAGCACATGGAATTGATAAGATAACTTAGGGTGTCATCCTCTTGTTAATTGTATTTTCATAAAATGGGGTTTCATAGGGGCCAAATTATAATATATAGAAGTATCCCTTAGAGAAAACGTCCCCCAAAAAGAGGTTCTTTGATTATACGTGTGATGGGATCAATAATGCATACAAACTTTGGGTGGACATATGGTACAGGAGGATGTATGAGGAATTTGAGCATGAATGGTGTGTTCTAAGGGAGTTTCCCTCAGTATTGGAAGGAAAGGTAGAATTCATGGTATATCAACATTTCTTCTTGGGAATATTTTACATAAAATCTGGAGATAAGAGCCCATGGTTTTGATAGAAAGATACTTCCTAGGATTCTGTAAATAGGATATATGATGCACAGAAGCTGAAATTTGATGCAGACAAGGTTAATATAGACTATCATATATTGCATAAGACTTATGTGTATCCCAGAAATTCAACGTATGTGGAAACTATGGAATCTAATGATATAAATATTAATTCCCAAACTTTGTAAGTAGGTAAGGAAGAAGTAGCAAAGGTTTGCATCTACTTAAATCCTAAGTTAGATATTGGGAAGTATGTTGATGAAGAATACCTTAAACTCCCTGAACCACCTAAGGGTAAATAGATGGTGGGAACAAAGAGAACGCGTGAAAATACACCTTCACATCAAGAAGAAGAAGATAATGATGAAGTGGAGGTGGAATGAGAAAAGGATCCAACCCTTGACCAAGGCATAAGAGAGAAAAGAGAGCGAGAGTGCAAGGAGGCAAGAGGAGACGTGAGTATCTTCAGAGCGACCAAGAAGTCACTGAAGAAGCCACATCCCAATAAGAAGACACCGTTAAAGAAGAAACCTAGAGTGGTTTTGAGCAAAGAAATAGAGGATACAGATAAGTATGGTAGAGAAGATATACCACAAAGTCCCCCGATCATTCACACTGTAGAAGACATGGATGAAGAGGAGCACAATGTAGATGAGGAAGAAGGTCCAATGAGGGATGATGAAGAGGAAGAAGGCCATGACAAGACCTTCATAGAGCACATAGGTGGAGACTGGGAGGTTTAAGAAGAGTGTGAAGTTGAGCGTGAGGAGGAAGACACCATTGTTGTAGAAGACACCATTGTCAGAGAAGACACAGATGATTAACTAAAATAAATTATTCTATTGTAATCTAAATCATATAGGAGCAATAAACAGCTAAATAAATGAAACAATAAAATATTTAAATATAACCCAAGCAATCTAAGCGATGAAATATGAAACCCTAATGTGCAAAGAGGGTTAAGAAGGCCTTAGCTGATTCGAATATGCCTTGGGATTGTGTCCCAGTCAAAACTAGATGAACAAGAGGTGAAAACATTCACACTAGAGCCTGAGAAAGTGTAGATTTGAGCTATTTTCCTGGACTAGGGTGCCTGGAGAGGGATAGGGGTGCATGTGGGCACCATGGTCTGAATTTTTGGTGCCCTGGTCTATATAAATGCTCCATAAACCTCCTCTGAGGTGTTATAAGATGTTTGCCTGTGTTCTCTTCCTATCACGTGAATGTTGTTACACTTCACTAGATGTCGTCATAAACTTGCAATGAAGAATCACCTATAAAACCCCATGCAAAGCATCAAAACCCTAAAAAAATAAAGATGCATATGAAGGGGTCATAATGTCCTCATCTACCAAATGGATGTACTTATCACTGAGCATTGCACTACATCTCAGACTCAATGTAGTTTTGTGTGTGGGTGTGTGTGGAATGTTTCCCTAGATTTCTCTTGTGTTAGTCACACTTTGTGAAGTATCGAGAAATAACTAGATGTAATATGTACATAAATTATGCATGGAATAGAATAAACTCCCCTCTTACGAAGTGTGATGAAGATAAACTAGTCTTTATCCCTTATGATGGAGCTAGATGGATGCAAATTTAGCTAAAAATTCCTTGGATGGATACAACCTTATGTGGAGATAGTAATTCTTAGCGCTTTGTCCCTCATTATGGTCATATAAATTTATATTTATATATTTCTCTTACTTTAATTTCGTAAGTAACATCGAAATGTTGACCACCAAAAATATAAGAATCTCAAACATCTAGAAAGTTCCCAAAAGGTTAGAGGAAAGTGCAAAGAGGATCAGGGCACCCAGAGGGGACCAAGGTGCCTAGGGCACCCCAGACCTGGTTGGGTGCCCTAGTCGAAAATAGGAAAAATGTAGCATAACAGTATAGACTAGGCAAGTACAGGTGCAAGATAAATATTAGAAATAGAAAACAAAGCAAGATCACCAAATACATGGGTTAATTAGTAATTTTTTTCACTTAAGAATCATATGAATAGTAGTATGATACCGGGACTAAATAATTACCCAAAGTGCATGATTTTGTGTCTACATTTTCCCCCACTTTATGTTGGTGAGGATAATGATCGATAACATAAAGTAGATAGAGATGTGTACATGATATATGTGTAAAGTGGTGTATAAAATGTTCCACGGGACTAGACAAAGCATGGAGTGACAAAAAGATGGAGCATAGATTCTAAAAGTTGCAAAAGTGTAACAAGTGATGAGAGTGAATCTAGGGTGAAAGCACGTGTGTAAATGCTAATGTATGTGATGTACCTATATGTTAGTATAGTGTGTGTGATGTACCTACTATGTGTGTGATGTTGACTGCTTGCTTCCCATACAGATAGACCTGCAAAAGAAAAGATGATGAAGTATTTAAATATGCATGTATATGTGTAATGTGTAAAAATGCATGTATATATGTAAAAATCATGTAAAAAAATAACAAAAAATGAAAAAGGAACATGTGCACTTGATCCATGATGAGAAAAATGGTGTAGAAAGGATCTTGTCAATTTTGATGAAGTACAAGTTTTTTGGGTGATCTCGCGTTACTAGACAAATAAATGTAGGGAGGAAAGTTTGATTTATCCTCTAAGCTGTAACTCCTTCTTGAGAACTAAAGAGATCTTTGTATTATCTAGTTTTTTGGGCAATCTAACACCACTAGCTGAAGTAGTGTAGAGAGGAAGGTTTTATTTATCCTCTAACCTGTAATTGTTCCCCACAATGCTAAAGATAATCTACCCTGTAAAAGTCGTTATGTGTGGATTTCAGTAGACTGGTCTGAACCCACTTGCTATGTAACACATTGTTTCATGGAAAAAAACTAAAAACTGAATCAACCCGGTTATATGTTGTGTAGTGTGTGTAAACCCAAATGATGCCCCCCTCTTTGGGGTGCATGCGACATTGCAGGTAGGAGAAAGTGGTCAAAAAGAGGATTGAAAATTGATAGTGTGCCTTATAGGGGGAAGGTAATGTGCTTGGTAGAAACCAAGGCACACATAATCAAGGTGGCTATAAAATAATTTTTATTACAAACAAGTATGCATGTATAAGACAAAGCATAAACTACATAGATAATGTAGAAACCATAATGCAAGTAAACATGCAAGAAGACAATATAGGCCGCATAGAGCGGGTTGAAAATATGGGACACCATTCATGATGTCACAAGATACTCAAGGCCATAGTGGTTGTGAACAAACAAGTGTGCACACAAGACGAAGGGAAAAACCCTCAAACAAGAGCAGACAATGTAACAAACAAGTATGGAAGCAAGTATACCTGCATAGTAAATGATGCAAATGAAGCACCTGTTAGCATGTTAGAAATATAAAACATATGTCAAAGCATGTATAAACCAATAAAGTGAATAAAAATGAAACAATAACACCTGTAGTGTACGAAATTGGATGCCCCTAGGAGCCATTGTGCATGTGTTTATGATAATGATAACTACATACAATATATCTATCTAGCATGTGTAATAAAGTGTACATGTAAAAACAAGTGCAAGTAAGAGTAAATACAACCATGAAATGCAGTATGTTGTGGGTAGCTAGAATGAAATGCAGAGTGAGTGATAGGATCCGTGTAACCCCAAAGTGAATGAAATTGTGTGAAATGAGGTTCATTTAGTATTCCCCCATAGCAATCAAGAATGAATCATAAATGAGAGTGTGTCATCGGGAAATGGTCAAACTATGTGTTGTGTGTAGCACATTGTGGTCAACGTGTAGTGAAGATATGAAATATAAAGATGATTTATGTGTGATGGTGTAGCGTACGTGTATATCACAATGATATGAGTAGAAAGGAGTGGTGATTTAGTCTACAGTGTATACCACTAAATTATTCTAGAAAAAGTGATGATGTATCTTATCACGAGATGATGCTAGAAGAAGTGACCTTGTAGCCTAAAGTGTATATCACTAAAAGATGATAGAGAGAGTGAAGATGTAGCCTACAACGTATACTAGTGAATGAGGATAGAAGAAGTGACCTTATATCCTGAAGCGTCTACCACTAATCGAGTAATGTCACATGAGAAAGAGTGTAAACAATCGAATGTGTGAGTGTGATGTGGTCCAATTTTGATGTATACCCTCAACAATCAGTATGGACCTTGAGACTAGAGTGTGTCATAGGGTAATGAGTACAACGCATGTGAGTAGATGTGTAGGATGTGTAGCATGTGTAATGTGTAGTTTGTAGTTTCTACCATATATTATGTGAGGTTCATGTGTATAGGATGCCCTCAATAGTCAAGTTTGAACCGAAGCACAAGATTGTGTCATCGGGAAATGATGATGCTAATGTATGGATGAATATGTGTACACTATGATCTAAAATGTGTGAGTAGGGGTCCGAAAGAGATAAAAATAATTCCCCCCAAGTGCATGTGATTGAATGAACTATCTAATAAAAGTGAAGGACGGAGGTCTTCCCTGTAATGTTTTTGGTGACAAAATCATATGACCATGCTCTAGTAGTTGTGGTATATTAGATAGTCACTACACAGGTGAGTGGATTATATGTGTGTGCGATGGATGAGTGTATGATGGGTATCATGGTATAACTAAATGTGGAGGTGAGGGGGGCCTATGAAAAGTAGAGATCGGAGGTGATGGACACCTGTGTGGAATGAAATGAGGAGGATATTCACACAAATATGTTGTATCTATCCTAGAAATGGGCCTATGTCGATGTGAAGGACTAAAAGACCCATGAGGTCATGTATATTGCATGTGATTAGGTGATCTAGGAGTAGATTTCACTTTAAGTAACATAGATTGTGATGTACTAGATGAAGTACTAGATGCATTAATTGGTGCTCAAGGAGATGATGACCATGGAGTAGAAGGAGACACATCATAAATAGAAATGAATTTATTGTTGTGACTAAATTTTAAATGTAGATGATTCATGGAGAGGATAGATTTAGACCTATGAATCCAATTAAGGCCTAAAAGCATGTCACAATCGTCGAATGCTTGTCCAACAAGGAAAGGTATAATCATAGTAATAGGTCATACTGTAACATGAAGCTTGACAACACCATATGAATTGTTCATCAGATATGAGATTTTGGATAGTGGATAGCCCAATAGAAATGAGAAGTGGAATAGAACATACTTTGATGGTCTAGGACGGGTCAACTTTGGTATTATTGGTGGAGACCAATCCGATAGAGACAGGGATATGTAAGTGATTAGAAGTTAAATTCACATGATAGTTGTTATCAAAGAAGGATATGACCAGTGGAGAAGTCTCAGTATGTGCAACTAGAAATTCAAGATCCCTCAATGCAGGAGGGTGCACTACATGATATACATAGTTAGTAGAAGATTCGGCATCTTTTGTGTCATGTTTGGGTAAAGAGTGTTAAATATTTTGAGCTTATTATTTTCATTGACATGTGGATAAACCATAGGTTCTGGAAGCTCAATTTTACCATTATCGATCAAACCCTAAATAATAAATCAAATTCAAAAGCAACAATTTGTGGAGCTCCCTATGCTCATATGATAGTCACAATGAGAATGTTCATCGAAATTACGTCCTTTTGGTTGAGATGGATCTATTTGTAGCGGAGAAGGTAGTGTAATGAGGTTATTATCGACAATTTGCGGTAGTAAAATATGTGGAGGTACACTAAACTTAGTGAATATACACCAATGTGGTTGCGATTGAAGCTCCTTAGTAGCAGATATTATGTTGACGGTGACTTTTGTGTCATTTTGTTTAGTTGTAGATGGTTAAAATGTTGACTTATTTTTAAAATGAGTAGAGGACAATGCTTGCTCTTGGTATTTAAGATTTCTTATAGATAAGAGCTTGGTTTCATGAATTTTAAGAGTATGATAGAGGTTATTGAATGAAGGGGAGGTCTCAAAGAGAACACTCTCCTAGAGAGGTGGTAAGATACTATAGATGAATAGGTCTTGAAGCTCATAGTCCGCAAACACATTTTACATTTTAGCTAACTTTTTTCTGTAATGCAAGACATAATCTGCTAAGTGTTCATTAGATCCCTATTTAAGTTGTGCAAGTTGGGCATAAGAGATCTTAAAGTCGATGTTGATAGAGAAGTGAGCCAGAAAAGCATTGGCTAGATATATAAAAGATGTTACCGAATGGACAGGTAGGTCATAAAACCAATGCATCA
This sequence comes from Taxus chinensis, assembly GCA_019776745.2. NCBI lineage: Eukaryota > Viridiplantae > Streptophyta > Pinopsida > Cupressales > Taxaceae > Taxus > Taxus chinensis. The sequence goes on from CM034148.1 coordinate 391,135,173, forward strand.
CATAATCTTATAAACTGCAGGGAAAGATCTTAGCTAGTACAGTATGGTCATCCACATAGTCTAGGCATGCCACATGGAAAGTGCAAAAGTGTTCTTATGGGTCACCATGGCCTTTAAAGATGGGAAATTTGGGGAATTGAACCTAGGTGATAATGGATAAGTGGAAATGGCAGGTGCAAAAGGATTATGCAGAAATGAAGTGGATTCCAAAGATGATGATACACGAGAGCCAGTAAGTTGGAGCTAGCAAATTTTTGTTTGTATATCCTCATATAAAGAGGTTAAATTGGGAGTATTGGAAAAATATCTAGGCGGTGCATTGGGAGTGCTAGGGTGAATGATTGGATCAGTTGTGGTAGGAATGGAAGCTGAATTATAAAAAGGTCAAGTGGAGACCATAGGAGTCAAAGATTGAGCAACAAGAGGTACTGAAGCATCACGAGTATTCTTAGAAGCAATCAAAGAATGTAGAATATGCAGAAGATGAGTGGGATTACTATGTAAATCTTATCAAAAATTGGTGAGTGTGTCTAATTTCTCTTCTTCAAAATTGGTATCTGTATGATGGAAAAGTAACATGCGAGCATGGGAATCTACAAGTACCTCTTCCTCGTACCCGACCTCTCGAGGTCGTGTCGAGATAGTCGGTGAATGTTGAATGTGAATAGATACAGACAAGCTGATTGGGTAATCTTATATCCTCAATACGTAATAATGGAATCTGCGAATCTAAGGCAAAGAAGGCCCTCCTAACCTGAATTGGTGTAATGGTTCATTCAGATATAATGGCTACTCGGAGGCTCCAATCAATGTCGAGCTCTGTCGAGATCCTATTTCTTGGTTATTGGATACGTGGGAAGTGACCTGTGGGAGCTTCATATATATCTCCAGAAAAGGTCATAAAATGGTGATGGGTGATTTAGTGGGTTCAAAGTTAACTATGGGTGGTTTTCTGGTCTAGCCTAGAAAATATTAGATTGATTGAATTCTATGTTTAATACGGAGAACTATACTATAATATCTGGTGGGAGTGGTGAGGATCTAAATACCAGCGTTCGTATGTCAATGTCAATACTTAACTGATTTATAGGCCCGTTGGGTTGTGGAACTTGGGGATCAAAACCATGAGTTCGTGGTTGTTGTGGACCTGTTTTGGTCATGTGAAGAATCAATCCCTTCTCCCAACTATCCAGTAATCGTATGCCTTTTCAACCTCCATGTTTAGAACCAAAAGTTGTATAATTTTCTCAGAGTACCTAACAGGTGTTCTGGCAACTTGAATGTGTAAGCTAGTATCTATGTAAACAAGGAGGTCTCTTGCGTCAAGTTGTGGAACCAAAGGATCGCAACCAAATGTTTTCTCTCTTTCAAATCCTTGCACAGTCATTCAGAGGTTTTATTAAGGTAGTCTATAGTTAGGATGGTTTGACCAAAATGTGTAAGCTTTATTGTCTTAGATGTTTAATCCTCTTAGTTGCTCACTAATTGCTTGTAAGTTTATTGTTGCTTGAAAGACCTGTATCCTAAGGTCTTGATCTATACCAGCTAATGTCATGGGTAGATTTGACTGAGGCACTATGGGATCAAATATATACTCTCTAGGCTCTCTAGGTCCTGTGATTGTCAAACAAAATGATTCAACTTTTAACTAAAATTAATAAACTGATTACGAAAGAGGTATTTACACAATGCAAGCATCCTTCTATTTTTCTATTTTTCAATGACGTATTTCAATGAAATTGAAGAGCAACTACTCTAGTATATTTATAAAATGGACAACTAATCTAGTAACAAAATAAAAATAAGAAAAGTAGCCTTGTATGGCTATTTACCTGTGCAGTTGTGATTTTATCCTAAATATCTAAGCAACTAAATATATTAAATTGAAAGGCTCTTGATCCTACCTCAGAAGTGGGGAATGAATCACATTTTCTCAGAAACTATCAATCCCCACAACTTCCCCAGTGATATCGAGAGTGAAATTTTAACTGAAATGAAATAATTCACTACTCTATTTGATATGTTGTAACTAGAACTTTGATAGCTCAAACCTGGCGCTTACAGAATAGTGGTAAATCCATTTATGTGTGATTTCATCCCCTCAGTGTGATCTCCTCATTCCTTCATGTCCTCATGAATCCAGAAAAGTGTGTATATGATAGTATCAATAGAAGATGTTATTCAAACAATGGCAGCTTTGGATATAGACCGAATACAATGCGAGTAGGAGAGGGATAGCGCAAGTGAACAGAGCTTGACTATGCAATTCCTAGTGGGATTTATTGTGGGAATACAACACAAGTGTACTGAGAGTTTCAGAAAAATATCCTTGTGACAAAACAAAACCTACAACTTTAACGGATTCTAGTCTATAAATGAAGCTATTCTATGCTAAACTGATTATGTGGAGCAGCAATGGAACAAGACTGAAACAAGAAGATTAGATGACCTCTAAAAGACCAATAATGGAAGAAAAACATGAAATTGATAGAATTTTAAGCAATAAATTGAAATATTGAATAAGATAATTGAGAAGATGAGGGGCCATTTGCTTGAAAACAAGTTGGCTATTTATAACCAATGCATTTACCAGAGGGTAACTCCCATTTGATCTCTTTTACTATAAACAAAGGAAAAACACTATTACCAGGGGACCAAAATCATTAATGCAAGCCAAATTTGTTGAAGAAAGCATGTAAAACTCAATATTTACATTTGATGTGATCGTTGGAGGAATTTGGAAAATGTAAACAAAACTACTACCCTGTGCAGGGCAGCCATTACGGGACCGCCACCCTGTCCTAGGTGGCAGTCACAGGACGGCTACCCAAGGAAGGCAGAAATTCCGTCACTGAAGACAAAAATGCAAGAAGAAGGGGGGGGAATGGAAAAACAAAGCATGTGGAGGTTGAGCGGGGCATGCGGGATACAAGCATATACTTGGCGAGCCTTTCTGGATTTCGAACACCTTACAAGGAGACTTGTATCATCATTAGGGCATGTGTAACATCCTTCTAGTGGTGCAGTACCCTATAATTTTGGGTACGTATAGTACCCTCATTGTATGATTTTTCACTACCAGAGGCTTCTATTTTGTGAAGAGGAACTTGGCGAGATCTATCCAAGGGATTGTCAATTATAGCTACAGCAGTAGGGATATCAGCCATTGGTTTAGAAACCCTACAGGAAGATGAAGGCAGATCACAATATTGAAAATACCCAATACGACCACAAAGGGTGATGGGCATAAGAAGAATAAAATGCAAGAAAGAAAGTAGATTTGAAGATGAGGCTCACAAAAATTAGCTAAAATAGATTATTCTAGTGTAATCTAAATGTTATAGGAGTAGTAAATAGGTGAATAAATGAAACAATAAAATACTAAAATACAACCCAAGAAATGTAAGTGATGAAATTTGAAACCCAAATTTACAAAGAGGGTTAAGAAGGCCTTAGTTGATTTGAATATGCCTCGGGACTATGTCACAATGGAAACCAAATGAACAGGAGGAGAAAACCTTCACACATGAGCCTAAAAAGTGTAGATACAAGCTATTTTCTTTGACTGGGGCGTCTGGAGAGGGATAGAGGTGCTTGTGGGTGTCTTGGTCTAAATTCTAAGTGCCCTAGTCTGTGTAAATGCTCCAGAAACCTCCTCTAAGGTGTCATAATATTTTCTCCTTTGTTCACTTCCAATCACATGAATTTCACTACACTTCACCAAATGTCATCATAAACCTGCAATAAATAATCACCTATAAAACCCCAGACAAAGAATCAAAACCCTAAAAAGGAAAGATGCATATGAAGGGGTCAAATTGTCCTCAACTGCTAAATTAATGGACTTATCACTAAGCGTTGCACTACATTTCAGACCTAATGTAGTTCTAGGTGTGTGTGTGTGTGTGTGTGGAATTATGCCCTAGGTTTCTCTTGTGTCAGTCACACTTTATAAAGTAGTGAGAAACAACTAGATGTAAAATGTAGATAAATAGTGCATGAAATAGAATAAACTCTCCTCCTATGAAGTTTAATGTAGATGAACTAACCTTTGTCCCTTGTGATGGAGCTAGATGGATGCAAATGTAATTATAGATGCCTTGGATGGATGCAACCTTATGTGGAGATAGTAATTCTTAGTGCTTGGCCCCTCATTATGGTCACATAATTTTATATTTATATGGTTCTCTTGCTTTAATTTTGTAACTAACCCCGAAAAGGCTGACCACCAAAAATATAAGAATCTCAAATGGCTAGAAATAGCCCAAAAAGTGAGAGGAAAGTGCAAAGAGGATCAAGGCACCCATAGGGGACCAGGGCACCTAGGGTGCCCCAGTCAGAAATAGGGAAAATGAATCATAACAGTACAGAGTGGGAAATTATGGGTGTAAGATCAAGAGTAACAAAAAAAACAAATAAAGGTGGCCAAAGACATGGGTTATTATTACTCTTTTTCAATTAAGAATCATATGAATAGTCATATGAGACTGGGATGAAATAATTATCCAAAGTGTGTGATTTTGTGTCTGCAATAGGCATGTGAGAGGTGACTAGTTCCATTCACTCAATTACACAATATTTTCCAAAAGGGTGTAGAAGAAAGGGAAGAAGACAAAAGCATATTCCTTAGGAACCTATAATGCAATATAATGGTGATTTTGATAAAGTCCTATGGGCACAGTACCAAAGCTCAGTGGCCACAGAAGATCTCTTTTTTTGGTCTTTATTTGATAAGAATGAAGCCCTCCCTCACACTAGGAAGATTCTTTCTTAGGATTTCCAATCACACGAGGAAGAGTTGGTGTTTGAAGTGAGTGTGTAATCATTATCTGAAACTCGGCTTAATTTTACACATGGAGAACCTTCCCAATGATCGACTCGCAGATCCTCACTGATTACAAAGTGTGCACTGCACTGAATAACTTGGTGAAAGAAGTTAGGGTGAGGATATTTTACAAATATTCCATGATCAAAATAATGTGTGAGGAATCCCAGGATAAAGATAAGAAGATTGAACAGCTCAAATAGGAGTTAAGGGAGGAGAAGGGAAGAACACGTGTAGCATATAAGAAAGTGGAGTTTATTACAAATATTGTCACTACCATGTACCCAAGCCTTGTTACACATGTCAAGTATGAATATGAGACAACACTACAATATTTTTAGGACTTGGCATGGATGTTCTCACATGATAGAAGAAAGGGTACAGAGCTGACAGCCGAGGAGATAGCCATGCAAAAGAAATATGACAGGGAACAAGTAAAGACACATATTGTGAGGTGCTGATTGTAGAGGCTAAGGAAGTTACACAAAGGAAAGATTTTTTTTGAAAACTTCCAAGATCTTGACCAGGTTGTGAACGTGTTTTCTGCCAATGACGAGGCAAATTTGAAATAAATCCAGGATAAAATGAAGAATAGCAGGGCCAAGTGGGAGAGAATGTTAGCTAAATTAGAGCAGAAGAGGGATTTAATAACATCTCTAAAAGTTACACTCAAATATATATTGAAGGAACCATTCCCCCTGGTCACGAGTAGGATGGATGCACTCGATGATGTGGCTTCACAGCTTAATAAGATGATCATAGAACTTAAAGGGAAGATTGATGAGTTGAATCCCATGGAAGTGTCTGATATTGTGAAAGATGCGCCTTTCAAGGAGACAAAGGAGTCAGAAGGCTTCAGAGAGTTAGAGAAAAAATTGGATAAGGAATTTCCAAGGCTCCTTCCACTAAAGAAGGCATAAGATATTGATTCTTTTAATTCTTTTGGCGCAAGACATACTCTTATTATTTCATTCATTGAAGACATTTTATGCTTCAATATTGTCGAGGATGGATAATAACCTTAGTGTAAGGTAATGTTGGTTAGGAAAAGTTACTAAGTGTTGATAAAATATAATGGCTACACATAGGGAACGCACGTGCGAGTAATGAAAAAGAATGCAGGAGAGCGCGCATAATTGGGAAGTAGGTTAGCACCTGGGACTACACACACATATGAAAAAGTAGGGACTTAGCCATTTTTGACAATCAAAGCTAAAAATAGAGTTAGAGTGCCAAGCGAGAGAAGGGTCCAAAGATAGATAAAAGCAAGATGACTTAGTGGCAAAACAAGGGCTATAATTGGGGAAATTACATACAAATCTAGATAAAGCACAAACATGGAGATAGTTAATAATATGATTAAAGCATGTTATATTTAGGTTGGTTTATTAATAGGAAAAACATGCAATATATTTTGAGAGCATGCCTATTATTAGGAATTTGCATGAGGCAATGAAGGGAAATTCCCCACCCTTGTGGCTGTGTGTGTGAGTGTGTATGATGTGTGTCTTTGTTAGAGAGAGATGAGGTGTAATAGTGTTTTTATTTGATGTTATAAGGGTTTGAGTCTATATGGATGCACGCATGGTCCAGTGCACTAATATAAGATTTATGTATTCATACTTCTTGATTATGTAATTTTGTTATGATTATAATGTTCAACTAAGTGTTATTGATATGATGGTTTATTTAATTATTATATGTGTTTCCAGTTGTCATGATTATGATGGTTATTATGCATGAATGGATGTCTTGGTTATCAATATGTTGAAAATGCATGTTAACATTCTTAAAGGCAAAAAAATGAGCGACCTAGTGGTTGCACTTACTTTGGGTGAGAACTCATAATTTTTTGGATGAGGTGCCAGTGTGCATAACTTTAGAGTGGTAAAAAAATACTACACTTACCCAACATCTACATGATCATTGAATCTATAGTAGGGTATGAGATGTTAACCTTAATTGATGGATTTTTATGATATAACCAAATTCATATTGTTGAAGAAGATCAGCACAATACAACTTTCACAACACCCTGGGGTACTTTATGTTACAAGGTCGCGTCTTTTAGCCTTAAGAATGCAGGGTAACCTATCAGTGTGTAATGAATGTCAGTTTCCATTATCTACTTCATGACATCATGGAGGACTATGTTAGTGACATTCTTACCAAGTCCAAGACTATAGTTAATCATCCAGCTTTTTTGTGGTGTATATTTGAAAGACTAAGAGAATATAAGGTGTTCCTTAATCCAAAGAAGTGTGTCTTTGGTGTTACTTTGTGGAAGAACTTGGGATTTATAGTCTCACATAGGGGAATTGAATTTTACCATACTAAGGTAAAAGCAATCATGGATATGCCACCACCGCAAAATCTTTATCAGCTACAAGAACTCCAGGGAAATATTCACTCTATACGGTGCTTCATATCTCATCTTGTAGATAATTTCCATCATTTTAACCAGCTTCTCAAAAAGGATGTCCAGTTAAAATTAGACACAATAATTTTAATATTCTTTCACTAAGTTGAAAGTATACTTATCAACTCCGTCGGTGCTAATGCCACCTATTCAAGATAAACTTGTGTTATTATACACATCTACAACTAAACATGCCATCAAGGAATTACTTGCACAACACAATGATAAGGTACAATAGAAAATTGTTTACTATCTCAGTAGAACATTGATTGATCATGTACTCATATATTCTCATGATGAAAAGGTCATTTTAGTTATAGCTTTCACCTTTTATAAATTGGTAACATTACATGCTCAATCATACAACAAAACTTATTGCTAATGTGGATATTTTAAAACATCTACTATTTAGGCCTATCTTAACCAGTAGAATGTCTAGCTAGGTGGTACTCCTAAGTGAGTTTGACATAGAATTTTTCAATCAAAAATCCATAAATGGAAAATTTCTAGCTGATCAATTGGCCGTAGCACCACTATCGGGATCCCAACTACTTTATTTTGAGTTCCCTAATGAAGACTTGTTATATGTTGTTGTAGTCCCTTCACAAAATTTATTTTTCAATGAATCTTACAACATTCATGTATTAGGAATTGGAATTTTGTTACGCATGCTAGATAGTGATGTTATTCTCAAATCTTACCGCATCGGTTTCCCATGCACTAATAACATCATGGAGTATGAATCTGTAATAGCAAGTATAGGATTTTTTATCTCTTAGTGGCTCTAAGAGATGACAATTTTTGGGGATTCCTTTTTAATCAGAAATCAAGTAAATGAATAATATTAGGTAAATTATGATAAATTTGTTCCTTATGAATGAATGGTTGATAGTATCAAAGGCTACTTCCTAATGATTACATTTGAACAAGCTCCTCACGCACAAAATAAGGCAACAAACGCCATGGAAACTATCGCATCCCTTCTTGAATTTGATATAAAGAAAACACACATCGAGTTTCCCATCGAACATATTTTGGTGCCTACATATGATCTACCAGAGTCCACCATGGTGTATGAAATTTTTGGTCCAAATAACCCCTAGTACCATGACATCTATAGATTTATCCTAGATAAAACCTATCCTGCTAACATGAATTCAACCCATAAAATATCCTTAGCACAACATGATTTGTGGTACACCATCCTCACTAACACCATTTACAGAAGAGGTTATTATGATACTCTATTAATATGTATTAATCAAGAAGAATAAACTTGAACACTAGTCAAATTACATGCAAGTAAATGTGGTGCACATGCGACGAACATGGTCTTAGCCAAGAAGATCTTACGTATGGGTTATTATTGGCCCACTATGGATTCTGATGCATGTTAATTTTTCAAATGGTTAAGAATGTAAAAAGCATGGTAATCTAATTGATGCACATTCACAATCCCTCCAACCTATTACTTCACCCTGGCCTTTTTCTAGACAAGGGCCCAACTTAGAAAAATAAAACCTACATCCTCTGATGGAAACACCTTCATAATCACCTCCATTGAATATTTAACCAAGTGGATAGAGGTTATGCCTCTCACCTATGTCATTTGGTCAAATATTTCCAAATACATCTTTAACCATATCATTTTTCACTTTCGGATCCTTACATATCTTATCACATACAATGGTACAACCTTCAAAAATAATAATGTTAAGGAGTTAGGAAAAAATCTCCATATCCATCTCAAATGAGAACTACAAAATAATAAAATCCCTAGGCAACAAACCGCACAACTAATAAGGGTCACAGTGTCAAAAGGGGGGAGTGTGAATTGGACAAATCAAGATCAACATTATGAGGTGTGCCGCGAAATCCAATTTCTTAAAAATATATCATACTATAGGGAATATGGAGCCCACGCCACCAATGCCATAATATCTTTCAAATTTATTATGATCCAATATGAGTATAACATATGTGAGGTTCTTACTATTGAGTTCCAAGAGAATACAAGAAATATTAAGGAGGGGAAACACACATTCTATTATGGGTTAATTTTTCTATATTTATCTATGTATTTTACCAAGACCCTACAAGGAAAAATTAAAAAAAGTTCAATGGGACCAAAATATACCCATAATAGAATACATGTTGGCTCATATGAACACCATGTCTCAAGTGGACCAGATTACTTCTTTGATTGTGTGCACAGAAAATATTAAGAACTTGGTTGTCAATAAGGCTAGGGTTTCAAAACAAGTAGTATCCAAATATGAGAAGGAATTTTTCTTCATATAAAATATTGATTATACATTCCTCCACCCCTTTACTCCATGTATTTCCCACATTTCTCCATTACCATACAAAGCATCAAATGAGCTTGTGATAACCACAATGCAGGAACTTAGAAACCTTATAATTGATAAAAATAATCCAGTGCCACCAAACATTGATGATGTCATTACTGAAACATAGGAGGATTTTAAACAAAAATACCCTAAAGACTTCACTCAACTGGAGCAAAAGCACCTATGCCATTACAAAAAACAACATGAAAGGAGAAAGGAAGAAAAAATAACAAGGAAAATAGTGTCCACATTTTATAAAAGGAAGAAACCAAAGCCCAAACAAAAACCCCCTCCATAATCTCCAACCAAAATACAAAATTCTAGGATATAAAAGAAAGTAGTGATGGAGGAAGAAACAAGTGAAGAACCAGAGTATTTAGGTGAAGAAACAATTCAAATTACCAAATGAGACAGTGAAAAATCACAACATGTAACATCACCTCATCCGTAGCAAAAAGAAGAAGAATTAGACCCAGTTTTTATAGGATCCATTAAGTAATTAAAATAATCACAGCTTACAATGTCTACATACAAGTTCTACAAGACTTTTCTTGACCACAGAGAAATATCACAGGTAGCTCAACACTATGAAGTCAGCTCAACAACACAAAAATTTTCTATAGTTGAATAAATTATCCACTACTTAAAGATATTTTCAATGGTATTAGAGGATATCATCCACCCACTTCCACATTCTCTACTCAGAGATAGAAACCTAGATAAATTTAGATGAGAAAATCACATTAGAAACATTTTAGGAAGAACTCCAGTAGCTGAGAAAAAAGAAAAATAAAAAATCTAAGGACAAGGGCCACATCAAAGAATTAGACGAACTACTACATATAACAAAAAAATAAAATAAAAAGAAACAACAATAAATGTAAATAAAGGAAAAAGAAAGAAAAAAATGAGGAAAAGGAATTAGAAAAGGAGAAGTAAGACAAGGAGGAGGAAGAGAAGCAAGAAATGAATAATGAGGAAGAAAAGGAGAGAAGGAGAGATGAAGAAATATTTTTTAAAAAAAAGAGGAAGAGGAAAAACATGACGAATAGAAAAGGAAGAAAGAGGATGAGGATAAGAAAATAAAAGAGGATGAGAAGAAAAAAAAGGTGAAGATAAAAATAAAAAATATGATGAGGAGAAAACCAAAAAGGGAGATGAGGAAAAGAAAAAACAAGAATAAGAGAAGAAAAAAGAAGAACTGAGGAAAGAGAAAGAATAAAAGAATAAGAAATAAGAGGAAATAAATAAAGAATAAGAAATAAAAGAAGAAAAACAAAATAAGGAGAAAGAAAAATAAGAAGAAAAAGGAGGAACATGAAAAACAGAGCATAGCATAACAAAAAAATAAAGAGGAGGAAGAAAGAAAGAAGAAGGGAAAGAAAGAAAAAATAGAGAAAGAACAGAGACAAACAAAAAAATGCTAGATACTTCCATCACATAGACATTAGTGGTATCCCGTGGCTCCACTCAAATTTATCCTCTATTGGATTCACTCACATTTATTAAATAGGAATTACAACAATGGAAAGACACACGAAGCCTCCAATTACAGCATGGGGAAGTAAAGAAAACAAAATAATGTTACACAATACATTTATAGAAACAAACACCCATGCAAAAATCTACATGTAGCACACTCATGGAACAAAGTTCTAGACAGGATTAAATGCAGAGATGTGTGGACTTAAAGGAAGCCATGAATAGAATGCTAAATTCCATGAAGATATATAAACCCAAAATTAGTATAGATTTCACCCTTCCAGTCAAGAAGGCAGCAGAGAAAGCATTGAAACAAATATTGGATGAAAATTCTAGCCTGGATGAGACTATAAAGAAGAAGATCCATAGAGAAGCAGTGGATGGATATAAGGCACAAATCATACAACTAAAAATCAGAGAGAACCAATAGTGGTAAATAGAAATTGAGAAGTCATTAAAAACATTGGAGCCAAAAATTACAAATGTGGCTGCATATTACATTTATGCCATGGGTTGGCCAAGACTCACTCAGTAAGAAAAAAAAAATAGATAACTTAGAAACACAATTGAACAAATAATCTACATAATATGATGTAAACAAATACATAGATGGTAAGTGAAGACAATAATTTTTTGACCTAGCTGAGAAATATCACACAAAGAAATAACAGGGAGCTGAGAAATTGTGAATATAGAAGAATACAACACAACTATGAATAGATCCCTCACAAGGATGCAATAGGAGCTTGCAACAATGCAAAATAGATATACCCAAATATAGCTAAATCAGTAACCCACAAAATTAAGTCTCATAATTCAGGAGAATACTAAGATACAAATATGGGTAGATGAAATCAAAGAATGCCTAGTGGCATGGCATACATTTGAAGGAAAATTACAATGAAGTATGTCAAATGCATTCCATGAACTAATCCATGATAGAAGTGGTTGGAAATCCGTCATGTTCTATAAATCTAGTAGGGTCATTCAATCGAGGGAACATCTCCCTACATCATATGCTTAAGTTTTGGTAAGTTGACACTTTGGTTTTCTAAGGATGAACTAATAACAAAAATTAATGCAAGAAATAATAAAATGAAACCCTCATATGGCCCCAAAAAAAGTAAATGAGGTATACATGGTTCTTCATCACTTAGTTATCTCAAGGAAAAGATAATATTTGAAGTTTGGGGATGATGTTGACAGGGTTCTTCATCAATTTTGAAGACTAAAGAATAAAGAACTTGAACACCCATGGAAGTCTCGAAATCCATAAAACACTTGAACACCCAAGGAAATCTGAAAATATGTGAAATATTAAAAAAACCGTAGAACATTATATAATCGTCAGAACATTACAAAAAGTTGACGAAGAATACAAATATTTGTGGAAGCCTAACATAATCCACAAAAATATCATAGCATAACACAGATGGAGCCGACAAATTCGCAACCAAAAGAAGTGAATTTTGGAAAACTAGCATTGTAAGATACTTATTGTAATTCAACATAATAGATCATTATATAGCATATCTCATCATCATATCATAGGGATATAAGTAGTATAATAGATATTCAATGAGAATGATAGGAAGGATAAGGTGAATAAAGAGAGAGTAATAAAGAGTGGAAGATGCAATAAGAGTGTGTGATATGGATGTGATAGATATATGTAACAATTATTTTGAAGGAATAAAGAAAGAGATTTGGTACAATAAACAATATGTATTCTATTTTTTTAATTCTTTAGGTTTTAGTTTACAGTTTATGTTGCACTCCTAGTACATCCTTAACAATATGGTGAACTACTTAACCCTCACATCCGCATTAAGGTTTAAGGTCAACATTTTGGTGTTTGAGCCTAGGTTCTTGTTGTTAAGTGAATGTCTGGGAAATTTTCACCACCAAGGTATTGGAAACCCGTGTTAATAGAGATTGAAGATTGGTGGGAAACCCATATTAGCATATTCATTAAAAAGAAGGAAAAAAGAACTAAAAAATCATATAAAGGAACTAAAGTTGATTTCTTTAGAGAGTTTGGAGAATAATTATGGTCCCAATTTCCACATCTATTGTGGCCTTGGATCTTGGCGACAACAAAAAGAATAGAGTTTGCATGGCTATATTTTTGGGATCCTTTTGAGTGGACTCAAAAGAAATTAGAAATACTTTAATATATTGATAAACCTTGGACAAGGGCCCTCGATTATTGGTTTGCAACTACACTAGATTCCTTCATTATTATTTGGGAGATTAAGGGTTAGAATAGCTTCAATTAAAAGAAAGTAGAGGTTTTGAGTAGAGCTAGAGGAAGATTTCTTAAACATGTCCCATTTTTTATCTGTACTTTATCAGTAGAAAAATGATTAATTAAAATCTCAAGGAAGTTCCTTTAGGAGACAGGCACCGTAGGATGGCATACGTGAAGGGGGTGATCCAAGAGACATAACTAATCAAAAATTATGGGGTGATGGTTGGGGCAAAATAAATAGGGTGACATGAAGAAAATAAAAACCAAAAAAAACTATACAATTGGTAAAAGAGAGATTAGGAGAATTATGAGAATTAGTAAGCAAACAATAAGCAAGAATGACGAGGAGGTTGGAAGAGAAGGATATGATAGACATGGACATGAAGGAGTTAGAGAAAAAGGTAGAAAAATAGAGATTAGCTATGGAGGAAAGAATAAAGAAAATAAACGAAAGAAAAGAGAAATTAAAGAAAGTTTTGAAAATATAAAATAAATATAAGCCCACTTCAAGTGGAGTCCAGTCAATGGATACCCTAGGAATGGAGGTAGACATTCAAAGTCCTACTATAATTCCTACACTAAAGTAGGAGACCTATCAGATTTTGGTTAATTCGTGGATTCTCATAGAAAAATGTCCATTAGATAGTAGGTTATAATATTCATTATCAAAACAAGACTTGACTAATGAAATAATTACAAGATATATTAGAAGAAATTAGAACCAGATTCAAGACAAATACTAGGAGTAGATGTATGAGAGAGATACAAATCAGGAATCCCCCTTATTGATTATGAAAAAAGGGAAAAGAAGAATATGTTATTAGAATAGAGGTAAATATAGTTAAGGAGTTATAGATAGAATAAAAACATAGACAGAAGATAAGGGGGATAAAATTATTTTTGTAAGAATAAGACCCTAAAGGAACTAAGAAAAGACAACAAGAAGAAAAACAAGAGATGACGGGTTTATGGGGTTAGAAGAAAACTATAGGTTAAAAGTATGTTAAAGGTAAAAAGTAATATGTGGAAGAAGATAATTATGAAAAAGACAATTCCAATAAAATATGCATTCCCCTAATCACCATAATATCCCAAAGAAGATGACCCCCTTGAATTGATCACCATTCCATGTGTCACTTCACACATCAATTGGAAAGTTACAAAAGGAAGAAATTTTAGAAGAAAGATATCACAAATTTCAAGAAGGGAGTAAAATAAGAGAAGAGACAATAAGAGAATTTAGAGAACTACTAGGATAACTTTACTTTGATATTTAACTTCCAAGAGATCAAGGAAGAAAAGGATTTAACCAAAAGATTTGTACTCAAAATAAGAAAGTGAAGGCACCTAAAACACAACAACCAGTTCAGAATCCACCAAGAACTCAACCTTTTAATAAGATGGCCCAAAAGATAAATTTTCCGTTATATCGGAAAATATACCAAGGATGTGGAAGAGAATTTGTTTATCCTAGACTCATTTTTGAAAAGTAACAACATTAGTGATGCCACAACCAAATTGTATGACTTTTTGGGAACATTCAGAGATACGATACCTTAAGGTGGTACATGAAAAAAAAAAACCCTCAATAAATAAAGACATAGGATGTAATAGAAAAAAAATTTAAGGAAGACTTTCATTATCCTAAGACACCTACATAACAAGTATAAGAAAAATGAGGGACCTAATTCAAAAATAAGGAGAAACAGTAACATATTTTTATTATAGATTTAAAATTTTTGGCAAGAATATTGGAAAAATCTCTCACAAATAAGAAAAGAATTGAGTGGTTTATCTCTGGCCTATTACCTTACCTAATGTACGAGCTTTACTAGATGGGAAGGTATTCAAAATATTTTTAGTTGCATTAAATATGGCTACAAGACAAGAATCAAAAAAATGGAGAAGGAGAAGGATAAAATGCTCTCTCAAAATTGAATTAGTAAGGGTACAACTAGAATCAGATCCAAGTTGAAATTCCAACAAAAGATCCAGAGAAAAGAAGATATCTAAGAAACAATTCACTTCCTAGGAACACTGCAAGACCAAAAAATATGGTGTACCATATGTTGTATAGAAGGACACAATAAGGTAAAATGTCCTATACCTGGAAAAATTAAAAAGAGATACAATAATAAGATAACATTCATCAAGAAAAAATATTCTTCTAGCAACATAGTTGCGGCTGAAAGAACTTGGTGTGGTATATACAGACTCATGGGACCCATAGACACACCCATACTTGATTCATAATTGATGGAATTAGCTCCCCTACAAACTAGTTGATGTATCATACAACATGTGGATCATTTAGTCACTATCATCATACTTTTCCTTGTAATTAATGTAATGGAATATTTGAAGGACTATAATGCTAGAATATTGATGGAAGCTAGGAAAAAAATAATACCAACACCTCCACCACAATAACCAACCCCCATAGTACCAGTTTAAAATCTTCACCAAAATACAATTACGATAGCAATAAGCGTGCACTACCACAATACCAAGGATATTAAGGAGGGAAACCACAATATGGGGGAGGATATCAAGGAAATAACTACAACCCTAATTATCAAGGGTATGGTGGCGGATATAGAGATGGATATTGAGGTGGATATTGAGGAGGATATAGGGATGGTTATAACAACTATCAAGGTGGCAAGGGATATCAGGGATATCAAAGAAGAGGTTACCAAGGATACTAAGGGGGAGAAAACCATAAAAATGTTAGGAATGGACCATAGGAAAGGAGACCATTAAATTGCTACAAATGTGGGAAAGATGAGCATTTGGCTATAAAATACATTGAACCAGAACCCTGCAGGTTATTTCATGAGCGAGGAACACATGATTCCTTTAGGTATCCTAAAGAAACACAATTATATAGAAATGATGGTAAAATTTTTGAAGCTTTAGCGAAATGTGCCTAGAAGAATGTACAACATATTACAAGAGTACCAAGGGATGAACAAATATGATAAATAAAGAAAAGGGAAAACACATAGTTAAGGGAAGGGAAAAACAGATAAGAATAAGGAAAAGATAATGTTAAACAAAATTATTTCAAAAGGAAAACTAATAAGAAAGAAGAAAGTGGCAAAGAAGAACCAATATATAGAGCCAGAGTAACTACAAGAAGCGGCCAGAAAATAGAACAAGACAATGAAAATAAAAAAATTATCAAACCACCAATAAAGGATGATACACCCATTGATGGGTCGTATTATTCTCCAATCATTTAACCAATAGATTCTTATTCTAGTGTCACTATAAAACTAGGGTTGTGTCCTAGGCTATATGTAATGAAGTCTTATGTAACTCATTTGTTTTAGAGGTTCCTTTCTTTGGGGGGTTTTATTTGGTGTGATTCCCCTTGTTTCCCTGTAGTCTACATAAATGAAATGTTAAACTACTGAAACAATGTTGTTGTAATAAAAATGCGTTCAAAGGAAATAATTTAACTGGAATTGAAATGCACACACTGAATTGAAATAATGCACACATACTGAATTGAAATAACACACACTGAATTGAAATAAAATAATTGAAATAACACACGTTGAATTCAGATAGATAACTACATCTAGATAGACGTTAAGATCAAAGAATTTAAACTTGAACTAATTAGAAATCATGATCATACATGAAACATAAATCCTCCTATATCTTTGGTCGAGTGAGCCCTTTCTCTTCCTTGGGATGTAGGTATTCTCAACACCAGATGATATTCAAAATGGCATCAACTATATTGATTCAAATAAGTTTGATACATGTTCAGCATAATATTGAAAGTAAGTACTAACTGGTAGATAATTGTACTGTAAAGTGTTATTATCAACTAACTATGAAAATTTTCTCAAGAAGGTGTCTTTATAGACACAGTTAGTTACAAAATGTGCCAAGATTATAGGAACCTAATTCAACCAATAACAGCCTCATTAAAGCTCATGAAATCTTATGATATAGTTGTTGTCACGCAGATCATGCACCCGTTAACTCTCTAAGTGATCTCATGCAACGTTGGAACATCCCCAAGGTGTGGGACCTTTTCACCTTGGGATGAACCTCTGGATAAGGTCAAATTCCTTTGAAACTTGGAGCACTTAATTTAAGATCACTATGCAAGGCTAAAACATTTGAAAATAATTCTAATCTACTCAACTGATGAGCTTAAAGTCAAAGATAACAAAAAAAGAATAAGGTGATGTACCAAGTATATTGAAAAAATAAACCCACTTAAATGCACAATCAAGTCCCCACAACAATATATGATATGCACATGTCTTTCAATCTTCCTCTATCCATGACTATAAATAATAATGCAACCTTGTAACAGAAAGGAAAAAACTTTTCCACAATTGATATCAAAGTAGCTATATCACTTTTCACATGAATTGAAACAAGATAACTAGGATAAAGGTAGATTAACCGATCACATCAAGGAATTAAACATTCACAAGCTATAAATTGATCAATGATTAATATAATAAACTAGAACTTTTCATGGAAAAATATTGTTTTGAATATAACTAAAAGGATCAAAGTATATAAAGCACTCTTCCAAGCTTGAAGAGTAACTTCTCCAAATGATCTATCTATATCTAAACTTAATGAATTTTTAACTATATATAAGTTCCAAAGGTTGAGCCATTACATCTGAACCTTAACTAGAAAATTACTAAAAATAGAGTATAATAAGTTCAAGGGAGAAATGCTCCCATACAAATAGTGAAGTTTTTGCAAATGATTTGACTAATTCAACCCTATAAACTTGGATTGATTTAGAGCTTGGAACCATCCCAATCATGGCGGCCTGGCTTAGCTTGGACCTACATCATCTTTCTCTTGTTTGGTTTTCCCCTTGATCTTCTTCTTCCCACATAGCCATCTGATGTTTGATAGTCAATGAAATGTTTGATGAATTCCCTGTACCTCCTCTTCCTCTGGTCCAAAAACATAATGATTCACCACATTTTTTGTATCAATCTCCCTTCCAACTTTATCTAGAAACCTTTTCAACTTATTCACCAACTTTCTTCAGCTGACTTATAAAATTTTGGCATGAGACCAACCTGTTAATTGAATTTCTATTGAAAGTTTTAGTTATTTCATCATCTTTCGTTACCAAATCTTTGAAATTTGATTTAATTTGGTCCACTAGAAGAGCATCAATATTCTCATTGAAAAACTTTTAGTTTATACTATCAAACTCTTCGAAAATATCATTTATACCATCCATTATTTCCACACGTTTATCATCCAATTTATTAATCAAGTCTTGCAATACTTGGGATCTAAATTCCATGGCCTTGTAAAACTCAAAAAATTTATAAACATCATCAATTAATCCTTCTTAAAGGAGTAAATTTGGGTCCACATCTGTAATCTCACTCCATGTAGTTAAATTCCGATTCAAATTATTGTTATCCTCAGAGAGAATTTCTTTTATCCTGTGAATAGAAGTCCTCTCCATTTATAAATCAGTATACAATTAAACAACTGTTTTAACCAAAGGATTAAATTCTTGAAGCATACATTCTATCCATCCATCCATTGATCTTCCCTTCTAACCTATCTTCTCAATTTCATGATATGAAATATCATCCAAACCGGAAGAAACTGTCAGAGCAGTTGTAGTTGAAGGATCAGTAGTTGGAGTGGGTTGTGTTACTTTCCTTAATAGAGCAGTGAGTTGTTCAACCTTTGACTTTAATTCATATTTGGAAGCTTTATCTTTATCATACTTCTCCAACAAATTTCTAAGGGCCACTTGAACATCCTATTTGGTGCCTTACCTAGTGAAAACCTAGAGATCTGATAATCTATTACTGTAATAGTTTCTTTATTTTTCCCCTCAACGGGTGTAGCTATTTCCATGACCCTTTCTCCTTATTGGTTTATCGATAAACTAGAGACGATATTTAGCTGTTTGGACTGTCTCTTCGGAGTAGGTTCCAGTACACTCAGATATATCATGTCTACAAGAGGCACCTTCTTCTTTTACTTTGGGGTTTGGCAATATAGCCACTCAGGTATAGTAGATGCAGATGAAAGTGGTATGGTTGGTACGGAACTTGGAGCACTAGATAAAACAATAGCACTAGTAATATCAGTTGCCAATGAAATGGAGGTGGTAATGATAGAAGGGGTGGAAGTGAGAATAGCCTTGGGAGTGGATGCAATGAGAGTGGAAGTTGAAATGGAAGGAAATGAAAGCCACTGAGACAATGGAGTGCAAAATGGATACCCAATCATTTCCCCTATGAGAGGATAGGAAGGGATGAAAACACTTGGGCCATGGATGGAGATGGAAAATAAGAGATGAGTGAAGGAGTAGTGGATAATGATTGGGAAAGTGGAGCTAAAGATAGTGACAATGGTAATGAAGAAGGGGGTGGAAAATCTTGTGACATAACTAGAGAATCACTAACTTCGACAACTTTTGTTACTTGTATTGTAGAGGACATAACCTTGGCAATGGGAAATTTTGGAAGAGAGGAACTCCCAACAATAAATGAGATCTTCCTTGGAATTATATTGGCCTTTTGAGTAGACCTTTTACCTTTCGTGGGTGTAGGGAGACTCAGTGTTATTTGGGCTTCTATTATTATAGATAGATCTATCCCTTTGGGTGAAATTCCTAAGGTATCCAGCCAATCATATGTCCTTTGAAGAATGGGCCCCGCCCTTTCCTTAGTATTGCAATGTTCTTTCTAATACCAGTCGATCCATGGCAAGGGTTGATCAGCAGCATTATTGTTCTTGTACATTAGATCCATCACTTCATCATCATCCTCCATTCCTTCTGGAATATCCACAATATTGAATTGTTTAACCTCATTCAAATTCAACCTTTCATATTCTCATTGTCTGATGATAACCTCATCCCAACAATGAATCCAAATATCCTCTAGCTGAGGCACGTGAGAACTGGCCAACCCTGTTTCACTGAACTTACCCCAATAATCAAAGTTGGTTCTGGGATGGAAAGTTTGCAAAGTAACTTTAGACATTTCTCCATCCACATTCTTCACTTTATAAATATTGGCACATGTATAGGAAACTAAACACCTACTTTATGTCTTTTGTTTTGAATTTTGTGATAATCCAACAATTGTTGAACCACTTCTAATAAAACCCATTTTTCGGTAGGACATCTTGGTAAATTGCTTGGGGCACCCAAGAAACTGGGAATCCTTATGTTGTAAATGTTGGGAACTGAAGATACATAGCTCCCCATTCCCATACCTCTTTAAAATTTTCATCAGAAATCCTACGATTATACAAATATTTATTAAAATGATAAAGGAGGACAGCAAAAAAGGCATCATTGACTCTACAAAAATGTTTGTTGCCTTCTTCCATTGTAATTTGAGGATAAAAGTGATAAATATGTGACACACTTCTGACACCTTTTATGTTCAAACCATTGAATTCCCCCATGGTAGTGGCAGCATAAACAAGGAAGGAAGTCATGAAGAATTTTTTAGATGTCAAAACATTTCTCAACTGAAAACAAATTAAGGTACTGATATGTTCCCCCCATCGTATGAATTCCTTATTATTATTGATATTAGAAATATAGAGGAACATCCACTCCTTGAAACTCCTTTGTGCAAGCGAGACCCAAAATTCTACTCAACAATGCAATAAGATCGCTTACTTCCTTGATGAAGTCTGAGTGGAACAATATTTTAGGAAGCTTGATGACACTCTTGGCCAAGTAACTCTTCATTATGACCTTTGTACATAGTTCATTTCCTTTATCCCAATGTTCCACTACGGCTTCTAGAGAAATTGTTGCATATCCTTCAACATCTGGAATTTTAAATAAATCCTTAAATAAATCATCATCTAGCCTGATTACGACCTTACCATCATCATCTTTTACCGATTCATAATCCTTATCAAAATGGGTTGCCACAGCTAAGACAAACTCAGGACAGTGCATGGATGAAGGAAAACCTACAGTGAGAGTGAGCCCACTGTCGAATATGGCCTACATCCAAGGCTTCTTATTAGGGGATTTTAATCTTTCCCAGAAGTCTGGAAAATCTATTTGTCCAAGGTAAGTATCTCCAATATTCCCCAAATTTGAAGATAGGCATGAGTGAGGAGTAACTCCTAAGAATGTGTACTTCATCTTTCCCTTGTCTCTTGACAAGGAAGTTGACATTAATTCAAAATTCAAAATCTGAATAGTCTTTGGAAATTTTGTAAGAAACCATAAAGGTTCTGAAATCCCGAAGTCTAAAAATTTGAAAGTCCAAAAATGGTAACTTTGAAAAGGCTTCAACTTTAAAGTACAAACCTCTGAAAGTCTGAACTCCTCATAGTCCTGAAACCCTGAAAAGTGAATCTCCAAAACCCCAACTACTAAAAGCCCAAAACTCTGAAAGCGCTGCTAACTCTAAAAATTTTTCCTCCCAAAACCCAAAACTATGACCTCCGAAAACCTGAAACTGTGAACTCCAAAAACCCAAAATTGTGAACTCTGAAAACCTGAAATTGCAAAGAACAAAAATTGAAGGAAATGGTTACACAATTCTTGGACTTGATAAAACTATATGCCTACATGAATTGAAGTTTGTAGTATTGAGAAAAGAAATAAGTGACATGGTTAAAGGAAGAATAGTGGATGATAAGGGTTTCCATGTCAAGCAAGAAAAGAAGAACAGATAAAAAGGAAAAAACAAACAAACAAAACCCCGATAAATCATAACCAAAAATAAATAACTTAAAAATTTTACCTTGAAAACAATGCCTTGAAAGTACAAAATGGTGCGGTAAAAATAGAGTGTCAGAGGAAAATCCAGGTGAAAATGACAGGTAAAAATTCAATTTTATATAGGAAACCCTGGAATTAATGCTCGGAAGCTGACACGTGTGAGGGTAGTTGGAAATTAAATGTTTGTGGAAGGTCTGAAATTGTAACCCCCGAAAACTCCGAAATGAAGCACGATCATTGCAATGTGAAACCTGAAGTCTGAAACCCTGAAAGTCTGAAGTTCTGAAATTTCAGAACTTTGGAGTTTCAGACTTCGGAACTCCAGAGTGAAATTATCCACAAAAATCACGTGAGACTCCGAAACCCAAAAGTCCAAAGTTCCAAAATTTCAGACTTTTGGGCTTTAGAAATTTTGAAATTTGAAACTCTGAAATGAAAATAACAAAAAATATTAAAGAGGATTTCTAAACCCGAAAGTCTAAAAAGTCCAAAATTTCGGAACTTCGTACTTTCAGAGTTCAGAACTCCAAATCAAAATTTTATTTCACAATCAACAAAACTCTGAAAAGTGAAAAATCCCTTGAAACCTGAAATCTAAAAATTTGGACTTCAGAGTTTCAGAAAACTTTGAAATTTTAAAAGCACATTCAAGCAAGAAGAATTCAAGAAGGTTTAAGGAATTTTGAAAATTTTTTAACAACACCTTCCCGTTAAGGTAAATTTAAATGTTAACAATAGCTAAAAACAGGATTTGTGTTTGTAGGCTTATTATGGAAGAATCCTCCATGATGGCGTAAAGGCTAAAGACTCAACCTCCTTGATTGTAACTTTCAGAATTGGCAGAAAATGCTCACTATTATCCTACACATGTCACCACATTACTCATAGAAGTAGTTAGTAGGTAATTTCTATGGTCAACAATTTGCATGAAAAAAACAATAGAAATGCATCAACCTTGCTACGATATAACTATATAAAACATCCCCCATGCACAAATTAACATTTTTAGGAATAAATCAATAGTCATATAGATGATATAATAAATCAATTTATACACTCATCATCTCCTCTACACTTTACCTTTTGCATGTCCCTATACAAACTCATCTATGCCCTGCTCTCTGGCCAAGTTGTTGTGTCATGTCATATTTTTTTAATTGATCTGCATATTTTTTTCTTGTTCCCTTACACCCCTGAGTATTTGAAATAACCTGTACCCATATTGTGAATCTATCATGTGATTTGGAAGCATTATTCTCCCAAGTAGTCATGGGACTCAAGAGAAGGGGTGGTCTCTCTTGTATTCCAACCCACTCATCACTAAATTCTTTTTCATTTTTCTCTAATGATTTTCGGATAATTTTAATAAGTGCATATCCCCTCCTCATGCTCCAACTGAGGTTTTGGGGGGAGATAAATTCCCTTCATTTCAAAAGTAGGCTCAATGTATCCCATCATTTATCACAAGCTTACAGTGCCTCACGAAAATTTTATTGATTTTAGACCTCAAAATACTGCAGACACCTTTGTAAAGCATTTGAAGTATTATTTCATATGACAGCCTAATAATAAAGGGACCTAAAAAAATTCTTTATAGCCACATCATTGTGATGGGTAGACCTAATGTAGATACCTATGGTTCGAGTTGTCTGATTGAAAATTTATGTTTTCTCACTCTATATGATTTGGTTTTTAAGAAATGACTGAAAATCCTTCAACTGAGAATCCCCCACAAACAAATTAAGGAAGAAATCAGGCACATTAGTAACCAGCATATTGTGAAGGTAAAATTCACACATAAGATTTTGAATCTTAGGAGTACACTTTTGATAGATTTTTAGGAAATTTTTTCCATCTAGGGCCTCATAGGGTTCTCTACTACACATCCTCATCAATTGCCAAGCATAAAATTGTTCTTGAATAAACATATTGTAGACAGAGGAGGGTTTCCTATAGGCTAAAAGTTTGCAGTCCATAAGACAAATAGAATCCAAAATAGATTCTAACTAATTCTTTTCATTTTTTACTAGCCTCAATATCTCCCTTAAGATTTTTATTTTCTTTAAACAATTCTTTATTTTGAAGAGATAATTGGGTTAAATAATTCTATACTATGAGACCAATATCCCTTTGTCTTTTGATACTGCTAACTTCTACCTTTAAAGTAGTAATTTCTCTAACCTTATCTACATTTCTTTGTGCATATTTAGTTTGTAAAGAAAAATCAGTTTCTTACATACCTTTCAACTTTTCTTTCAAGGAGGTAATTTCATTTTGGTAACGCCTTAGCACTTCATCTCCATGCGGTTCTTGGCCACCATCCTCCATTGCAATAGTTTCTAGATATTTGGTCAGTACTTCTGGAGTTGCATGCATTTCTAGAGCTTTTGACTCAGTTTCTAGAGCTGCAGGAATGTCTAGCATATCAGTGATAGGGAAATGTGTTGTAGGACTGGTTATTGTGAATTCATCATCCTTTGATTTTTCAACAAGGGTAAACGAATTACAAGCCTCATCTCTCTCCTCCAAAATGGGAGTAGAATCCTCGTGAAACATTTCAAGATGGGAAAATTCATGTCTTATTAAGGTATAATACCTTCTTGGTCGCAATTACATAGCAGAATGTACTGGTAGGGTATTTTTACCTTTGGAAACTTGTGGCATAGAAGACATGTTATCCCTACTAGCATATTCCTCCATAGTTTCTCTTGAAGGGTGAGGAGTTGACTCGAGCGTAGGCCAAACACTGGGGAATGGTTCCTTCTTGATTTTGTTTTGTTTTGAACTCTCCCCTACACTTATTTTTTCAACCTTTCTCTTAGGCCTATAAAAATCTTGATGTGAACAAATTAATTGGATAAGTCTTGGGTGCTTCAAGGAAACTCTAGCACCCCCATTCTTGTACTTTTGTCCCACTTTGATGACCTCTTTATCAAAATATTCTGGTAAATTAACCCTAAGTTCAGGGTTTTTGTGACCCTTCTTCAGATGAGTCAAGATTTTTAGTGCATCACCTCTTAGTACAGAAGGCTACCCATCATAGATAAAATATCTGTTGACCCACTAAGCTACTTCTTTTCAGAGACTAGGCAAACTCTCCCGCCTAATTCCTTTTTGAGTACCAAAGAAAGTACAGATCACTTCTATAAGAGTTTCTCCTTCTTCATGAAATAGTGGTATTAAATCCTTGAGTGGGGCATTAGTCACAACTTTGAGACCAAAATTTGGTAGGCCAGATAGGTCAACAACAATTTGGCTACTTATCTCAATTCTTTTACCCCCAATTCGTGAGCAGGTTGGCTCAAAATTTATCAGGAACTCATCAACTAAATACTCATAAAAATCCTCAAATTTTCTAATAAAATCTAATAATCACGCGTTATGAAATACCTGAGAAATAGCAACATTTCGAAGTAGTGGATCTAGAGAATCTATTTTGGATTTCTTTTTCTACCCCATAGTTGGAATCAAGGATGAATAAAAATTTAGAAAATATGGTGAAGGCTTGTGCTGAATAGCAGAGAAATTTCATGCAACAGTGACATTGGAATTTTGAATTATTTTAACCTCTTAATTAGCTATGAGTCGGCGCAAGTTTGTTGGCGGAAAAAGTTGAAAGAATAGGGACTTAGTTCATATGGGAAGATTTAATGCATTTCACAACTCACATCCTATCATCATGAATGATAAGGCCACTTTTCCTTCTCACAAAGACACTTGTCCTATTCCATAAAAATGTGACACATGTGGAATATTTTCCCATTACTATTCATTACACCCCACTCGTAGGCATAATATTTTGATTTATATCCGTAATAAGAGCATAAAAATTGTGTTTTTATTTAATCATGTTAAATAAATGCAATGGGGGAGTTATTAAAAAGCTAATATCCATAGCAAAGAAGAATGCACTTACCCTTGCCAGCTCAACTCCCCTATATCCATAGAATTCCACGTCATGTACTTGGAAAATAAATGTGATTAATGTACAGTCTAATAATTAACATTCCTAACCTTTATTGAAAGCATGAAATAAATAAAATAACTACAATCTAAGGGGAAGAAGATAAAATGCATGATCATCTTCCTTTATTTGAATTAAAAAAACAACTATTCTTGGCGGGAAGAGCCAAGCTCCTCCACTGAATCCATTCCTTTGCATAACATCATATCTTTGGTGAAAGTCTCTTTATCGATACCACGTTGATACATCCTTAATCCATGTTCATTCACCAGAAGAGTTCTCCTGTCTCCATCGATCAGTAGTAGTCTCACAGAGTCGTTATCAAAAAAAAATTCGATCTGGTAGGGTCCCAACCATCTTGTTCTCAACTTTGCCTTCGAACTGTTGGTACTTTGAGTCAAATAGTAAGACCCAATATCCTTCATTAAACTTTCTATGTTTGATACGAGCATCATGTCAGGATTTTATTTGGTGTTGAAGAATTTTAGTTTGTTGCTGTGCCTCCATCCTCATTTCATCTAGTTCATTTAGTTGCATTACTCTCTCACGTTGCACTTCATCCAATTCAATTCCAACTTTCACTGTTGCCCTCCAATTCTGTAATTCAAAATCAACTAGTAACAGTGGCTTCTTCCCATACACTAGTTCATATGCGAAGAAACCAGTAGTAGTTTTCCAAGTTGTATTGTAGGCCCAAACTACTTATGAGAGTTTTGGTACCTAGTTATTCCTATCTGTATTGACAACTTTGGTTAAAATGTTCTCCATCTCTCTGTTTATGACTTCCACCTATCCATTGGATTGGGGGTGGTACGACGATGATTTTTTATGCTTGATTCAGTAGATCACCAGGAAGGATTCAATCATGTTAGACACGAATTGAGGTCCCTGATAAGATACAATGGCTCTAGAGGACACCAAATCTCAGCATAATTCTATTGTTCAAAAATTCAGCTACAACATCTTCATTGACAGATGCCAATGCTTGAACCTCAGCCCATTTTTTGAAATAATTAGTGCACACCAGCAGATACTCTTTCCCATAGGATGGGGGATCAAATGGTCCAACAAAATAAATTCCCCACTTCTCAAATGGTCCTAAGACCAGCTGAGGGTTGATGAGGCAGTTTCCTATGGACAATGTAGGCTTCCCCATTCTTTGACATACATCACATTGCCACACGTACTTCTTGACAAATTTGTGAAGAGAGGAAAAATAGTACCTAGCTCCAAGGACCTTGTGAATTTTCCTCTTTACTGAGTAATGTCCTCCTCCAAGCTCATTATGAAAAGCCCTCAGGATGTCATATACTTCGTCCTCTCGAACACACCTACAGAGAACGATATGAGGACAACATTTAATTAAAATTCCATTACACCATTTGTATGTTGAGTTGTTTTTAACTAATATCCTTCGTTCCTTATTAGTAAAGTAGGTTGGAAACTTCGCCGCAGTTAGGTAGTTTGCAAGATCAGCAAACCATGTAGGCTGAGTTGATATTGCAAACAAGAGCTCATCCGAAAAGTGGTCCTGGACTACCTCTTCTTCTCCTGAAACATTCAGTCTCGAGAGTAAATCAATAACAACATTAGCCTTCCCAGGCTTATCAATAATAATTAAGTTAAATTCTTGCAACAAGAGTAACCATATAATAATCCTACCCCCATACTACTAGTTTATTCATCAAATATCTTATAATTGAATGATCAATATACACAAATATTTTATATCTAGTAATATAATGTCTAAATTTATTTAGAGAGTAAACAACAACTAAAAACTCCTTTTTCGTAGTGGTGTAATTTCTCTCTATTGGGGTCAAATTTTTGGTAATGTAATAAATGACATACATATGGTCTTCCTCATCCTTTTGTACAAGAACAAATCTCATTTTTGTGTTAAAAGCATCAATTTGAATATGGAAAGACTGTCCCCAATCGGGTCCTCTCATAACTGAAGCAATGGTTAACTTCTCTTTAATAACTTCAAAATCTTGCTAACATTAAGGAGACCATTCAAAGACACAATCTTTTGTCACCAAAGAAAAAATGGGTGAAACACTTTTACTAAAATCTTTTGTGAACTGCCTATAATACCATACACATCTAAGGAAACTCTTGATGTCAATCTAATTTGTTGGTGTAGCTATCTTAGTGATTACTTCAATCTTTTTGGGGTCAACATGTTTTCCTTTGGAAAAAATATGATGACCTAAGACAATTCCTTGATCAACCATTACCAAAAATTTTTCATGACTCAAGGAAAGTTGGTGTTGCTCACATCTAGTTAACACTTTTTCAAGATTGCTAAAAGATTCATCAAAAGTTGAAGCATGGACAATAAATTCATCCATGTAAACTTCAACACAGTCATTTGTAAGGTCTGCAAAAATTGCCAAAACTACTCTCTGGAAGGTAGAAAGTGTGTTACAAAGCCTAAATGGTAGAACTCTATATGAAAATGTACCCCAAGGAAAAGTGAAGGTGGTCTTATCCTAATCAACATGTGTTATACTGATTTGGCTATACCCACTAAACCCATCTAAGAAGGAAAAATATTTCTTTCTTGTCAGATTTTCCAAAACCTGATCAATAAAGGGCATGGGAAAGTAATCTTTCTTGGTGGCTTTATTAAGTTCCCTATAGTCTATGCAAATTATCCACTTACCATTTTTCTTGGGAACTATAACTAACGGTGATACCCATTGACTATCAGATATAGGATATATGAATCCTACCTTCAACAATTTCTCTATCTCATTCTTGAAAATGTCTCTAAGTGTTGGATTGATTCTTTGTGGTGGCTACCTAACATGTTTAACATATTCAATGTAAATATGGTGAGTGTAGATGCTTGGGTGAATTCATTTCATGTCAGTATAATCCCAAGCAAAATATGTGGAATGCTTCCTCAAGATTTCTTCAACCCTAGTCTCTTGGCTGGCTTCTAAATTGTTACCAATGGTCAACTCTTTTCTTATGTCAACAATCACTTGTTTAGTATCTTTCAAAATAACAAGCTTTGCATTAGCAATTAAATAATTCAAGGGACAAACATGAGGCTATAGCATGTGTAAAATAGTCATGTTTTCAAGGGACAAAACCTTGGCTAAAAGATAATCGAAATCAATGACTTCATGTTCTTTATGATAATCATAGATTTCTTCACAATTTCCAATAGAAATGTCACTTACCTTGGTGATATTATCCGCTAAGTTTAAAATATTTGTTACCGTAGCCCCAATTTGAATTTCTATAGCCACAGTTCTATTTTCCATAGCTACAGTATCCTCTTCATTAGACATTGTGTATGACTCAACAATTTCTTCCATGTGGTTTTTCACTGTAATGATGGCCAGATAAGAAGAACTCATATTGTTAGCATCTAAAAAATCAACCCATACAAGGTCACAAACATCCACATATGGCTAGGTAGGAGGATAAAGTGAAATATTCTTTTCTTTTTACCCATTCAAAATAGTCATTTTTCCTGACCTACAATCAATGTGCATAGACAACAAGTAGCTAACCAAGGCCTACCTAAGATGACTGGGTATCCCAACTTTCGAGCTATAGCTGTAAGACCATAAAATCAACATGATACTCCCAAGATTCAACCGTGATCATAACATCCTCAATCACTATGTCTGGTAAAACAATAGATTGATCTGCTAATTAAAGAATGATATTGGTTGGCTGTAATCCTATTAAAGACAAAAGATTGAACATATATGTTGTTATAACATTGATGGTAGCACCAAGATCTACCAAAACGTTAGAGATTGATTGAAAATTTACAAAAATAGTAATGACTAGACTCCAAGGATTCCCATATTTTGGTGAAAGAAGTTTTCCATCCACAAAATCAGCTAGATTTCCTTCCACTTTGAATATTTTTGGGTGCTTCCTCTTCCTTCCTAGTTTTTATGCAATGGCTCCTAATGGTATGATTTAACTTCAGAATGTCCCGTATTGCTCTTAGAAGTGGGACTTCAATGTTCAACTTTTTAGCTCCTGAACTAGTACTGTTTCTTCCTCATTATGTGTTTCTCTCAACCGTTATGATAAAGGAGCTTCATGCACATTTTTTCCCCTAGTGGTTCATGTTTGTGAAACATGTTCAATTTCCTTATTTTCCTTAGCTATATCCCCACTTTCCTTTGGTATCTACTCATTCTCCTTAGGTATTTCGGTGATAACAATAGAAGGGTTATTTACTATCCTTCCAGACCTCAGCTGTACATTATGAATGGCATTCATCTACATCGTCTCACCCTATCGTGCTTCATTAATTGAAGTTGTTTGTTGATTTTAGGGGTTTGAGATATGCTGAGCTAAAATTTGATTTTGTGCTACTTGCCCTTGCTGATAAATCTGATGTGGTGGGGGCATTGAGGCTTGTTGTTATTGTGTAAACCTCCTTGGTTGATTAGCATTCTGCTAAGGTGCCCACTGTTTATTTTTCCATGGTGGTATATTAGCTGGAGGTGCCTAACCTTGATAATTTTATGGAGGTACACAATGGTGATGGTTATGGATAGGCTACCCAACTTGGTGGTATCAAGTCAGGTTGTCCCCAAGTTGGTGGAGGAGCCTGATTGGGCCATGGCATCATCCATGGGTTTAAAGCAGGTCGAGAGGCATAGGCAGACTGATTATTTGACCATTGTGCATGAAGTTTAATTTTGCATTTGATTGAGTTATAGACATTTAATCTCTCTTTCATTTGAGGTAGGAGATTACAATGATTGGTATCATGGTCAGGGACATCACAAATCAAGCACATGTTTGCGACATCCAAATGGCATTCTCTCAAAGGACGTCTCTTCCTATGTTTAGGACAATATATACCTAAAGGTTCCTTTACAAAATTGGTCTTGGCTTTCAACCCATTTATGGTTGATGTCAATTGTGACAGGATGTCTATTTTCATGTTATCCATTTCCTCGAGAAATTTTAAGGTACTTAGGGCATTCTTTGATGTTTTTCTTCATCTTATACCTCCTCTTGTTCTAGAGTAACTCCTATATAACTTAGTAATTTGTGGCATGGTGAGTTTATTTACATCACCTCCTCCCATGAGATGGAGGGAATCCTTGCTTTCCTCATCAAGTCCTTTAAGGAAAATTGTCTTAGTGATTTCTGTATGTAACTCATAACCACTCCTTCTATGGAGAAAGAGAAATCTATTCAGATAATCTTCCATATTTTCAGCTTATTTTTTCTTTATCTGGAAGAACTCTTCTCTCCTATCTCTTCCCCTACAGTAGTCTTGATTTTTTTCCAAAAAGCTTGTCTCCATGTTCTCCCATGAATGAATGGAGTTAGGGGACAATCCCATGAACCACCTCATAATAGAGTTCTTTGAGGGTGGAAAGGGAAAATTTTGAAATTTTTGGTTGTCTGTTTTATAGTCATATGTCTGGTAAAGAACTTTGAATTCAAATAAGAATTGGTCTAGGCCTTCTATGTAAACATTCCTTGAAAGATATGGGAAGAATAGATGGAGAAATTGTTATTCATGGGTGCATCCTCATCTTCAGTGAGGACAATTGGATAAGTAAAGGTTCTACCCAATGATTGGTCCTCATCATTCCTATTGTCTCCACATCTTAGAAGGCTATGTTCCGGTTCTAGATAAGATGATGTAGATTGTTTAGAAGGGCTTCTAGGAATTGTATTAAATTTAGTGTAACTTTCAATGTGACCTACTTGTGATTTGTTTAGAGATATTCTTTGGATATTACGAGGTATAAATCTCCCTTGAACGTCATGTGACATGTGCATCAAGGTTTGTTGTGTAAACAAGGCCTACTACTTCTATTGATTGCATAGATTAACTTCATTAACACCACATATCATGCAAGGTGAATAGAATGGTGTTTTGTGCTTATGGTGTCCTCGGAAACGACGCCAAAAATGATGGGCCACTGTATTCTCCAATCATTTAACCAACATATTCTTCAACCAATGTCATTATAAAACTGAAGGCTGTGTTTCCTAGGCTATATATGTAATGAAGTATTATGCAACTCAATTATTTTGGTGGTTCCTTTCTTTGGGGGGATTTAGTTGGTGTGGTACCCATTTTTTCTTCCTAGTCTATGGAAATGCAATGCTAAACTACTGAAACAATGATTTCTGTACTAAAAATGCATATTCAAAGGAAATACTTTAACTGGAATTGAAATACACACACCAAATTGAAATAATAGAATTGAAATAAAGCACACATACCAAATTGAAATAACAAAATTAAAGTAATACACACTGAACTAAAATGACAAAATTGAAATAACACACATTTAATTTAGATAGAGAACCGCATCCAAATAAACATTCAAATCAAAGCAGTTAAACTTGAACTTATCAGAAATCACGAGCATGCATGGAACATAAATCCTCCAATCACCTTAGTTGAGTGGGCCCTTACTCTTCCTTGGGATGGAGGTACTCTCAACACCAGATGATATTCAAAATGACATCAACTATATTAATTTGAATAAGTTTTGAGACATGTTCAACATAACATTGAAAAGTAAATATTAATTGGCAGATAACTGCACTTGTAAACTGATTATTATAAACTAACTATGAAATTGTTCTCAAGAAGGTGTCTTTATAGACACAGTCAGTTACAAAACATGCTAATGATTATAAGCACCAAATTCATCCACTAAAAACCTCATTAAAGTTAATTGAAATCCTATAATATATGCTAAAAGCATAGGATTCATGTTTGTAGGCTAGTTATGGAAAAAGTCCTCCATGATGGCATAATGGCTAAAAACTTGGCCTCCTTGATTGCAACTTCCAGAATTGGCAGAAAATTATCACTATTATCCTACACATGTCACCACATTTACTCACAAAGGAAACTAGTAGGTAATTTCTATGATCAACAGTTGCATGCACAAAGACAAGAGAAATACATTAACCTTGCTAGGATATAACTATATAAAACATCCCAAGCACAAATTAAAATTTTTAGGAATAAATCAATAGCCATAGAGATGATATAATATATCAATTTATGCACTCATCACCTAGTGAAGAAGAATGGAACCCAAAGTGGTTCAGACCTGGAATTCCTGATAAGTAGGTCACAAAAAGCAAAGAAGCAATAAATAAGGTTCAACACCATGAGGAAATAGAACAATTGTTTTTGGAGGATGAGATGACTTCCCTGAAGGAATATCCAAACTAACCCTCAAGCACAGGTTAGTAGAAAATTTTAAAAAAAATTGTAAATATTGGAATGAGGAGAAAACTCTTAATGTCCAGCGGATTGAGGCCGCGCACAAAAACAAAAAGAGAAATGTATTCCACACACAAAGAACATGGTGGAAATATTCCATATAATTATACATTGAAATATGTGACACTAAAATTACTAAAATACTACCTAATCTAGGCGTGGATGTAAATATCATGTCAAAATCCACTTTGGAGAAAATTGGAAGACCTCGCTTGGATGTCGCAAGATATGACATTGGTCTTGTGGATGGATCAAGGAAACCCCTAGTAGGTGTGTTGCGGAATGTTGAAGTTAATTTTATGGTGATCAAGAACACAATAGACTTCTAAGTCATCAAAAATTTTACCAAGAAACCCATATATAATGTTATCTTAGCACTTGAGTGGTTTGTTGATTGTAATGGTACTTTGAACTCTAAAGAAGAAGAGGTTACACTTGAATTAGATGGATTTACAGTTCACGTACCACTACAGAAAGGAATGAGTGTAGCATGGGTAGAAGAGGTATGGCATGACACTAAGGATGAAGATTTTTATGACATGCAAGGGATCTGTACCCTCAATAAACTATTAAACTTTGACAAAAAAAAAATTAACCAAATTCAGAAGGTGAAATTTCAATTCACATTGAATCAACAAATGAAAGCTCAGATCATGCGGCAGAAGCCTAGGT
The DNA here is from genome assembly GCA_019776745.2 of Taxus chinensis. NCBI lineage: Eukaryota > Viridiplantae > Streptophyta > Pinopsida > Cupressales > Taxaceae > Taxus > Taxus chinensis. Next base: position 391,169,126 of record CM034148.1, read on the forward strand.
ATATGGCTTTCCAAAAGCAAGAGTAAGGAAACTACATTATGTAAGAATATTAACAGCTCACATAATTACCCTAGAAAATGACCAATATGAATCCATAAAAGAAACAGAAGACATATATTGGCCCACACAAGAAGAATTCCAAGAGGAAGATGGATACTATTATGCAAAAGAAGAAATTAAACCCTTAGAACATTGTCCCAAAAAAGAAGAACCAGAAAGAATCGTTAAATGGGTATATAGATTAATCCGTAGAGCGTCCCACCATACCCTACTAAAATATTCAGGATTTTGAGACTTAGAAGGCTACTTAGATAAAAATGAGAAATTATTTCCAAATGAAACATCCCGATTGGAAGCATTATATGATACATTAATAATCAACTCCACACGTTGGTGGGCGACCCAAAAATTCAATATATCTCATTGGAAATCACTTGTAACACTCGTAAAAACAAGATATATAGAAATTGAAGGGTCTTACATGGCTCTACAGGAATACACGGGTGAAGGAGACCCACAGCAACACATAAGGCATGTGAGAGATATTGGTAGATATGTGGAGAAACATCTTCTACCATATGGATTCAACAATTCTTCTAGATCTTAGGGCCCCTACCTACATCATGGTACATCCATCAAAAATCAAGAAAAGAAACAAAGGATTGGAATCAAGTTGTGAGGAACTTTTATCATACTTTCAACTTTTGGGATGTGGACCTAAATATACTAAGAGAACTTCAAAAGATTAGAATTTTTTTATTATTAACCATGGAAGATGCCACTGAACAATTTTTAAGGGGTAACTTAGTCCAAGAATGTAAGAAAAAACTATACAACGAGCAACCAATAAAAATGAAAGAAATGGCATTTTTTTTACAGCAGAAAAACAAGAAAGGGAAGAGAAACCTAAAAATTTAAAATACAAAACAACATAAAGAGGAAGAGAGGTGGTAGAAACCAAAATAGAATATGGAAAATATTTTTGCCAACCATAATAACTCATGAATGAAAACTTTGGGGTTAAAGGAGAAGAAAAATTTGAAATAATTGGAGATTGCTAGTCTGAGGAAGAAGTAGCTAAAGTGGTGGAATTACTTAGAGAATTCCAAGACATATTCCCAAAATACTTCAAAGAGCTACAAGGGATCAAAAAGTAAGTAGGCACAATGAAAATACCATATAGGTTGAACCCAAACCTAAAAGTAAAATTCAAAACTGAAATAGATAAGATGATGAGCGCATGGATTATCAAACCAGTCAAGGACTCATAATGGATAAGTCCTATGGTGGTCTAAACCAAGAAAATTGGAGAAATAAGGATATGTGTAGACTATAGAGAGTTGAATAAGGAATGTGTGCATGAAACATATTCTACCATATGGATTCATCTATTCTTCTAGACATTAGGTCCCCTGCCTACATCATGGCACATCCATTAAAAACAAGAAAAGAAACAAAGGATTAGAACCAAGTTGTGAAGGAATTTTTTCATACTTTCAACTTTTGGGATGCAGACCTAAATATACTAAGAGCACTTCAAAATATTATAAATTTTTTATTCTTAACCGCGGAAGATGCCACTAAACAATTTTTAAGGGCTACCCTAGTCCAAGAATGTAATAAAAAACTATACAATGAGTAACCAACAAAAACAAAAGAAATGGCATTTCATTTTAAGCAGAAAAACAAGAAAGGGAAGAGAAACCTAAAAATACAAAATACAAAACAACATAAGGAGAAAGAGAGGTGATAGAAACCAAAATAAAAGAGGGAAAATATTTCTATCAACCACAAAAACTCGGGAAATTTTGGCTTACTCCATAAACATTACCTTCTAGAGTGGAAGGAAAAATGTTGTTGCTCTCTCCCTGTCCTTCCCCATATTTCCCTAACCCTAGTTTTCATGGTGGTGGCAAAAAAGACTATTAAAAACATGGCACATCCATTAAAAACAAGAAAAGAAACAAAGGATTTGAACCAAGTTGTGAAGGACTTTTTTCATACTTTCAACTTTTGGGATGCAGACCTAAATATACTAAGAGCACTTCAAAAGATTATAAAAATTTTATTCTTAACCACAGAAGATGCCACTGAACAATTTTTAAGGGCTACCCTAGTCCAAGAATGTAAGAAAAAACTATACAACGAGTAACCAACAAAAACAAAAGAAATGGCATTTTGTTTTAAGCAGAAAAACAAGAAAGGGAAGAGAAACCTAAAAATACAAAATACAAAACAACATAAGGAGAAAGAGAGGTGATAGAAACCAAAATAAAATAAGGAAAATATTTCTATCAACCACAAAAACTCAGGAAATTTTGGCTTACTCCATAAACATTACCTTTTAGAGTGGAAGGAAAAATGTCGTCGCTCTCTCCTTGTCCTTCCCCATATTTCCCTAACCCTAGTTTTCATGGTGGTGGAAAAAAAGACTATTAAAAGTGTGGCACATCCATTAAAAACAAGAAAAGAAACAAAGGATTGGAACCAAGTTGTGAAGGATTGTTTTCATACTTTCAAATTTTGGGATGCAGACCTAAATATACTAAGAGCACTTCAAAATATTATAAAAATTTTATTCTTAACCGCAGAAGATGCCACTGAACAATTTTTAAGGGCTACCCTCGTCCAAGAATGTAAGAAAAAACTATACAATGAGTAACCATCAAAAACAAAAGAAATGGCAATTCGTTTTAAGCAGAAAAACAAGAAAGGGAAGAGAAACCTAAAAATACAAAATACAAAACAACATAAGGAGAAAGAGAGGTGATAGAAACCAAAATAAAAGAGGGAAAATATTTCTATCAACCACAAAAACTCAGGAAATTTTGGCTTACTCCATAAAAATTACCTTCTAGAGTGGAAGGAAAAATGTTATCGCTCTCTCCCTGTCCTTCCCCGTATTTCCCTAACCCTAGTTTTCATGGTGGTGGAAAAAAAGACTATTTTCTCTAGGATTATAGCTCACTCAACGCTAGTAGTCTTGGCATTGGTGGATCTGGGGGATTTTCTACAGGTTGTGTGGCCGTTGCAGCTGGCTTGGTGGATTCTACTAGGGTTTCAACTCAACTTACCCCCTCTGAGTGCTCTTTTCTACAGGTTGTGGTTGTGACCACTGCTCACTCTAAACTGCTTACTATGGCCAAGATATCTCCTTTGGTCTCTTTTGGGGAGACAATGATTGAAACAGAAAAACTTATCGCTAGTCAAAGGTTTATTTTCTACTTCAAAGGTCTCTGTCTTGGGTTTCCACTTCTGCATTCTTGGATCTCTTCAAACTGGAAACCTCTCTTGAATGGTAAATTTGACATTTACCCCTATGTTAGGGGGTTTTAATTGTAGTTTTTGATTTTGTTGATGACAGAGATTTTATCTTCTCCATGCTTTGGGAATTACAAAATCAACATTTGCTGATAAAACCTTGGTTCCCATCTTTCAATCCTATCACCGTTACTTTCAATGTTAAACATGTTTGGGTTTTTTTACCTCATCTTCCATTTTAGTTTGGGGGGGGGAGTTTAATTGTGATTGGTAATGCTTTGGGAAAATTCTTGTCCATAGATTCTAAAACATAACATTATATACATACTACATATGCTCCCATTTTGGTGGATCTGGATACCTCTCTTGATCTACCCACTTCCATTGAACTCAAAGTTTTGGATAGGATATGGACTCAACCTCTTGACTATGAAGGTTTTCCCTTCAAATGCAGGAAATGTTTTTCCTTGGGGCATCTTGCTTCAAAGTGTCAAAAAGTGAAACAGGAGAAGGAAAAAGTTTCTTGGTGGAAGGATTCCCAACCCAACTTGTTGGTTGTTGGGAATAATTCAAATTCCTCTTCAAAAGATTTCGTGGAGGTTTGCAAAGATCCTAAAGATGATAAGGAGATTAAGCTACCGGTTGCGGCTCACTTTTCCCCCCTGTAGCGGGGTTGGTTGGGTCGGGCCAAGTGGAGCAAGTGTTGACGTTCCCTTCATGGGTGGATTCTAATATTTCTAACAACATAATCTTGAAGGTGGAGTTTAAATGTTGGAACAAAGGAATCCTCTGATATTCAGACTCCATTACATCTAGATAAAAATTTGGATCTTAATAGGAGTGATGGATGAACATTGGTTAATAGAAAAAAGAAAGGAATTTCTCTCTCTAAAATGAGATTACGATCCCATGGTAGGGATCCACTAGAGTAATTTTTTTGTTGCTGCAGGTTTGGGTGCTTCAACCCCTCTTTTTGTTCTGATCTTTGCGCCTTAGTGGCCATTTTTCTTTTTTTTCTTAGGGGATTATTTTTTGTATTTATTTAATGCCTTATTCTTCCTTAAGGTTCTTTTGTACAAGGATATGGATCCTTTAAAAACCTGCACTTTTACCCTTTTCCAAACAAACCACAAAAACTTAGGAATGCAAACATTGAGGTTAAAGGAGAAGGAAAAATTACAAAATTTTGAGATTACTGGTTTGAGGAAGAAGTAGCTAAAGTGGTGGAATTACTTAGAGAATTCCAAGACATATTCCTAAAAGACTTCAAAGAGCTACAAGGTATTAAAGGGGAAGTAGGCACAATGAAAATTCAGATAAAGGAATGAATAATACCACTCAAGAAGAGACCATATAGGTAAAACCCCAACCTAAAAGTAAAAGTCAAAATTGAAATAGACAAGATGTCAAATGCATGGATAATCAAATCATTCAAGGACTCATAATGGATAGATCCTATGGTGGTCCAGAACAAGAAAACTAGAGAAATAAGGATATGTGTAGACTATAAAGAGTCGGGTATTTTTTTAGTGGCGAATATTCAAAATTTGGCGAATATTCCATTTTAGGAAAATTTGAACAAGTGAATTTTTAGGAGCGGGTCAGTGTCATGTTCGTCTAAAAGTTACAGTATATTTGTTTTTAGTGGTCGGCTTCACCTACATTTGAAAAAATCTCCTATAAAAACCTAGGTGATTTACCGAGTGGTATACTACTAATTTACTACTAGCTGAGGTATCGGCATATCAAGTACCATGAACTTGTGAACTCTAAGCACCAGTACACAGTGCATATTTTTTTTTAATTTTGCAATCGGGATGCAAGGGCTATTTTTTTACACAAGACTAATGTTATTTTCTGACACATGAAAAAAGTTTTTAGTTGACGCCTAACAAGGAGATTTCACTGACGTGTGAAAAGGGTTCGGTTGTTGACGCACGACACTATTGTTGTTGACACATGACACTTTTTTTGTTGACGTACGACACAGTATTTCTCTAACGCGTGATAAGTTTATTTTTTTGAAGCACAACAAAGGTTCTTTTTTTTATGCGCGACAAGGTTCTTCTATTGACGTGCAACAAGGGATAGGATTTTGACACAAGACAATGTTGTTGTTGATGCACGAAGCTATTTCTATTGACACATGACATAGTGTTTTTGACGCACGACAGAGTATTTAGCAACGCACGAAAAAGGTTTAACTTTTTTGTTCAGAACAATGGAAGGTGTTAGTGCTCAGAAGACCCAAAAAGTAACAAAAAATATCAAAAGTCCCTGTTCAAGTATTTTGGAAACTCGTATGCTACAAATACTGCAACCACCAGCACCCATATAGTTGCCACTGGAATCAATTAGAGTACAAACTATGTGGAAGGTATCATTGAAGTGGACATGCATTCTACACGGTATCAACCAAATGACACCTATGATGATACCATGCCATAGCTTGAAGATATTTTTGTTGAGGTGCAACCAGGAGGGCATCAAGATATCGCACATATAAATACTCAACAAAATGGAACATAAAAATCAAATGCAAATTCTGGTTCACGAAAGAGGAAATTGAATGATTGTGATAATGCTCAAAAACTATGCTCATTAAAGTAAAACATTGAAAGCGAACAAGAATATGTGGACACTTGGGAGGACATAAAAAATTTATCGGGCTACCAAATTTCCTTTTATCGAACCTGTACAACTAGCTAATTCAGAAGATATCCCATCTAAATGTACATGTACAATATGTACGTGGAAATTGGGAAAGCAGCAAAAAATGCAACTGAAGCTGGACATAATTGAAAAACACTATGGAAAACAATATTTGACTGTAACGGGGGAGGATGGCCAGAAAATGAAAGCACATAGGTGGAAAACTGAAAAATAATGCATGCATGTTAAATACGCAGCAAAGTATGAAGCAGAGTAGAAAATACGTAGACATCTCGTGGAAAAAGAGGAATGATCACACCACAAATTTGTAAGATGAATCAATCAAACTTGCATGCTAAACTCATACAGTTCTCTACTTTATTTCACATACTTAAGAAAGGAAGCCGATTTCAAATTTCCTTGATTTCAAATTTTTGTATCAATATAATGGAATACACAATGTTCCTCAATCTCATTGGTCAAACAGTAGTGCATGGGAAATTTCCAAATGCCTTATAATGATAGAAAAGGAAGATTTGAAAGAGAGTGTAAAAAATGCAAAGTTTATCTCTTTATCAATTGATGAAATGAAAGTAGTTAACAACACCGCATGGGTATGTATCCACGTTTATAGTTTAAAAAATCATATAAGGACACCGCATATGTTGGGTGTTATGAAAATGGTTGAAAATTGTAATGTCGAAAACCTACATAAAATAGTTGTTTCTCATTTGAAAGATATTGTTGGCATGACTAATTATGAAATTGCTACAAAGTTGGTATGCGTTGAAGTAGATGGTGCATCAGTCATGCAAGGTCACTGGACTGGGTTATGTGTTTGATTACAAACAATAGTGGTCCCTTATATGCAAGTAATTCACTGTATGGCTCATAAAATGAATTTGGAATTAAAAATGGTTAGTAACTATGAAAATTTTGCTAAAGTAGAAGACCTTATAAGAGAACTGCATGCCTATATGGCAAGCAGCCCAAAGTGATTTCTTGAGTTTCAAAAATTTACAATTGGAATTATTTTTATGAGCCTGCACGTTGCATGCAGGGTTCGTGAGGAGTATCCTTCGTTGGTTGGTTTCATGCAAAAATATCGCCAATATATTGACAGGACGAGGGACTTGTTCTGTTTAACTAATTTGGAGACATTTCTTACATTGATTGGCATTCTTCCTATTTTGCATGAGACCAATACATTGATGAAGCATACACAGGGGAGATTAATCTATATTGTTTAATTTATATGGATGAGAAAAATGGCATGTCAAAATATTGATGTCTTGTACACTTCCCAAGATATTTTTGATACACTTGTTTTCGATAACTGGAAAGCTTTATTAGATCTTAAGAATCCCGGTAATTATTTGAGATTTAATATCCATGATCACCTTTGTATCAATGTTAATGTGAGAGACATACCACTGCACATTTTACAAAAATGTCAAGATATTACAGGATTGGAAAGAGAAGAATTTCCTATGACATGTAATATGTTTAATTCTGTTATAATTGAAACAAGAATAAAGTTTAGAAAAATTGTAAAATCCTTATCATCAGAAATTAGAGAACGTTTCTGTAAAGATAAAATTCTTAAAGTAATGGGTGTGATGAATCCTAATTTTTGGAATACTGAAGGTGCTCATGTAGAGTTTGTAAGAAATATTTTCCATAAATCCATGGGTACAATAATGGAACATTTGACCAAGACGTCAGAGGTCAAGGGTACTGAAATCAAAGGTATAGTGAATATTGATTCATTAAAGTCTCAATCAACACATTTTACAACAAAAATGAGGACCCAATATAAATTATTAGACAAACCTTCCAAGAGTGGTGCATGCTATTACAAGGCTCCGACGACAAATCTATCAAATGAAGAGAATCAATCCGATAAACTAATAAACAAGAAGCTATAATGAACAGAATATTCAAGATAATCAAAGAAAACAAATGACAAAACACAACATTTAACCTGGGAAACCCTTTCGGGAAAAAATCCAGCACAGTAAATTCTCTCTTATCGCATTAACTTAACCATTTACAATACAATAATGTACTTCCAAGTTATGTTTTACCCTACTACATCTCTAGCTATTTGTAAGCAAAACAATAAGAAACCATCAAAGTGGTTTTACAATATAATGGGTACCAAAACCATGGGCTAATAAACACCCATAACGGTTCCCCATATATACATATAGATAAAAATAGCATATCTATACTCCCGAAAAAATAGGGATTCCGAAAAAAATTTGCTAACGCTTGTGGAAGAGGTGTACAGTACTCCTGGGTATATAGTATACAAAATATACAACAGATTCTAACATCAAAGTAATGTGTTACAAGAAGACATCAATGAATATTTCCAATTATATGAGTTGTGCCAAACAATGATTTTGGGATTTGTGGAGGATGAAAGGTTTTTTAGTGCTTTATCTTTTTATAAAATCAAAACTTAGAAACATGTTGGATAAAAAACTTGAAATTTGCATGAGGTGTTATGTTTCTCGCTACTCCTTGGAAACCTTTCCTTTTGACAGAGCAATTGCGCATAGGAATTCCCTTGCCAAAAGAAGAGGTGTAAATAATACAGCTACAAGTAAAAATGTTCTCAACGATGAGACTGGAATTGGTGTGTCATCAAACTCTGCATAAGAGAATATCAACTTTGAAGAAGTTATTGATAATGGATTGTTTTAGATTTAAATAGGTATCACCTTGACCTTACTTTTATTTTTTATCACCTTACATTTTAATTGTTGTTATTTATTCAATTTCATATTAATAGATTCAAATATAAAATTTTATAGTTAGACGTAACACAATTGTAACTCTATAGATGAAAATATTGACTATGAGGAGGCTTTTTAACATATTTTGTTTCACTGGGATGGGAATGCTAACAGAAGAGCAACCCTAGATTGAAGTAATAAAAGCCAAATACCTAGTTCAGCAAAAAGTGAATTCTTTCCTTTATGATGATTAATTGCTTCGAGGCTCTGTTTTCTAGAATAACTTGACTCAAACGAGGAATTTTATCAAGCAAGGATGTAAATAGAAAGTGGGAAATGGCAATGATATTCAGTTTTAGAGTGATAATTGGACTAATTTCAATTTAAATGATAAATTTGGCTCTATAAAGGATATTTTAGTTCACAAGTATGAAACTAAAGTTAAAGACTACATTGAAATGGCGAGAAATAGACAAAGATGGAAGTAGCTTAGTGTGGAGATGGATGATCTAAATTCCATGATTTCCTCACTCCAAGAGTAGTTATATATCATCCCACTAAATCAAATTAATGACAAGGATGATCTTGTTTGGATCAACTCATTTGATGGAGAATACACTGTCAAATCAGGATATAATTCTTTTTTTGGAAATATTCATTGTGATTTTAAATGGAGTAGAATTTGGTTGCCTGAACTAACTCCCAGAGTCAATTTCTTCTTTTGGCTTGTCCTCAGAGGAAGAATTCTCACAAATGGCATTTTAATCAAGAGAGATTTTATCATGCCAAACATGTGTTGCATATGTAAAAAGGAGGTTGTGGACATTAAACACCTTCTGCTACATTGTGAGTTTGCTTCAAAGATCTGGAATTTTGCTTTTTCAAGATTCAATATCTGTTGGACATTACCAAAGGAATTTTCACAAACTTGGGAACAATGGGACCCCCATACAAACATTGCATGGTTAGGAGATTATGGAAACTAAATTTGCCTCATAAATTTGGAGAATCTGGAAAGTCAGGTTTGATATAATATTCATAAACAATAGGTAGATTTGTAAAACAAGCTTCAATAAGATTGGTAATGCAGTTAAAGATAATATTGAAAGATTTAAACCACCTAAGAACAAGAAATATCCTAAAATGAAGAGGTTATCCTTTCAAATTGGAAGATTGATATTGAAAATGTTCAGAAACAAAAAACTTCAACCATCGACAGGTCTTCAATACACTTGATCCACCCTCATAATTCTTGGTATAAACTTAATTTTGATGGAGCCTCTAAGGGAAACCTAGGTGCAACTGCTGGTGGAGAAATTATACAAGATCACAAAGGTTGTTTAATTGTTGCTTATGCAGGCGGAGTGGGACACCGGACCAACCATTATGCTAAAGCCTTATCATCTTTATGGGGTTGAAGACTTGCTAAAGAATGCAAAATTTTAAACATTATTATTGAAGGAGATTCCTTGAATGTAATAAATCATTTAAATCACATTTATCCTCCAAGTTAGACAATTAAGGATTTTATACAGGAGTCTATAAATATTTGTAATACCTTCAATAACCTTAAAATTGGCCACACTTATAGAGAGGGAAATAGTGTGGCGGACACTTTGGCTAATTATGGAGTTAGTAACAACTTCATCACTTGGTATTATGAGGAAAATACCCATATTGAAGTACAAAACTCTATCACCAAAGATAAATGTGATAGATTACATCTCACATAGAATCACTTAGGAGATTTCATGTGCTTTATTAGAAATTCAAGTTAGCACAAGTGAGAGGAGTATATGCATTTATAATCATAAAATTTCACATGCTCGATGGGTATGTAGATGGATGGTTAAAAAGTGGTTCATGGAAGACACAAACAGCTTAGTCATGGGTTTCAAGCAAGTTACATGCAAAGGTAGGAAAATGGGGGGAGCTCCATGCCAAATCAAACCCAACTATGATCCTGCATGGAAAGAAAACATTGAGATATGTAACTACCTATAGATTGGGGGGTCACTAATTTCATTGAGAAATTCCAAGGGCACGATCAGAACATTTATGTTTTTTTTGTTGCAAATTGGAAAGAGCGAAAGGTAGATTATGGTGGGCAAAACGTGTTGATGACAGAGGAGCTTATTGTTGAGGTTGCAGGCCTCACTTTGGATGGAATCGGATTTTTTAGTAAGAGAGTGGATAAAAATGTAGAAGTTAAAGAATTTTTTGAAATAGGGGAGGAGCTTCAATTTGTAATGGCGGGTATAAAGGTTAGTTCCATCCTAGAACCTTTTGATTAAATTGCTGAGATGGTGGTTCTCTTTATTTCACTTGAAGGTAGATACATCCTTATCCCCACAAAGCATTTGATTTTTCTTAACCATTTTAGAAGAAACCTTCTTGTTTGCTTCCCGCATTATCTCTTAAATTCAATGGAACGTTCCATTCTTGATTTCCAAAACCACACCTGGGCCATTCCCCTCCATTAGGGACTGATCTTCCTTCTTCATAGACATTGCATTGCCCAATACTATGCCATACCTGCTACCCCTATCGTCCTGCCCATTCCCATTAACCCTATTCCTACTGTCACCCCATTCACCTTCCCAACCAAAGGAAAATCAAGAATAAAAATCCTTCCTTCTCCAATTTGAACCCCTCTCCCTCTGCAGAGTTCTCAGGAGCAGTAAAGAGATTGAAATTGCCCATAATGTTGGACATCAACAATACAGGACAAGATAACACTACTGAACACGAGAAGGGGAATCTTATTCACGTGATGGAAATCATGGAAAAAGAGGTGGAGAATATCAAAAAGGACATGCATCAGCTGATTAAACAAAGGGGTAAACTAAAATTGAATGAGAATGTTGGTATTGGTGAAGAATAGATAAATGAAATTTATGAGAAATTGAATTCCCTGGACAATAGACTAGGGAAATCTAAGGAACGGCATAATCACAACATTTCAATTTTCAAGGCTATATGTGATTTTCTAGAACAACATGTCAGAAGCATTACTATGCTCAGTGGCATCTCAGCATACATTTAGGGCACTAGTGTTAAAAGGAACCATATCATTTCCTAACTTGATACTAATGACCCTACACATATCACTACTCTGGCGTTATTTACCTCACTTCAGATTGTTAAATCAAGAATCGACAGGGCTTCGAAGAAATAAATTTCTTCAGAGCAGTCTGGTTGCAATCAGGATGTTGTTTTGTTGTTAGTTTTTTGTTTAACTGTTGCTTTTTAGCAGTTCTATACTTATCATGCTCTTTCTTAGCAGTTCCTTTTTTAGCTAATGTTTGACTTATTCTAATATCTGTATTCTAATCCTTTTTTGCTACTTTCTATTGTTTATCTGGTTGTTGAGAATTTTTTGTATCAGGGTATAATCCCTTTAAAACTATTTGTCATTAATAAAAAAACATATTTTATTTCAGCACTAGTTAGCATTGAAGATGTTATAGGTATATATATTTACATTTATTTAAATACAATTATTTATTAAAAAAAATTATATTATTTAATTGTTATTTTAGATTTTTCAAACTGTTTTGATGTTGTGTTTGTGACATGCATTTGTCGAATACTAATTTGCAAGGCCTTCAAATTTCATATTTGCATATTCTATCACTCTTAGTCTCTTCTAGATTTACAAACTTCCATTGTCTAGACATGCACAGATTCTCGTTTTCTTTAATTTTCTTTAATCTTTATGTTTCTTCCTTCATCTACTCAATCAATATTTCATATTTTCTTTATCGAAAACGTGGGTTGACATCCATCTGAGGAAGCTCTCACTTCTCAAGGCTAACATTGTCAGGCAACTCACCCATCCATATACTAATCTATTTTTCGTGTTGAGTTCTCGGGAATCGAAAGTCATCTAGCTCGCTACGAAGGATGATTTCTCATTTTATTTCCATATGCTTTGTCACACCCATCTAGAAGACAAGAGGCACCTTAGTTTACTTTAATTTTCTTTAATCTTTTTGTTTCTTCTTTCATCTGCTCAATCAATATTTCATCTTTTCTTTATTGAAAACATGGGTTGACATCCATCCGAGGAAGATCTCGCTTCTCGGGACTAACATTATCAGGCAACTCACCCATTTATATACTAATCCATTTTTTGTGTTGATTTCTCTAGAATCGAAGGTCATCTAGCTCGCTGCGAAGGATGATTTCTCATTTTCCTTCCATATGTTTTGTCACACCCATCTAGAAGACAAGAGGTACCTTAAACCCTATCATAGCTAGAGTTTTTACAATCATGTTTAATTTATTTTGGTATTTGCAAAATTCTTTGATGTAGTGTTTGAACTTTGTGGCATGAATATCAAATTACATGTAAAAATTGATATTCCCAAAAAATATTACATTTACAAGTAGAGAGAAAAAGATATTAAGAAGTTTTAAATGTGAAGAAACCTGATACAGAGTTCAAATTTTACAAGTAGAGAGAAAAATATTTTACTGTATTAAGATGTCTTTGTCATACCACATTCCAAAATTTCTTAAAACATTGTTGTTTAAATCCATTATCACCATCCATGATCATGCTAGAAGCTACATATATGTCTAAATACAATTCATCGTCATCCATATCTATTTTAATGTCATCAACCTCATCTAATGTCATCATCATTACAAGTAGAGAGAAGAATATTTTGAGAAGGTTTAAATGTGAAGAAACCTGATACAGAGTTCAAATTTGACAAGTAGAGAGAAGAAGATTTTACAGTATTAAGATGTCTCTATCATACCACATTACAAATTTTCTTAAAACATTATCGTTTAAATCCATTATCATCATCCATGATTGTGCTAGAAGATACATCTATGTCCAAATACAATTCATCATCATCCATATCTATTCTAATGTCATCATCCACATCTAATTTCATCATCATTACAAATAGAAAGAAGAAGATTTTGAGAAGGTTTAAATGTGAAGAAACTTGATACAGAGTTCAAATTTTACAAGTAGAGAGAAGAAGATTTTAATATATTAAGATGTCTCTTTCATACCACATTCCAAATTTTCTTAAAACATAATCATTTAAATCTATTATCATCATCCATGATCGTGCTTGAAGCTACATCTATGTCCAAATACAATTCATCATCATCCATATTTATTCTAATGTCATCATTCACATCTAATGTCATCATCATTACAAGTAGAGAGAAGAAGATTTTTTTGTATTAACTGGAAGAGAAATAATAATGTCTAATGTTTAAATCAATTATCATCATCGATGAATTATCATTATCATCTATCACTATTATATTCGTAACCATCACATCCATATCAAACATAAACACCATATACAATCTAGAATTTCTATATATAAATATAACATATAAAAATCCAGATTGCAACATAATACATGTAAAAAAATAAAATTACATTAAAAGTAAAACCATTGCATCAATCCATTGTATATTCAACTCCAAAAAATCTTCAAATTAAATAAATATTCAAGTTTCGTTTTTCAATATATAAAATATTTCAATTTTCAATTTTTCAAGTTCCTCACACCCACTAGACTAGTCACTATTTGTTCAATCATTAACTTTTTCCCTAGACACACTGGTACTTTCCTTTTGAATTTTTGTAGCGTCCTTTGTGCCGCTTTCCCTAATGGCTTGACATCTTATATTTTTTGCTTGAATAATCTCATAACTAATCAAATCCTCCACAGCAATGTCTAGATTCTTTACGATTGCTTCTTCTTCCTTTGTAGCATCTCCATGGGATGCCAAAGAAGGATCTGCAGTTGTCTTTGCCTTGAACAAAATCTCAGGGTGGAAGCCATTCTCTTTAATTATCCACTTAAGTGTATTGTTTTGTTTGTTAACTAAAACAATATTTTCCTTCATCTTTATTGTTGCAGATAAACAGTTCATAGCAGTTTCCAAGTGAACTTGGAACACCTTTGCTTGACTCTTTAAATTTTCATATTTCAACTGTAACAAAAATAGTGAGCTCAATTAAACATATTACTAAAATAAATAAAAATTCAAATTAATAAAAAATATTGTTTTAAATTGATAATACTTACAATAGCACTATCTCTTTCGGCATTTGCAATTGCCACCAAATCTTCATCCTTCGACCATTTGTTGAAATGGCCCTAGGCTTCAGCACTAATATTTTCAATTTGTTCAATACTTTATCTAAAATATTGTTGTTATAATTGTTGTTATATTTGACAGTCCCACATTATGCTTGGATGAGTAAGGCATCCACCTTGGCAGTTGATTTTGGATTGCCGCATATAAACTATCCCTTTGCCAATGGTTATCATAATGACTTCTTATCTCATTGATTAATACTTTCGCCCTTCGCTCCCATTGTATGAGTTGACTGATATGAGGCATAATAAACTCGTTGACATGGGCTTCACAATCATAACAAATCAAGCTCTCCAAAGGAAATGATGGAAATTGTTCACTATCTATATCCGAAGAGGATGATGCCGATGGAGAGGTATGGGGGCTTTCGGGTCAAGTAACGTTTGCTGCCTCTTTTGCCTTTGGGTGCCTTGATCCTATTTGTGATAAAATAAATTAATATTAAAATTGAAATTGAAATGTAAAAAAGTGAAATAAAGTACACTGAAATAGAAATATACCTGTTGGCCTTGAATCATATCACATGTGTTGAAAAAACATGTTGGGTCATTGCTATCAATGCCCAAATAATCTTCATCTAAATTTATATTATTTAAAATTGATTGGCTCGTTGCGTTGGGCCAACCACTGAGAGAGGGTTGGAATTAGAAATGAAGAGGCAATGTTTAGTGTCCCGCTAGGGGCCAGAATTGGCATGTGTTTACCAATGGTCTTTTTACCTGAACCTCTTGTGGGCATTTTGAACTGTAATGATGTTGTTGGTGGAGGACGTGGTAGTGGCGTTATTTGAATAGACAGAGAAGGACTGTTATGTACTGTAAAGTCCAAGAACAATCAATAAAATCATTACTAAATTATATGAAAAACTATTAAAAACTACACAAAATCTACTAAATTATATGAAAAACTTACACAAAAGCAATAAAAATATACTTTGTTGAGGGGCTACCTGTCGTTGTACCGAAGGTGGCCATGTCGGAGTTTGAATTGATTGTGTTGGAGTTGTGGGTGGCTGGTATGGTGGAGCAGGGTGTTCCAATTGCTTTGGTTGATAATCGACAATTGCACACGATTGGACTGAGTGAGTTGGCGATGCCTGTTGAGAAGCATGTGTATAGTCCAAAGTCCCTGCAAGTGCAGCAACTGCATGTCAATTCAATATGGTAAATGGTAAATGGTAAGTGTAAAAAATCATATATTGAATGTTAAGGGTATTATGTCTTTGTCGTTTAACTAATGCAAACACTTGGGGGTTAGGTGATGAGTGAGCTTCTATTTCAGATTGGGAATCTCCCAATGCCTCAACATATTGTTGGCCTCTTCCTCTTGATGTTGTTTTTTTCGTGGAAGGGTCTCCAAAAATATTCTCTGCATACGGTAAAAATTCAATCAGAAGTACATAATGTTAGTGCATAAAGATTCAATCAAAAATATAAACTATTAACCTTACTAACTTTGAAATATAAACTATTAACCTGTTGTTCTTCAAATGGAATTGACAAATTCTTCATTGTGTCATTTGTGCAAGTGAGAGTTGGTTCGTCTTTTAAATTAAAATATGCCTTGTAATAAAGACCAAGGAGATAGTGGAATAATAATTGGTTTTTCAGCAAGTCTTGCATTTGTAATGTCAGATTTTATCTTATTAGATAAAAATGTGCACCAATCAAATTTTTGCTTTCCGATCGATGCAAGAATGTATGCAATAGCCCAATTTTGAATATCAATTTGTCGACCCTGGAGAACAATTCTGGCTTGAAAAAAGAAATCATGGTAGCAAGAAAGTGGTGTGCAATTCCTTGCATATCCACACCTCATCTTGACTTGTTGACATGAGCTACAAAAAAGTCATTGGAATTAATATCAAAATAAAAATCTTTCAAAGGAAAGCGGGTTACACGTACAATCAACATGGAAACCGAAATAAGATTCGAGGTAAATCTTATCATCTTCAGTGAGGGTTGTTTTTGTTGTTACACTAGGCGAGTTTTTAAATGGAAGGCTTGTCAATCGATGGATATCAGCTGGATCAACACTAAACCTGAATGTACTACCATCTTCCAAAGTAACAGTAAAATGACCGTCATCTAAATTAAACGATAAGAGAAGGTAGTTAAGAATGTCATGATCTATCTCGAACTGGGGCATGTTAACGAGCCCTACAAATTCACATGCCTCTACAAAATCTTTGTAATTTTCATTCATTTACAAAACATTATAAATGTGCAGGCACATCAAGTTCCTATATTGAATCTTGCCCTTGGGTAGGACTTAGGGGGTTGTCAATGCCTGGTTAGTTTGATTTTTTATTGGATCTTGAGCTTGAGCAGCCATAAGTACTTGAGCTTGATTGGCGTCTGGAGATGTGGATTTTGTTGTGTTTGGTTGGTGTATTGATGTACAGTACCTGTAGCAGTTAGCACTCGGAGAATGGAGAAAAAATTGGGATCCGGGAAGTGTGAACGTGAAAATGAGAGCCGCAGGGTATTTATAGGGCAAAATTAGGGTTTTCCGAGCTATGGACGCATGACAGCAAGGGTTGTTATCGTGTGTCAACAACCCTTGTTGTTGTGCATCAACAATTCTTGTTGGCACACGCAGGGTATTTATAGGGCAAAATTAGGGTTTTTTGAGCTGTGGACGCACGACAGCGAGGGTTGTTATCATGTGTCAACAACCCTTGTTGTCGTGCATCGACAATTCTTGTTGGTGCGCGTCAACAAGAATTGTTGACGTGCGACAACAAGAATTGTTGACGTGCAACAACAAGATTTGTTATCGCATGTCAACAATTCTTGTTGATGCGCGCCAACAAGAATTGTTGACTCACGACAACAAGGGTTGTTGACGCACAACAACAACCCTTACTATCGGGCGACAACAAGGCTTGTTGGCGCACGTCAACAACACTTGATGTCGTGCGACAACAAAAGGTTGTTGACGCACGTCAACAAACCTCATTGTCGCATGACAGCAAGGGTTGTTGACGCACGTCAACAATCCTTGTTGTCGTGCTTCAACTATGCGTCAACAAAACCTTCTTTTCTACGTCTGCTTAAATAAAACTTGCCTCTGGGCCCTAGCTCTCCCTTAAAAAATATCAGGCAAAAATTTTGTTCTAAAACCTAGGAAAATTTTCCTTTCCAGCGAAAGTGGTTCAAGGCATATTCGTCAGGGATTTTCCACTTCCAATTTACCAGAAGCTTCTTAAAATGAACCCTGTAGAGAGTTGAATAAGGCATGCGTGCATGACCCATTTCCTACACCATTTATAGAAGAAGTCTTAGAAAATGTGGCAAGAAGGGAAGTATATTCATTCATTGATGGTTTCTTTGGGTATTATCAAGTCATAATTACACCTAAAGGTCAACCAAAAAACAACATTTGTCACCGATTGGGGATCTTTCATGTACACAGTAATTCCATTTGGACTAAAGAATCCACCCGCAGTCTTCAGCATAATCATGATCAATGCATTCAAGGAATTTATCCATGATTTCTTAGAAGTTTATCGAGATGACTAAACCGTATATGGATTGTTGAAAAATCACATACAAGTATTAAAATTAATGTTCCAAAGGTGGCGCACCTTACAAATATCATTGAATCTCAAGACATGCATTTTTGTTACACCATTTGGGACACTACTAGGCCACATAATTTACAAGGAAGGATTATTGATAAATCCAATAAAAACATTCACCATTATAACACTTCTACCATCAAAAACACAAAAAGATATAAGAACAATTCTTGGATATACATGTTATAAAGAAAATTCATAAGGAAGTATGCAGAGATCAATGCACCACTGGAAGAACCACTAAAACAATGATCAAACAAGTAAATAGAATGGACCAAAGCATGTGCGGATGCTTTTGAGATACTGAAAGACAAGATCTTGAATGCACCTATCCTAATCTTCCCAAGTTGGAAAGTACCCTTTCATATTCATGTGGATGCATTGGGGATAACAATAGGAGTAGTTTTAGAACAATGGTGAGAGAAAATAGATCATCCCATAGCATTTGCAAGCCGCAAATTAGCTAAAACCGAAAAGAACTACTCAATAACAGAGAAAGAGAGAGAGAAGCTCTAGGTATGGTGTATGCACTAAAAAAAATTAGACATTACTTATTGGTAACACCATTTGTATTTTATACTGACCATGAACCCTTGAAGTACCTTCTAAATAAACCAATCCTAAAAGGAAGAATATGCATATGGCTGATGTTATTCCAAGAATTTGACTTCACTATCTCAGTCAAGCCGGGGAAATTAAATAATGGGCCGGATTATCTATCAAGGATTGATACGGGAGAAGATGCAGGGCCAATAGATGATGAGTTTCTAGGGGCACATCTATTTAGGATGGAAGTAATTCCTAAGAACTAGATGATATAGCACAATTGCTGACCACAAGAGAGTTTTATGTGGACTGTACAAAACAACAAAAAATGAACTTATCACATTGATACAAAGATAACTATACAAAAAGGGACAAGATGAAGTCCTGAGGCAGGTAGTCCTGGAATATGAAAAAAAGAACATCTCAAGAAAAGCTCGTGAAGGAATAGCAAGAGGACATAATGGAGGAAATGCAATGACAAAGAAAATAATGATGGCAGGACTAGTAGCCCAAATTGTTACGCGATGCACATAATTATGACAGACCCTATGATATTTGTCAGCGGGTAGGAAAACCCAATGCCAGAGATGAAATGCCTTTAAGGCCAATACTTGCATCAGCCCCATTTGAAAAATGGGCAATAGATTTTATCGGACCTATAAAACATGTTGCAAAACACTCACAACCGAGATTTATCATTATAGGCACATAGTATCTACCAAGATGGGTAGAAGCCATGCCTACAAAAGATTGTATTGCAAGAACCACGACCAAGTTTATCTATGAAAATATTATCACTAGATTTGGATGTCCACTAAACATCACAAGTGATCAAGGAAAACTCTTTGTGAATGCCACAATCAAAGAACTTTTGGAACATTTCATGATAAACCACAATAGAAGTACGCCTTATCACCCACAGGCCAATGACATAGTAGAAACATTCAATAATGTGGTGGAAAAGGTACTAACCAAAATATGTTCCCTACAAAAAGCAGATTGGGATTTAAACAAACCTGCAACACTATGGGCATTCCACACAATGTATAAAAGGATAACAAAGTATTCTCCCTTCCAATTGGTGTATGGGTTAGAAGTTGTGGTGCTAATGGAGTTCATACTCTCAAGTCTTAGAGTGGTCATAGCTTTCTGAATAAATGAAGAACCACTGATGCACGAATGGTTAATTGAATTAGAGAAAATGGATGAAAAGAGGTTCATAGCCGCATACAACCAAACACAAAAAAAATGCAGACAAAAACCATGGCATGACAGACATTGTAAGCACACAGAGTTTGACATGAGAGACCAAGTGCTACTTTATGACAGCAAATGGAAGATACCGGACAAACTAAAAATTAGATGGTTGTGGCCATACATAAAAATAGATTCTACCATCAAGAGCCACAAAATTACATACTCTCGAAAAAAAATCAGGTTATGTAAATGGGGCGCAACTAAAGAAATATCACACCACACATTGATTAAATGATTCAAAAACCTTGAAAAAACTATATAAAATAAAAATAAAAGAAAAATTAAAAAAATTAAAGAAAAAGTAGAATATACATATATATATATATATAGAGAGAGAGAGAGAGAGAGAGGAGTCTTAAGGTTTTTTTATCAAGGATTCCAGACTCCACAAATATATTTCCATCTCCTATTCTAAGTCGTCCCTAAAATCACTCTACGACTACAAAATATCATATATTTGTGAGTTTGTTGAACAACCAAAGACTCGCATACAAATCTATCACAACAATATTATCCCAAACTCCTAACTTATATGAGTCATTAAAACAGCTAATTTATACAAATATAGAGAGAGAGAGAGAGAGAGGAGTCTTAAGGTTTTTTTTTACAAGGATTCCAAACTCCACAAATATAACTCCATCTCCTATTCTAAGTCGTCCCTAAAATCACTCTACAATTACAAATATCATATATTTGTTAGTTTGTTGAACAACCAAACACTCACGTACAAATCTATCACAACAATATTATCCCAAACTTTGAACTTATATGAGTTGTTAAAACTGCTAATTTATGCAAATATATTAAACCACATTAACAACCATGTGGAAACTGACATTATCAGCTAATATCCGTAACACTCCCCTCTTAATGCGAACATGGAAGAAGGGAAACAACATGCAAATGTTGCTCCCTATAAACAATTTAGACCAGATACAACTCCATCAAGTTTTCTCTTTACCTTCAAAAAGGCGTAGCCATGAGCTGAATTCCATGGGTCCATTCCCATTTCCTTGGTTCCCGAATTCTAAATCCTACAAATTTCTAAAACTTCTATCTGAACACTCTATATTGAGTTTACCTCGAAATCTTCACCTGCCCAACAAGAGCCAAATTCTTTTGAATATGCTTCTTTCCTCGATGTTACAGAAGAGGTTTGTTTAATGCACCAATAACACACTATGCAAAACAAGAACTCTAAATATAATACATAATCAAGTAAAACGTATGAAATCATGAATATATTGAAAACACAGACCACTATATAAAGCAGCCCGTTACTAGTGGCTTACGAGAGAGCATTGTTCAACCTCCTTCCTTTGTTGCTTCCATCCTCCAAATGTTTGCTGCTTGGAAAATTTGACTTTGAGATTTCATTTTACAAGATAGCCCTTAACAAACAACCAATAATACATCCAATTGAAATGCAAGAAAATAAAAAATTAATTTTTTCGATACTTTTGACTTTAACTATATGACATAACACAATCTTGGACAATTTTAACTAAATACATTACCGCTCAACATAAATCCAATTAAAGATTGGATTTAACAAACACTCACTCAAAGAATAAAACTAAGGGCAATGGACTCCAAAGCCCAAAGAACTAAATAATCATTTTTAATCACGTTAATGTGATTAAATTCCAATTTGGCTTTAAGCAATGATTGGCATTTTAAATATCTACATGTTAAATTATACTAGACTTCAATTTAAAACGGCAAACAAATCACAAGCACACCATGTAGACAATATTGTAAAGGCAAAAATAATTGAACTTGACACAGACCTACACACTTTGCTTATAAGTAACTTCCACCGTTTATCAAAAACCAGTGATGTGTAGAAGTGCGTGGATGGATGCATACAAATCATAGATGCGCAGCTACAGAAGACACGAGTGAATTAATATGGCCCATCTTGCAAATATACACGACACAACTGCAGAGGGAAAGATTATAATGCTTCCAACTTTTCGATGTAACACAACTTGTCTTATTACAACAATGTGCAATGTGTTGGAAACTGGACTCAAATGTCAATGCAGCATTGTGTGGAAAAAAATCTCGACCCTAACAGTGACAACAATAATGCAGGAAGCAAACGCCTATGCCGAGCCCAATGCTATCCAAACACAATAGCACGACCAAAATGATGCACATTGAAGGCAGGTTGATGGACTGAGTTGTCTAAGTTGAGTCTTCAAATCCACTAAAAACAGAACCATTCAAGGGAGAAGACCAAAGTTTGTGGAACGGTGGAAAGGGAGATCTGGACCAAGACATAGCAACACAGCCATTGCAAAGCCAAGTAACACCAGTAAGTCACTTATTAATGGATGCTCAGAACTACTAGGATGCACATGCAAATACTCAAATGTTGAGTAAGACAAAATGCAATAGAGAAGGATTTCCACACGCTGGAAGAAAGTCTACCAACAAGAAACTTGATTCACAAGTTTGAAACCCACGCAAGAGGACATGCAGCCAAAGCGGGGTCAATGTGGACCACAGATATGATGTACTACCCAAATCTGCCGAGAACAAACATATGCTTAAGTAAAACTTAATCTTTGTTTTTTTCACAAAACCAGCTTCACTCTTCACGGGGGCAAAATCAATGAATGCCCCTTTCAAATCAATTTAGACTTTCCATTAAACCACAAGCTTGCTTTAACAAGAAAGCTACTCTAATACCAAATGCTAATTTTCATAGGGCTACAGTCTACACAATATCAATGCACAATAATTCCTTCATAATATTAATATTAATATATTAAGTTCCTTCATAATATTAATATTAATATATTAAGTTCCTTTTAATAAGGATTCCAAACCCCACAAATATCTCTCCATCTCTTATTCTACGCCATCCCTAAAATTGCTCAACTACAAATATCCTATATTTGTGAGTTGGTTGACCAACACTCACATACAAATCTATCACAAAAATAATATCCCAAGCTACTTATATGAGTTGTTAAAACAGCCCATTTATACAAATATATTAACCTTCATTAACAACCATGTGAGTACTAACATCACTTCATCCAAAGACTAACCTGGCTATTTGAGTAATCCACGACTAACCTGGATATTTGAGTAGTCCAAAACTAACCTGGATATCAAACCAAATATTTTCTTACGGTGAAAATGAAAATACAGCAAAGATTATGGTTTATTTGAACAAAGTGAAAGACACTCAAGTTAAACATCCATGTCAGCACAAGGCGGCTTGTTCTATACAAAGTGAAGTAGCATATCATTAGAGGTGTGTAGAAATGAATCCAACTGTTAAAGGCTTGTTCTATACAGAGCAAAGTAGCATATCACTAGAGATGATGAAGAAATGGAACTTCAAACAGTCTGAAACTAAAACCAAGTAATACAAGGCAGCAATGAGGTAGCCCATACATACTTGAAATAGCAACACTTTCTCAAATCCTAGGAACAACATGCCCTTAGAAATAAGATAAACTGCATATTTGAGCAGTCAAAAAATAAAACGAAGTCAAACTTCCTTGAGGTAAGAATAAATAGACACCAAAGAACATGGTTATGAAAATTATTGCACTAGCAAAGTAGGACTACCGTGCTGAACATTCCTTTCAAGAAAAGGCTTGACCAAAGAAGCAGAGACTAGCAACTTCAACATAACCCTACTAACAGAATAACTACTGGGCACCAAAATTCAAATGTGCCGTTCTTTTTGAAGTAAGCTACATGAACACAATAATTTAGTCTAGTTAAATTTAGCTTGTCATACAACCAGGAGGTAAGTGTATTATAAACTTAAATGCAACATAACTTGCATCAGATTTATTTCTGAGGTCAATAACACCGGCCTATTTTAACCTAAATAGCAATTAGCAATCCTTGATACTTTGTGAATTGCCTCCTTATAATAAATCTCAATAGTTTCAACCGGATAACAGCGGCTAAATGCAAAGATATTAAACAACTCTGCTGAGCGTAAAAAATTCATCCTGAAAAATGGAGTATAACAAAACTTGTTCTTGAAAAAAATCACTATCTGCGGCTACAGATAACACTTAACACCCATATTAAAAATAGAACCAGACAGCTTAGACTGCTTATGCCTTCAATTTACCAAAAATCTTAGCCTTCTCTTGGGTTGTCTGAAACCTTCCATGTCCAAATTTAGAGGACGTATCAATAAATTTCAGCTTTATTTCTTCCAAGGCTGTGCGAGAAGTCTGTTTCAGCAATGATTGGCGCAAAGTAACAACTCGCTTCTTGGGACCAGCACAACACCCTTTAATCATTATGTAATCATCCCTAACAATACCATAGTGAGGAAATCCACCCATTGGAGTGATGTCCTTCTCAGTCCGGTCAAAGTCAGTGATTGTAGTATGGGATTCCTGGCCTGCCTTGCCAATCTTGTAGATCTTCTTATTCATTTCAGTACGATGATGATATCCATTCTGACCAGCCCTAGCAACTGTGAAGGAAACTCTGGCCGGATGCCAAGCACCAATACAGGCTACCTTTCGCAAACCTCTATGAGTTTTCCGAGGCAGTCTTGTTACACCCCACCTAGTTACCACACCTTCATATCCTTTTCCCTTTGTGACACCTATTATATCAATCATTTCATCCTTTTGGAATAGAGCATCAATTGGAACCTGTTTCTCAAAGAAACTGTATGCATAATCTACTTTTTGTGGAATCGTTCCTCCATTCACTTGGATTTCCATCAGGTGAGCCTTCTTCTGCTTCAAACCCTTCATTTTCTTAACCTGGAAAATACAAAATGAAAAAGAAAATGTAATTACAAGATAGCAGTATGAAGCATTTAGAAATAAGAGATTAATTTCAATAATTCAATCCCATTTCAACATAAACACCTTCACAACACTCGCAGCATGTATAAAAGGTAAAGGTCCTTAAAAAATTTGTAATCTTTAGATTTCAACCTTGTGACCAAGCTCAAATATAAACCTAAACCTCGCCAATCCATGTACACTAGATGTGCAGCATCCGCAAACCCATCCTTGCAGGGATTGACAATATATTATCTATGATTTCAAGATACATATCCACAATCCATGGCTGAAAGTGAGACATGAATTCATCATGTGACACAGTGACATGGACAATAGTTAAAGCACATAGTAATGCACATCTCATTTGGACTAATGGGCATCTACTTTTGATGCTCAATTTTTTAGAATGCCTTGAAATCAAAGAAATTTATTAAGCATTCATCCCCTTATAATCTAGTTATTATATCTACTTTGAACATTTGATAGTATTTTGGATGTCCAGTGTCATTTAAGCACAAACAGTGACAGATAAAATAAAAACTATGTTGCTCCATCTATATTATTTCTTGGTCTCTAAAAAACTTGTCTTAATCACTCATCAATGGGTGTATGCAACCAAAGAACATCAAAAAAAGCAAAAATCAAAAACAGAATAAGAGACTAAAAACACAAGCTTTCAGATTTCTTTGAAGATTAAAAGGGGGCAAGATCTGAGGGAAACAAACTACTTTGACCTACATGTACAAATAAATAATTTTTCCACCTAAACCACCATTGTTTAGTCCAAATGACTGATAACAAACAGATTCATAACCTAGATCCTGTGACAGAAATAATACTAATTTTTGGGGTTGTTGGGTTTCCATTTGAATATGACGGGAGCCTTCAACATATATCAACACAGAAGATGCAATTTCTGATAGTATAAAACAGAAAACTATTCAGATGCAGATAAGTAGCACAGTATGCAACTCATACCCATGTGCACAACTCAAACTAGATTAGGATTCATACTTACATATGTACAGAAACTAGTAAAAGACCCCACTTTTGACTCCAAAGCAGGCAGCCACTTTCTCATAATTGATTCATCTGGACGGCAGTTTGCAGCCTTACAATTCCTCCAGAGTAGACAAGTACAAAAGTGCAGAGGGGACAGTCCCACTACGGGATGTATGAGGTACCGGCATCTTACCCAGCCAGAAAATTTGAATTTTCTGTTTTATGTTTTAAAAAGGTTAAAAGTGGAATTTTTAAATATTTTTAAAAACATTCCAAACTCTAAGTGACACTCTCAAATTCTTTTTAAACGATGACACAATTACCTCACATTGCATACTCCTGAAACTCTAATTATAAAAAATATATTTCATTGTAACATTCCCACAATGTACTTATTCTCAGTTCCACCAATGAATATCATGATATTTGACGTTGAACTATAAGTAAATTTGTGGCTATTAACTTATTTTGTTTGCAATATGCATTTTATATGGTTAATTTCGCTTACTTGACTATTTAATATTGAAAATTATTTTTGTACCCAAAAACAATCTTTCACAAGCGTACCAACCATGGTTGTGGCCTCTAAATCTAAACAATTAACACATCAGCTCTATGTTGACCAAACAAAACCTTATCGGTGCCAATAAACACTTCAAATTTATTTGACTGAAACCATTTCCAGAGAGCAATATAATTGTGACTATTCTGATTTATCTTATTTTTGTGTATACATTGTAACATTCCCATGATGTGCTTATACTAAGGTCTATCAATGAATATCCTGTGATTATCCACAAAATTTACAGATAATCCAATGTTACAATGTCATTGTAACATTGGATTATCTGTAAATTTTGTGGATATTAATTTATTTTGTTTATTCTATTGATAATAAATGGTTAATTTTGCTTTTTTGGCTATTTAATATTTTATATATTTTTGTACCCCCAACAAATCAAGTACAGGCATACCGGCAATGGTTGTGGCCCCTAAATCTTAAGAGTTAACACATGGGATCTACTTCAAACAGCCGTAACCTTGTGGGTGCCAACCAACACTGATACTTCAAAACGCCCTAACTTAGTGGTTGCCAGCCAACACTTAAGATTTATATGATTGACGCTATTCTATTATTAGGGCACAACCTAAAAAATATACATGCATTACATTATGATGGACTACATATTGAATAGACACTCCTTATGACCTTAGCTTTTCATGACTGTCACATCTTCAATATTATCTTCTAACAGCTAAGGCTGACATCCAAATAGTCCATATCTTCAACAATATTTAGAAGCATAATATTTTTGTAAGGGAGAGTCCGTATGTATAGAAGGGTATGCTGGCTAGGGTATGACCTGAAAAATCACCTATATCGTCTATCCTTGTATACGCCCAGATGTAGTATTAACGCAACTGATTGTATAAAATAAATAACGTTCAATAAATAAACCTGTGTATGTGTGCAGCATTATAAACAGAAAATAAGCAATGTGCTAACTGATTTCTTCCTTGTTGTTCAGTGCAGTTCAGGTCTAATACACAATAAACCCCACAAAATGGTAATTCTCGTACCTGGGTATGAGCAAGAACCCTAATTACAGAGGCGTACTTTTTCATCTTCTCAAGCTCGACCTGGATGTCTTTCTTACCATCTTCAGACTCATACTTCTTTGAATACTTGGTGAAGGCCTTCTTCTTGGCCTTGTACCAGTTCTTGTAGAAGCGCCTCCTTAACTCTTCGCTGAGATGCTGAGCCCACACAGCGTTCAACGTGCGGAGACCGCGAGGGGTTTTGATGTAAGCCACCACACCCACGATCACCATGGGAGGGGTCTCCACTATTGTGACCGCTTCACAGGTCTCCTTCTTGTGAAGCTCTGCAAATTATCCATATGACCATAAGCTAAGATTGGGAAAAAGAAAACAATAGGTATAAAGTACAGAAGGAATGAGAAATCGGCTTACTAGATCCGGGCTTCTCCACCTCTCTCACGATGTGGGTCATGCCGGCCTTGTAGCCCATGAACGCCGTCAGCTTGCAGGGTTTTGATGGGTCATCCCTGGGGAATGACTTCACTGTCATTCAATACAATCAGACCAAGATTGGACCTCAGTTTATGTAGATGATAAAGTATACTGATGTTCAGAAACAGTAAAATAAAACAGAAATTTTCACTTATTTAATCGTACCTTTTCCTCTGTGACGACGAGCTCTCTTGCGAGGAAGGAAACCGAGTGATCCATGCCTGGGATGTTCGAACTTCCTGTGACTCATGCTGCTGCCGCCGCCGCTGCTGCTGCCGCCGCCGCAGCTGCTCCACCCGCCAACCCTGAACCGTCGAAATAAAACCCTCCCTTCTCTAAACCCTAATAATATGTATCGTTAAGAGCATGGTCCCATGGAGAGGGGGCTGCATAAAAATCTCAGCGGGTGCTGCTGAGCGAATTTAGGAGCATATTAGCTGTTTTTGGGTCCCATGGTGATAATTTTTTTATTAACATTTTCCGCTGAGAAATTTTCGTTTTTTTCAGTATCCACCTCCAAACCGCTGCTTTCAAATAATGAGCAGATGCAGAGTATATAAGCTGAAAATCTCCCTCCAAATTGACCAAAAAAACTGGCGGGAATGCATTTGGGTTGCCAGATAGACAAAAAAATGCCTAAACTGTAGCAGGAAATTGTCAGCCCCCCCTCTTCAGCCACCCCTTAAGTTGAACGGGCAGAAATTGTGGAGCTCCTACTTTCCTGGACAAGATTCGAATTTATCCTGTCGCTAGGTTGAAAATTTCAGCATGGGACCCCCTGACCTACTTATAGAATAGCAATACAAAACCTAAAAAAGTAATGGCATGAATGGGACCATGCCACTTATAGATTTAAGTGCGTATTAAACTCCAGTAATAAACATGAATGAGACAACCACCAGATTTAAGTGTAAAACTCAGCTAAATGCTTAAGGAAACATCTATGGTGCAAGATATCAAGCTTTTATTAACTTAAGATGAATAGATTACATGCATAAGCTACTTTGACTCTCAACAAAGATAAATACACCTAATTGGCAAAAATCAGTTAAGATTCCTTCTCCAAAAATAAAGTGGAAAAAAACAATTAAGATTTTCTATCTTTAAAATAGAATTAGGTGGCATTCATTTTTCTAGAACCAAAGGATTAGATATTGATTCATTCTCAAATAATTTGTGATCTTACTGTGATCGTTTTGCTCTCCACCCATTCTGGATTCTGTGAGAAACAAAAATTAATGTTCCTTTCCACAACGGCATTTTATCAGATTATAACAAATGGTACATTTCTTTCAATGTAGTACGCACTAATAATCAGAATTTACCCTCTTCTCGCATTAAAAGTTAACAGAAATTGCAAATGGCGTTGGTTGGACATCATCACGGATAAGATCATCGGATAAAATAAGAAAAACACTATCAACAGTTATAAAATTAACATAGTATGTATGTTTCAAATGTTGATTGTATGTTTTGTTGCAATATGCACTTAATTTCTTCCAATGTATGAAAGACTAAGTTTAGCAAACAGCAGTATGATTATTTCATACAGTTCAGTTCTATATTTAGGAAAATAGATAGAGTCAAATAAAACAAAAAAGAATTCTGTTTTGTATGCATGCACAGCATTCATTGAATATAGAGTCTGCAGTTTATTTTGGGAAGCTCTCTTTATAGTTGGATGTTATTTATTTATTTTTCAGCAGAAGTCAGTGTAAAGCAATTGTAATTGCTGTATGTGAATAACAGCTGGATTGTAAAGAGCTGAAGCTCTGTGACAGCAGTGAAGAAATTAATATAACTAAACACAACAGTGCTGATTTTGTTGAATACTCTGTTTTATTTATGTTTTATTCTATATTTGCTTTATTCTTAGTTATATAAGACTGCATAATTTCTATATGTTTCAGATGTTTAATGTTAATGTAGGTTGGTAATTATATTCCTACACTCTACTTCATTTGGTTCGCTCAGTTTTCATACATTCCTAGATAAAGAAGATATATTGATTTGTGCCAAAATTAACAAGTTTCTTATTGCTGTTAAGACATTACATTATTGAGTATTCTTGGTATGATGTCGATCTGCATTTTAAACTTTTTATAGTTTCAAAAAATCTATTAACGTCCCTGGTGACCAAGAAGAATGTAATGTTTTAACTTTTAAACTTTTTATTATCTTTTTGAGAATTATTCATTCAGGAAAGATACATTGAATTCGCAATGGTTATATTGTCGTTCCCTGTATGCCAGATGTAGAAGTTATAAAGTTATAAAGTAGAAAAGGATTAGAAAAATCTGTAAGGAAATAAAGATTATAACATGTATTTAGCAGTTTTTTACGCAGGAGGCGTGACTACCGCTCACACAAGCATGTCGACTACGGTCTCCTGGTTAAGCTGCTTGTTATTTCTGCTTGTCATTTCTGTTGGTCACCTGTCGTCCCCTCCTGCTTCTGCTACCTGTTTCTGGCTTCCGCCCATCTCCTTCCTCCGTCTTTCTCCATTTTAACAGTTGTTTGTTGCTTAGTTTATTTCCTGCTGTGGCAGATCTCTTCCCTCTGTTCATCACCATTTTCACGGTTACGTTGTTTATTTCCTGATTGCAGATCTCTTTCCTCTGTTTATCGCCATTTTATTGTTCGTTGCTCAGTTTATTTGTTGCCGCGGCAGATCTCTTTCCTCTGTTTATCTCCATTTTCACAGTTGTTCGTTGCTCAGTTTATTTGTTGCCGCGGCAGCCATGAATTCGTCTCCCAGGGAAAGTTCAAGGGATGAAAACGAGAAAACCACCTCTTCTTCTTCTTTTCGTTATGCTCCGTCCCGTCAAAACCCTTCCTTCTCGTCTTCTCCTTCTGCCTCTACTTTTTCTGCCACTGAATCGTCGTCTCAAGGAACTGCAAATCTCTCCACTCCATCGAACACACAGCAGCAGGCAAAAACAAAACATGGCCCAGCAAATCGAACAACATTTCAACGCCGTCAAGACACTCATCTTCTGTCAAGCGCCCCAGAGAGAGAATTGAAAGAAGCCACGAAACCCTTGTCGGAGACAAATAAGGTCGCTAAAATGAAAGAAACAGAAAAGAAAAGTAACGGCGAAGGAAAAGGAAAGGAGGGTAACTGTACCAGAAGGTGAAAAGTCCGTAAAAAAGACGACGACCTGCGAAAAAGGCAAGGGTTTGCCTAAAAATTTGGCCGGTTTTTATGAGGAGATTAGGAGTAAATTGCTCACTTATTTATAAGGTGTTGATAATCATGCTGGAAGACCATTTAATCTCTCTCCTCCTTCACACATTCTATAGAAAGCTGAATTACGAAGAAGTCTAGAATCATTTATAGAACCTGGCCATCTAGTAAACACATCCATGAAATGCATATTGCTATCAACAATCACTTGTAATGCCATACTATAATTGTGATCTCGATCATACCAATCAGATGAACACTCCTTAGGAGGAAGTCGGATTGGAATGTGAGTTACATCGATAGCCCCACAACAATTTGGAAAACCTCGTTTTCTACGAAATCCTTCTTTTACTTGCCCCAATGCCATATGCTCACTTGGCCACTGAATATTACTTCGAAACCTAATGTACATGACATTTATGAACTTATTTACAGTTCTCACTATGGTTGACTTTCCACAACCAAACAATTCACTAATGTTAACCATTGTCATTCCAAATGACAATCTTAACATTCCCATGGCCACTTGTTTTTCAACTGGAAAGACCCTGCCTTTTATAGAAGTGGCAAATGAAAAGGGTATTTCACCTTGTTTAAGGTCGTCATTCAATAGTTGACAAATATTTTGAAATAACATGTAAGGTATCCTAAAAATGTTGCGAAAACGTTGATCATCACATCTTACTTCAAAAATATAGTGGTTCCACCAGTGTATAGAACGTGGTTTGATATACCACTCACCTTGTATCCTGCCTGCCCATTCAAAACAAGATAAATCTGCATCAAGGATTTGACTTTGTTGTCCAAAAATAAAAGCAATAACCTCCATTTCCATGTCATCTGCATCCAAGTCATCTATCTTACGCTTCTTGAAAATGTATTGCGTATTTGTTGAATCTTGAAGATCATTCCATATTTGCAATGCTAATTGGACAATAATTGATGCATTTGAAAAGAATTTCAATTTTTCCATTGAAGTAGGATTCATTGTATGTAAATGGATAAATGTAAACCCTGTTCTCCTCCCTTCAAAAAAGCATACAAAATAATGCACCATTAAAATATATCAAATAACAAATGATGATACAACTGACAAATAGAAAGTTGAAGGCTTATAATTATATTAAATTGCAAGTATTGAAATACCATTGGATTTTAAATGTTACAAGATTATAACATTTGGATGTTGAAACAAGATAGTTTTATTTTTCATAATTACCAAGAATAACAAACAATTTGCAAAGACTTATTTATTAATGTACTTATTTCAATCTCATAATGTAAGTATCTAGAAAATCCACTAAAGAGCAAAAAACGACAACAATATGACAACATTTGGATGTTGAAACAAGATGGTTAACAAACAATTTTCAAATACATCTTTATTAATATACTTATTTCAGTCTCATAACAAGTAAATAGAAGATCCACTAAAGAGCAAAAAACGACAACAATATAATCCAAGTATGTGATTTAAAGATTTATTTGTCACTTGCAAATGACTCTGTCATCTTCAACATTGCTTGTCCAATAGCATTCATAGCTGAAACCATGTTCATTTGCACATTAATTTTTTGCTCCTCTATTTGAACAGTCTTTCCTCATTCTTAAATTTCCTTTCACGATCTATTTCATGGCGTTTCATACGCCCCTCTTCAGCCATTTGAAATGCAGAATTCACTAACTTGTTGCTTTCAACAATGTTGTCTTTAATACTTGTCGTTTTGTTGCTTGTTTTCCATTTTTCACCTGTTGAAAGTTTTTCCTTTTCCTTTCCAGTATTCAACGAGCTTTCACCAGTCATTGTTGGTAACTCACACTCTTTCAATGGCTCATTTTCAATTGGAGAACATCCACCCTCGGTGAATGCATACTGTGTGTCAGAAGTATCAATTGATATTTTACCAGGATTGATAGCTCGATCATTACCAAAGCTAATATCCATGGCATCAAAGAGTTCCATGGCAAAGTTTGCTGGAAGTTTATTTTCAGCTCTCTCTTGACCTGTCATACTCCAATAACTATCATGCCCAGAAGGTATATGCGCTTCATAGTCTCTTACTCTTTTGCAATCAGGTAACACATGGTCCCACTGATCTCGACATTGACTCGTTGTGCGGAGGAGCCCATGAGTACAACAATAATCTTCCACAATTCTCCATTTCTCATTCATTGTTATAGTTCTTTTCATTGTTCCACCGTTGAGGGGTGTCTTCTCTCAATCCGCTTTGTTCAATACGGAAAACAGTTCTGCGATGCTCCAACGAGCCTGCCCTTTGTGCAGGGAGGACAACTGAAGGTTTGATTCCTTGGCTATGTGGCTCTTTGGTTGACATTGCTGTATGATGAAGAGGGACAATCATTGATATGTTCCAAGTGATACCAGTTGTAGGTATGTTACTTCGTCAATTATCTATTTTCTGGATTTGGAACATAAGTGGGAAGTGAATACCTTCTCATTACTCATTGGTGTCTTGGCAAGGAGTAAGGGTAATCATCATCTATAGAATATATCTTCATCATCTGTTAGGTCATTTTGGGACAGCATTGTAGTGAACCTCCTAAAACAGCCTTACTGGGTTTGGAGATATAATGGATTATTCATGCAACAAAGAACAAAAAAACCTTCACTAAAACATTGCAATAAATAATTATACAATCAAATTTTAGATTTGACATGCTACATGAAACGTTTTCGAATAAGCCTATATTTATAGAAACAAACATATGAAAGAAATAAGTTCACAAAATAAACTAAACCCGCCATACCATCTATATATAAGCCCAAAGCATCTATATCGTTACTCATATCACATATTCTAAAATGCACAAAAATTAATAAAAAAAAATTGACAAGGCACTAAGAAAAGAAGCTTGTTAAGAGGTGTTATAATAGGCAGCGCATTTAAAACACCAGAAATTTATTAGTCCTTTACCTGGTGACAAAAAAAATAATCATAAAACTTAGGCTATGGACTGCATTCGTGTAAACTAGTCAACGGGCAAATATTATTAATAGTTACCAATGAATAATCTGAATAAAAATATCTGCATACAAACTTAAAATCTTAAGACCCTATAAATAAACCTTAGACTGAGTTGGACCACACTAATAAAGCGTTGATGGCATATTAACCAAATATCCTGAACCTCATTATCAAAACATTGCTCTGGACAAACTAAAACTCAAGTACAATCATAATTTTTCCCCAATAAGAGTTATAGTTGACAGAAGTCAAAAAACGTGACATTTGTGTTTAGTAGAGCCTACTTTTCAACACTGTGGATGGAAATTGGATTCTATAAGGAGCTCAATGCTTTTTAACAATATACACGAATCATGAAAGTTTTGAGAGGATCAATATGCAATTTTTCTTCAAACTAAATAGGCCACTATAATGAAGCCGTGCATTACACGCATAGTATAAAGAAAGCCCTTCCCAATTTAAATTGGAAAAAATGCCTGTCATATAAGTACATTGGGCTTGATCTACAGTCCGTGCAAGCTTCTAGTGGGGATTCAATGCATTATCATTGTTCAGCCTGGGAATCACATCGTCCATGAATGATCTTCAGGACTGCAGATTCACATGGGCCTTGGTCCAGATTCCAGTGCGAATTGCACCATGAAGTCATATCACTTCTTCAGGTCCCATGGGAAACAGCACCACAACATTTTTTGGAGGGGGGACTAGCGAAGGGGGCAATACTTAGGTAATGAGTAAGAAATATTGTGATAGTCTAGAGAGTACAAGATACCTTGGCATTGCAAATCAAAAGCATGGTCCATGTTGAAAAGTGAAAACCAAACTAGTTAGAAGATGATGGTTCTGTAACCATCCATCTTGTAACGATTTATATTTAATATAATTCCGTCTTATGAATAACAGTCATTAGGTTGGACATTGGTCAGGACACCATCTTTATATAAACATTTTTCAAAGACATTAGCCATCTAGGATTGGCTCACGAGGAAACCTAGTTTTGATTTTAATTCCTGCATATAGACAAATCTTTATTACAAAATTCTTTTTTCATTAAATTGATGTTAATATGTTCCACATTTTCCCAATCTTACATTACATGTTCAACGTAACTGGAGGTTAAGGCAGCGTTTTATCTTCTCTAGGTTGGTATGTAAGTTTTTCCTCCAGCCACTCTAGAGATTAGCATGGATCTTGGTGTCAGAAGCATCCTCCTCCTAAATTTACAGATCATCCAAGGTACAATGTCATTGTAACATTGGATTAGATCTTAAATTTTGTGGGGATATTAATTTATTTTGTTTTTCTATTGATAATAATGGTTAATTTTGCTTTTTTGGCTATTAATATTTTATATATTTTTGTACCCCCAACAAATCAAGTACAGGCATACCGGCAATGGTTGTGGCCCCTAAATCTTAAGAGTTAACACATGGGATCTACTTCAAACAGCCGTAACCTTGTGGGTGCCAACCAACACTGATACTTCAAAACGCCCTAACTTAGTGGTTGCCAGCCAACACTTAGATTTTATATGATTGACGCTATTCTATTATTAGGGCACAACCTAAAAAATATACATGCATTACATTATGATGGACTACATATTGAATAGACACTCCTTATGACCTTAGCTTTTCATGACTGTCACATCTTCAATATTATCTTTCTAACAGCTAAGGCTGACATCCAAATAGTCCATATCTTCAACAATATTTAGAAGCATAATATTTTTGTAAGGGAGAGTCCGTATGTATAGAAGGGTATGCTGGCTAGGGTATGACCTGAAAAATCACCTATATCGTCTATCCTTGTATACGCCCAGATGTAGTATTAACGCAACTGATTGTATAAAATAAATAACGTTTCAATAAATAAACCTGTTGTATGTGTGCAGCATTATAAACAGAAAATAAGCAATGTGCTAACTGATTCTTCCTTGTTGTTCAGTGCAGTTCAGGTCTAATACACAATAAACCACACAAATGGTAATTCTCGTACCTGGGTATGAGCAAGAACCCTAATTACAGAGGCGTACTTTTTCATCTTCTCAAGCTCGACCTGGATGTCTTTCTTACCATCTTCAGACTCATACTTCTTTGAATACTTGGTGAAGGCCTTCTTCTTGGCCTGGTACCAGTTCTTGTAGAAGCGCCTCCTTAACTCTTCGCTGAGATGCTGAGCCCACACAGCGTTCAACGTGCGGAGACCGCGAGGGGTTTTGATTGTAAGCCACCACACCCACGATCACCATGGGAGGGGTCTCCCACTATTGTGACCGCTTCACAGGTCTCCTTCTTGTGAAGCTCTGCAAATTATCCATATGACCATAAGCTAAGATTGGGAAAAAGAAAACAATAGGTATAAAGTACAGAAGGAATGAGAATCGGCTTACTAGATCCGGGCTTCTCCACCTCTCTCACGATGTGGGTCATGCCGGCCTTGAGCCCATGAACGCCGTCAGCTTGCAGGGTTTTTGATGGTCATCCCTGGGGAATGACTTCACTGTCATTCAATACAATCAGACCAAGATTGGACCTCAGTTATGTAGATGATAAAGTATACTGATGTTCAGACACAGTAAAATAAAACAGAAATTTTCACTTATTAATCGTACCTTTTCCTCTGTGACGACGAGCTCTCTTGCGAGGAAGGAAACCGAGTGATCCATGCCTGGGATGTTCGAACTTCCTGTGACTCATGCTGCTGCCGCCGCCGCTGCTGCTGCCGCCGCCGCAGCTGCTCCACCCGCCAACCCTGAACCGTCCGAACATACAAATGGTCCCATGGAGAGGGGGGCTGCATAAAAATCTCAGCGGGTGTTGCTGAGCGAATTTAGGAGCATATTAGCTGTTTTTGGGTCCCATGGTTATAATTTTTTTATTAACATTTTCCGCTGAGAAATAATAGGAGCCCATTGCAGTTTTATGGTCCCATGGACTTTCCTATGTGACGCTGAATACTGCTAGTTTTATACCAGACTTTTAGTAGTGCGTACACAAGGATCTCCAAATTTGTCTCTTGAAACCTCCATTGAGCAACTTTGTCGTCCAATGCAGGCCTGCAATATAACCCATCCAAAAATTAACAAAAAACAAAAAGTGAAACTTCAAATAAATATGTTGCCGCTGCAATCTTATCGTATAATTGATTTTATTCTTTGATTGAAGGATTAGATGGAAAAACTAGTATTGATACCTATTCTACAATGGACATTGCAGTGTTGGCCTTGCAATGACCATGAGTGAAGCTTCCACATTTCCCCCTAGGTGTTCCAAAACCAAACTTGATGGATGAGATGACTTGGCCTTGGACAATGCAACCGAAGTTGATGGATGAGATGACTTGGCCAAATGATGGACAATGCAACCGAAGTTCTGGCTTTGGTTTGGTCCCTTCTGATCCACTCTTTGCACTTAACTGCCATAAATCCACAGGTGGAGGATGTGTCTCTGATACATGGGAACATAAAGTGTTTAATGGGGTTATAGGACCGCACTAATGGGTAGTACTCTTTTTTGAATTTGGGTATGTCCTAAACTGACTGTATCTTATGTTGCACGAATTTTTTGCATCTCCGCCTTGAACTTAGAAACTTCCAGTGGACCAAAATTGTAACTGAGTCTCCAGCTTATCAATGTTATCATTGAGTATACAAGATAAGGCTATTGGGTACGAGATTAATCTATAATCTGGCATGCCTTCTATTGGTTAAAAGCAATTGGGTACAAGTTTTATCCATAATTTAGCATGTTTTCTACTCGTGAAGATAATTGGGTACACAGTATATGCATACTCTAAATTTCTTACACTGTTTCAATGCTTTCCCTACAACAAAGAAAGGGAATTAATGCAGGTCCACATTTAACAAACCTCGTTGAGATGATTGTCGAGGCATCTGAGACCATTTTCTCGTAGATCATCATCATACAGCTCAAGAATTACGTCTGACAATGCCATGGACCTATTCATCCATTTTTCTTTATGCTTACGTCCTCATTTCTTCTTCACTTTGACCTCTTGAATCTCTGCACCATTTCACATTCTAGCAGTTTAATTACAAGGGCCCATTCTAGACCCAACTATCAGCAGAGATGCCCACGTCTCAAATTTCAAGATAACAAGCTACTAAGCATCAAATTTTGATTATAGAAAAACTTTGTGGGTATATGTAAATAATATCCATAGTTATGAAAAAAACAGAGCAGTATGTATTTGAGGCCAAAGTCAATGAGAATAACCATTCTTGGTAGATTGAGATGGCACCTTGGTCGATCTTGGAGTCATGAAGGAGAGCAAGAGTTCGATCTTCCAGCGAATTGGGATGTTCTTGAGCATCTTCATGCAATTGGGTATCCATCCTGCTATCTTGATCAGCTGCTATGTGCATAATTCTTTAATGTTGTTACGAGGTGGTAATCAACTACTCTATGCATAATTCTTGGT
This sequence comes from Taxus chinensis, assembly GCA_019776745.2. Classification (NCBI taxonomy): domain Eukaryota; kingdom Viridiplantae; phylum Streptophyta; class Pinopsida; order Cupressales; family Taxaceae; genus Taxus; species Taxus chinensis. Next base: position 391,207,756 of record CM034148.1, read on the forward strand.
TTTGGTTGAAGTCCTGCCAATTATTTAAATTCGTGGCATTTTATAGAGTTGTCTGAAGAAGGTGGATTCGATAACAAACATGCCAAAGTGAAAGGGCTAGAGGCTAGAGTCATAAGATATTCGAATTTTCGTTCTATTTCAAGTAAAATCATTTCCAACTTGCGGTTAAGCGTGAAGAGTTTCCAGAGTGCTGAGTCAGTCCTTCTCTTTGGCTTCCCAAGTTGTTTCTGAGACCAGGTCTTGTGTCTTCTGCTATGAACATACATTGACACACCGAAGATGCTTTGAGACGTGGCATATATTGGTGTACTATTGAATGCTGTCATTAACCATCTGTAGGGGAAAATCTAATAAGCTAAGTTGGACTGAACTGATCTATGTTAAAATAGAGAAAATACAGTTACCAATCTGGTATAACTCATGTTCTATGATTTGTCAATACACAAGGTAAAATATGATTTGTCCAAATTGTTGTCTATAGAAAATGAATGCCCTTTACGAGTAGCAGTTGTACGAAAAGAGCTTGATGCCAAAATGACTTGTCAAGTTGGAGGTGTGTGTTACACAAATAAAGAGCACATTTACAAAGTACCATCGAAGAATGAACATAATAGAGATTGCACATTACATAGAATTAGACAGCTGCAACTTTCTCAGTATAACGGAGCTTAGAGACAATAGTTGTGGCACGAAGAGATTACAACTAAATGAAAAATCCATTCCTTGACCTTCATCATGATAAACACATTAATTAGAAACATGTTATTTGAATTTTACATCCTACTGGCTCGAATTGAGCACACATATAAATTGAAATCATAATGACTAAAACAAAATACCTTTCTCATTCTATGTTCCTTACATGTCCACATTATTGGCATTGCCATTAACAAATTCCATTAAGGCTGCTTGAGCAAGTGTAGCAGCTGGATCAGCCACTTCAATGGTTGGTATATTTTTTTCATGTTCAAAAACAACATCATCACATGCATCAGTGTCATCTTCTGCACCGTCGGCACCATATTATGTAGTATGCAACAAACAAGAATGGTCTTGGGCAACATTTCCAAATTTGGGTGCCACATTCTGGATTCTAGAATCCGCCATAACTGCTTTAGCCTTCCAAATGCACACTCGACAACAGTGCGTGTGGATGATAACTTAAATTAAATTCTCTTTGAGTAGTAGTTACAAATCCATTGAAAGGCGTGATTAACCATGGTAATAGTGGATATCCACCATCGCCAATAATGTACTCGCTCATGTTTACTAAGCCAACAGGAACTGGAAGACCATTTAATCTCTCTCCTCCTTCACACATTCTATAAAAAGCTGAATTACGAAGAAGTCTAGAATCATTTACAGAACCTGGCCATCCAGTAAACACATCCATGAAATGCATATTGCTATCAACAATCACTTGTAATGCCATACTATAATTGTGATCTCGATCATACCAATTAGATGAACACTCGTTAGGAGGAAGTCAGATTGGAATGTGAGTTACATCTATAGCCCCACAACAATTTGGAAAACCTCGTTTTCTACGAAATCCTTCTTTTACTTGCCCCAATGCCATATGCTCACTTGGCCACTGAACATTACTTCGAAACCTAGTGTACATGACATTTATGAACTTATTTACAGTTCTCGTTGTGGTTGACTTTCCACAACCAAACAATTCACTAATGTTAACCATTGTCATTCCAGATGACAATCTTAACATTCCCACGGCCACTTGTTTTTCAACTGGAAAGACCCTGCCTTTTATAGAAGTGGCAAATGAAAAGGGTATTTCACCTTGTTTAAGGTCGTCATTCAATAGTTGACAAATATTTTGAAATAACATGTAAGGTATCCTAAAAATGTTGCGGAAACGTTGATCATCACATCTTACTTCAAAAATATAGTGGTTCCACCAGTGTATAGAACGTGGTTTGATATACCACTCACCTTGTATCTTGCCTACCCATTCAAAACGAGATAAATTTGCATCAAGGATTTGACTTTGTTGTCCAAAAATGAAAGCAATAACCTCCATTTCCATGTCATCTGCATCCAAGTCATCTATCTTACGCTTCTTGAAAATGCGTTGCGTATTTTTTGAATCTTGAAGATCATTCCATATTTGCAATGCTAATTGGACAATAATTGATGCATTTGAAAAGAATTTCAATTTTTCCATTGAAGTAGGATTCATTGTATGTAAATGGATAAATGTAAACACTGTTCTCCTCCCTTCAAAAAAGCATACAAAATAATGCACCATTAAAATATATCAAATAACAAATGATGATACAACTGACAAATAGAAAGTTGAAGGCTTATAATTATATTAAATTGCAAGTATTGAAATACCATTGGATTTTAAATGTTACAAGATTATAACATTTGGATGTTGAAACAAGATAGTTTTATTTTTCATAATTAGCAAGAATAACAAACAATTTGCAAATACTTCTTTATTAATGTACTTATTTCAATCTCATAATGTAAGTATCTAGAAAATCCACTAAAGAGCAAAAAACGACAACAATATAACAACATTTGGATGTTGAAACAAGATGGTTTTATTTTTCATAATTTGTAAGTAAAACAAACAATTTTCAAATACATCTTTATTAATATACTTATTTCAGTCTCATAACAAGTAAATAGAAGATCCACTAAAGAGCAAAAAATGACAACAATATAATCCAAGTATGTGATTTAAAGATTTATTTGTCACTTGCAAATGACTCTGTCATCTTCAACATTGCCTGTCCAATAGCATTCATAGCTGAAACCATGTTCATTTGCACATTAATTTTTTTCTCCTCTATTTTGAACAGTCTTTCCTCATTCTTATCTTCCCTTTCACGATCTATTTCATGGCGTTTCATACGCCCCTCTTCAGCCATCTGAAATGCAGAAATCACTAACTTGTTGCTTTCAACAATGTTGTCTTTAATACTTGTCGTTTTGTTGCTTGTTTTCCGTTTTTTACCTGTTGAAAGTTTTTCCTTTTCCTTTCCAGTATTCAACGAGCTTTCACCAGTCATCGTCGGTATCTCACACTCTTTCAATGGCTCATTTTCAATTGGAGAACATCCACCCTCAGTGAATGCATACTATGTGTCAGAAGTATCAATTGATATTTTACTAGGATTGATAGCTCGATCATTACCAAAGCTAATATCCATGGCATCAAAGAGTTCCATGGCAAAGTTTGCTGGAAGTTTCTTTTCAGCTCTCTCTCGACCTGTCATACTCCAATAACTATCATGCCCAGAAGGTATATGTGCTTCATAGTCTCTTACTCTTTTGTAATCAGGTAACACATGCTCCCACTGATCTCAACATTGACTCGCTGTGCAGAGGAGCCCATGAGTACAACAATAATCTTCCACAATTCTCCATTTCTCATTTGCTGTTATAGTTCTTTTCATTGTTCCGCCGTTGAGTTGGGTGTCTCTCTCAATACGCTTTGCTTCAATAAGGACAACAGTTTCTGCGATGCTCCAACGAGCCCTGCCCTTTTGTGCAGGAGGAACTGAAGGTTGATTTCCTTGGCTATGTGGCTCTTTGGTTGACATTTTGTCATGATGAAGAGGGGAATCATTGATATGTTCCAAGTGAATACCAGTTGTAGGTATGTTTACTTCGTCAATTATCTTTTCTGTATTTGGAACATAAGTGGGAATGATTACTTCTTCATTGCTCATTTGTGTACTTGGCACAGAGTAAGGGTAATCATCATCTATAGAATATATATCATCATCTGTTATGTCATTTTGTGAAAGCATTGCAGTGAACCTCCTAAAACCAGCCTTTACTGGATTTGGACGATATAATGATTTATCCATGACAACAAAGAACAAAAAAACCTTCGCTGAAACCTGCAATATAAAATATACAATCAAATTTTAGTTTGACCACTGCTGCATGAAACGTTAGCATAAGTCCTATATTTATATGAAACAACATATGAAGAATACTTTCACAAAATAAACTAAAGTAAACTCCACATATCATCTATATATAAGCCAAATCATCTATATATTACTCATATCACATATTCTTAAAATGCAAAAATATCAATAAAAAATCAGACCAATTCACTAAAAGGAAAAGGGCTTGTAAGGAGTCTGTTATACTAGGGTAGCGCAATTTAAACACCCAGAGATTTATTAGTCTTTACCATGGTGACAAAAAATAATAATAAAACTTATGGCTATGACTGCATTTCTTGTAAATAGTCAACTGAAATCTATTAATAGTCTTACCATGAAGTTAATCTGAATAAAATATCTGCATACAAACCGAATATCTTAAGACCCTATGAATAAAACCTTAGATTGAGTTTGGACACACTAATAAAGCTTTGATTACATATAAACCAAATAGCCTAAACCTCATTATCAAAACCATTGGTTTGGACAAACTAAACTCAAGTACTGATCATAATTTTTTCCCCCAATAATGATTATAGGGACAGAAGTCCAAAAAAGTGACATGCGTTTTAGTAGATGCTACTTTCAAAACTGTGGAATTGGATTCTATTAAGGAGAACAGATGCTTTTTAACAATACTACACTGAAATATGAAAGTTTGAAAGGATCAATATGCAATTTTTCTCAAACTAAATAGGCCACTCTATTGAAGACTTGCATTACAAGTATGGTATAAAGAAATCCTATTCCCAATTTAAACTAGAAAAAATGCTGATATAAGTACATTTGGGCTTGATCTACAGCTATGTGCAAGCTTCCAGTGGGATTCACACTACATTATCATTTTCTCATACCTGGGGTAATCCCATCGTCCATGAATGACTCTTCAGGACTGCAAGATTCACATGGCCTTAGTCCAGTGCGAATTGCACCATGAAGTCTATATCACTTCTTTGGGTCCCATGGGAACATCAACACAACATTGAGATAGCGAAGGGGGCACATGCTTTAGGTAATTGAGTAAGAAATATCTATGACAACTAGCGAGTCCAAGATACCTTGGCATGCAGATCAAGCATCGTCCATGAAAAGTTGAAAACCAAACTGGTTAGAATATGACTGGTTCTTGTAACCATCTCATCTTGTAACTGATTTTTATAATTTATAATTCTAGTCTTCTTAATTTATAGTAATTAGGTTGGACATTGTTCAGACACCATCTTCTCATATAACATTTTTCAAGCAACATAGTCCATCTCTAGATTCGGCTCACGAGAATATACAGTTTTGATCTCCTAATTCCTGCATTATAGAAAATCTTTACTTACAAATTCCTTTTTTTCATTAATTGTGTAATATGCTTCCACACTTTTTCCCCATCTTACATTGCATGTTCAACGTAACTTGTAGGTTAGGTAGCTCTCTCTTTCTTCTAGTTGGTATGTAAGTTTTCCTCCATGCCACTCTAGAGATTAGAATGGATCATTGGTGTCAGAGCACTCCTCCCTGCCTAAACTCCATATCCTACCAGTCAATCTTCCCAATATATGTCTTCTTGTATTAGGCTCACGAGAATACACAGTTCTGATCTCTTAATTCCAGCACTATACAACTATGTATTTTATCCGGTTTGTAATGAATAGAAGATCTTTATTTGCAAATTCCTATTTTCATTGATTGTGTAATATATACCCCCAATACAGAAGTTGTGAGTTCTATATTACAGGGGAAAGCTATGCAGGTATGGGTTTCATTTATTAGATACTCATGCATCCTACAATATCCATTTCTACTATCAAATAACACTTGGAGTGACATGCACTAGGGAAATATGCCCCTGAACTAGCATAACTCATAAGACTGATACGAAGGGCAAAATTGCTTACCTCAAACTTCAATGGATTCTTCCCACTGTCTCCACTGTCTGCAACTCGTCAGGATTCTTCACACCTTCTGCAACTTGTCAAGATTCTGCCCAGTGTGCTCCAAAGCACTGCAAAAATGAGATTTTTGTTTTTTACAGTATCCACCTCCAAAGCGCTACTTTCAAATAATGAGCAGATGCAGGGTATATAAGGTGAAAATCTCCCTCCAAATCGACCAAAAAAACTGGCGAGAATGCATTTGGGTTGCCAGATGGACAAAAAATGCCTAAACTGTAGCAGGAAATTGTCAGCCCCCCCTCTTCAGCCCCCCTTTGGAGTTGAACCGGCAGAAATTGTGGAGCTCCTACTTTCTTGGGCAAGATTCGAATTTATTCTGTAGCTGGTTGAAAATTTCAGCATGGGACCACCTGCTGCATCATTATAGAACCTGTAGCGGCTCCATGGGACCATGCCCTAAGCCTTCAGATCAAGGGGCAAGCTATTTTACTTTTCTTTGGAGAGACAAAATAAGAGACTTTGGCACTAGCAAAAATAAGGTCTCATGAATTATGAAGAGAATATTGAAAGGAAGATTTGAGAGGGAAACTCAATGAGAGGTGCCGGATGAAAAAATCCCAATAAAAAATTAAGCACTTGATTTTCTTTTGTGCCTCCACTATTTTATAGGAATGGAAAGTCTTTCCCTAAAATGTAACTGCTGGCAGGGATTTTGTTGTGTTTAAGTAGCAGCAACAATTTTTTTTTACATGAAACCACATCTCTCGGCTAAACAAAAGCAGTAGCCACTTGCATAAGACCACGCTCTAAAGCGGATGTTAGGAGAGGATTTTGATGAGGAGTTGAAGTTTAATTTAGGGGGATTGTGCTTCTTACATAGTCAATCTTCTTCCTTTATCTTGGTTTGAACTTACAGGGGAAGACTTGGTTTGAGGAATCCTTAGAAAGAGAAAGGAGAAGAGATTGAAATAGCCCACGCCATTTTGAGGGGAATCCGGTTATGGTTCCATTGAGAGACAATGGAAACATGCATGAGATTTTGCAAATGAATACCATATGCCTATAATTCTGATAACAAGAATGTTTTGTCACCTTCTATGGTTATGTGAGAACACAAATGGCTTTGGGACTGATTTTTATCCTTGTATAATTTTTTTGAATTTGACGAAGATGGAAATGACAACTTATCAATGCCTTCATAATCACACGTCAAAAAATTTGCCGACAAAAGGCTTGAGAATTTATGTCTTGGCTTCTCTTTCTAATGAAGTCAGGTGTGTGGCACCAGGTACGCACAACATGAGTGGATGCAGGTGGTATCTGTAGACACAAAATCACGCACTTGGGTACATTTCTAGGTCCTAAAAGCATACTTGCATTCATATGATTCATAAGCAAGAAAAATAGTAATTGACAACTAACTTTGGCCTCTTTGCTTTGTTTATTGTCTTCTTTCTAGTCTTTTACATCCTACAGCACAATCAAAGCTTTACTTTTTTTATCTTTTATGACTGCAAACACCAGTGCCCAGTCAGGACGCCAACGCCCAGGTGCCCTCGTCCCCTTTAGGTGCCCCTGACCCTTTTCTATCTTACTCGTTTCTTTTGGGTCTCTTTTATCTTTTGGGCATCTTTGTTTCTTATGGGTCAGTCTTCCAATTGTCAATTACAAAATTCAACCGAGGGAATCATATAAATACAAAGCTATGTGACCAAAATAAAGGACCAAGCTCAAAGCATCTATTATCATCACCTAAGATTGCATCCAAAGGCATCTAAGAGCATCAAAGGCATCCATCTAGCTTTCATTCAAGGGACAAGGGACTGCATTTTCTGCATACACTTCATAGGAAGGGGAAGTTCATTATTCCATCCACCCATCTATTTGCATTGGTATATCTAGCTATCGTCTACTATCAAGTGCACTTGTACAAAGGCCTCGTGTTGGACCCTAAAATATTGGCTAAGTACTAAAAGGTGCACGCGCGCATGATCAGTAGATATAAGGGTGCTCAAGGGAAAGCACACAAGACAAAGGGGTTTAAGAAGGGTTTTAGTAGAACCAATGTGCATGGGAGGCAAAACATGGGTTTAAAGGACTTAGCCATATTTGGCATTCTAGAGGCACTTGAGGAAAAGCGTGAGGACCTGACTAGGCATGATAAGTGGATAAGGTGCCATCCTGGAGCCTTGGAGGCCAAGAAAAGGATATTCCACGTAGGTAATATTCCTAGAGACATCATTACAGAGAGTGGAAGGTTTGCAAAGGGATAAGCATTCACCTATGAAGGACCACATCGACACTTGGCATGTGATCTACGCTTGGAGAAGGCATGGTAGTGGGTGTTGATCTTATATAAAGGAATGTTCGGGCCAGAAACAGAGAGAGAGAGAGAGAGGTAGATTGATGTGTGTATGGAGAGGCATAAAAGAGAGGTAGGATATACATATGCATATATGGGTACCATGAAGTAGAAGGCAGGGCAACGAACTGCTGCAGAAATGTTAGGCTACACTAGGGTTTAGGATTCAGGGTACTAGAGAGCTATATAGAATGTCATTAAGCATTGGCATTGATGTTAGGGTCTATAAATGGGTTATAGTAAGAAGGGCATAGCCAGGAGCTTCATTCAGATCCTGTTGTATAGGTTGGACCTCTATCACTTACTGTATATGGTCTGAGATGACCCTTTTGACTGTAAATGTGGCTACCTGAGTTATATTTAGAACTCTTTTAAATATATATATATATATGGGTTCGTTATGTATATCTTGTTTATGGTTGAAAACCCTTCTGATATTTATCATGTTATAGCTCATATTTTTTTCCTATGGCTCATTTAGTGTTTATCTACCTTCTTTGATGCATGGGTGTGTGTGGATCTACTAGTTTTATGTTCTTCTTTTAAGATGCATGTATTTCTATCTCTACAAATAAAAACCCATTAATGGTGGAACCTTCTCACAAAGCTCACATAAAAGAGGGGCTTCGGATGCCCGCATGTGCCTCGGGTGAGTGCCTAATGCCCATTGGGTGATAGGTCGTGCATGCTTGGGGTTAGAAAGAAGTATTAAGGGTAAAATAATGACTACATCTTGGTTCCATTGTCGGGACCTCTTTTAAAGTTGTTGTGAGAATGGTGTGTGATGATAGAGCGCTTGACCTTGGATAGTGTTGAAGCATGGCTTTAAAAGCATGGAGGATGAGTTTTCTCAAAGATTTAATACTGGACCTGAGTTTGATGCACATAAATGGGTAGAAGAACATTTGTATCATGAGTTGTATGAGACCTTCTTTTTTGTGTTTTCAGTGGATTTGTATGAATGGATTTCGGCATATGCATCTAGATCAAGCTGGTACTATAGACCTCATGTATGGACCTAAGATGAGTATTAGAGGTTGCATTATGCTAATATGACTTGAACACGTGTTGTTGATCATTGGTGGAGTAGAGTGTTGGCAAGTTACACTTTGGAGTACACGGTTTCTACATATTCTTGTCCAAAGGTTGCTTAATTTGAGTTTTTGAGGGATCCAAGGGGATCATTCTTGCATGCTATCCCTTTAGCTATAAAAATATTGATCATTACACTGAGTTTAGAAACATTTACTATGGTTAGCTAAGCTTCTTCTGAGCATTGGGCGAGGAAGATAGAGTAGAGGAAGATGGAAGACCTTGTGGCTAAAAAGGAGAGGGAAGAGAAACGGATTAATTATAATGAGGCTTAGGAGAGGGAGTTGACAAGACACCATGAAGCTTTGAGAGTGATGGATTTATGGAGGCAAATGTTTCTAGAAGGATTTGAGATTCAGACAAAGGACGTGGAACCTGAGTTGTCTATACTACCCCATCTTGGAAAGCGCAGAAGAGAAATCACCTCAGTTTCTAAAGAGAGCTCATCATATGAAGATAGGAGAAGAGTCATTGGCACACATCTGAATCCACCTAGTGACCAAACCATGGTGCTTATTTTTCCAAATATACAGATAAGTATTACTAACCTAGTGTGTATTGGTGGAAGTAACCGATCAACACCTAGGAGCTATAACTTTTCTTTTAGCACATCTATGGCTACACAATCATATCCTGTGTTTGGAGGTATATTATCTGGAATGAAAATTGGGCAAAGTATGGGTACACAAATATTGGGTATCACATCTTGAAGTGATGTGGTACACACATCTAGTAGTGGTGCAATATCATATAGATTGTTAGCACACAATTCAGCACGATAGTGGGGACACAAGGAACGATCACTTCAGGACCTTTACCAGCTATAGGAGGTGGATCTAATGGGTCAAGTGGAGTAGGAGCTAGTGGACCTGGTGGACCCTAGAGGATCTGGTGGATTAGAAGGGATAGGTGCTGGTGGATCTAGTAATCTAGTGGTGGAGGCAACACTGGAAGGAATCAAGGTTCTAGATCATGTGAGACAAAAGCCTTAACCACCTCAGAAATTATTTTTTAAGATGTCTTTGCATCTACCAGATTAAAAAGGTGTTGAGGATGTTGCAGAACATGTACACAAATGTGAGTTTCTATGGCACGCGAAGGGGATCACTACCCCTAAGTGGAAGGCAAGTCATTTTGTAAAAACATTGTAAGGGTGCACACATAGTTGGTACCAGAAGTATGATCCCCACTAGATAATAGTATATTATTCCACACTACGTAATGTCTTCTTATCCTAATTTCATATTCCTGAGTTTGAACATAAGAGAATTAGTGCACTAAAAGAGATTTAACAAGGAATGGTAGAGATTGTGTGGGAGTATGACACATGTTTTAGGACTCTCTTATCAAAATTTTCCTATGATATTCATCCTTCTCAGCATGCTTAATGGTTTGTTAGAGGATTAATAACACCCTTCAGGAGAACATTGTCACATAAGACTTTCATAGACCTTCGTGAGGCCTAAGAGGTTAACCTACGTGTTGAGGCTATAGGAAGCATGAATACTGGTGTTAGTTCTTTTCTTGAAGCTCAGATTTCTCAAATAGCAAAGAACCTAGAGAAGCTATCTGTGAACTCATCCCATGAGACTCGCAGTGGCCTATGGTGCATGGTTTGTGAGGTAGAGGGGCATACAAAAGAAAACTGTCCAAGGAGATTAGTACACACCATGATGGTAGACTATGAAATTTACACAAAGATCATGATGCAAGTAGGTGTCCACTAATGTAGCGTGTGATCCATAAGAATGTGTCTTGTCTATTGCAATATTTTCACCTCTACTACTCATGACACTAAGGATTTTAGATTAATTGACCAAATACATGATGCCATTGATATTGGTGTGTGTCACACCAGCATTGCAAACAATTCCAAGGATGATGGTCGTCACTATGAAGGATATGTGGATGGAGGAGCTTGTGGAAGAGGATTTCACAGAGGATTTAGAGGTCATGGCAATCATGGAGGTGGAAGAGGTGAATTCCCTTACAGAACTTGTTATAATTATGGGTCCACAAAGCATTACAAATGCAAATGTCCTAACCTGTTATAGTGCTCATGGTGTGGGAAGAAGCACAAGTATGAGGAGTGCCCGGAGCTATTTGAACACATAAGTCAGAAACAATAGAAAGAAAAGGGGGCTGGGATGGTAAGCATTAAGAAAGTAGACTTGTAGTGGATGCCAAGGGTGGCACATGAGTAAAAATTAGAAATTGTACTGGTGACAACGTGAGCTAAGGTTACACACGCCAGGGAAATACCAAAGTAGATACCACTGGATTACAAGAGAAGAGGTGGTGTATGGGAAGTATCCGGACCCTACCCATCAGAAGGAAGTCTATCAAGAGACCATGGATGTAATCAGGAGTCTTCAAGGGGAAATTCAATGTCTAAAGGAGCAATCTAGGAAGTTGGGTAGAAGAAAAGCACTGAGGTCCCTCAGTCATATATAGATGATGTTAGAGAGGTGTGTAAGATGCTACACTTAGAGAATATCATTCCTCTATTAGGAGAATGGTTGAGGGATAAGATACCAAGTGCTGGAGAAGAGCGCAAGAGGAAAGTTTTGCATGCTAACCTTCCTCCCCACAGCATCAACTACGATAAGGAGATTACCTTGAATGTAGTTGTTGATGGATGGCTCCTAAGAAATATTTTTCTAGACATAGGTTTGGAAGTTAATGTTCTCACATGGGACGCTTGAAATCAAATGGGAAGGCCCCCATTACAACCATCTTCAAATGTGTTGTATATGGCTAATAATACAAAGGTAATGCCCATTAGTGTTCTAAATGATGTAGTTATCACTATCCAAGGTCTAAAATTCATTGGGGACTTTGAATTCTTAACACTTATTGAGGAAAAAAACTTTCCAGCATTACTTGGGCACCCTTGGTGCTATAAGAACAATGTTGACTTATGTTTCAATAAGGGGTATATAAGTTTTGAGAACAAAGAGGAATGTGTTATCATTCCTTTGACTGATGGGAATTCAACACCTATATTAAGCCTTTAGGAGAAGAATACCTAGACATAATTTACGTGTGCACTATTTGGGACCCTGAATTTGTGCAACCAACAAAAGAGGGCATTATTCAGTGGGAAGATGCTCAATCTATAAGTGATACAACTAGTATGGCATGCAAAAATTGGGTGCACGGGACATATGAGTTAGTTGGAAGGTAGTAAAGAGTCTCTATGATGAGAGTAACAAAGGCGTGCTCAGTCAAGCACCTAGGAGGAAAGAATTTTCCAAGTTATTCTAGGGGAGTTGACCCTGATGTTTTCCTATGATAAATGGAGACCTAATGGAGATGTGAGATCAAAAGGAGAAGGATGCTTAGCTAGACCTTTCTTTAGACCATAGCACATTGGTGGGTAACCCATTGCAATAACCTTCTAGAGTGGTGCAAAGTAAGAATCGTGTTCTTTGTTATATTTTTTGGAAACAATGCACCTACTATCATAAAATATTGTTATGGGAAGGAACCCAACTTATTTCACATCCAAGTATGTGAGAAGGCCTGGATGGAAGGCACGGAAGCCTTACCACCTTATTTATGGGTGCATAAGTTGTACTCCACCTTACAAGGCTATGCACGTGTATGGTAAATTCACTCAGATATAGGCTGTCAGATAGGAAAATGGTAGGAGTTGACAGTGGACCTCCTTCAAGCATTTGAATATCGTAGTACTAAGACATATGTGGATGAGGTGTTGCAAGTTGTTAAGCACCTAACTATGGGAGATATTTCTATGGTGGAGGATAGAATACTGGAATTATTATGTGAACCTAGCTTAGAAGCACACTTTGATGAGGAAGAATCAGAGGATATATAGCTTGAGTGTGGATGTATGGAAACTGAGAAATGAAATTTTTTTTATGTGATAAATGGTGAAGAAGTGGAAAATTTGGATGTTAACCATAAAGTGGGTACACGCAAGGTTATGGATAGTGCTAATGAGAAAGCACACACCTTCCATGAACCCCTGAAAACCAATAAGGTTAACATTGGTTCGGAGGCAGAACCTAAGGAAGCTACTATTGGAGATTACTAGATAGAAAGGAGGTTTAAGATTGATCTATTGTGTGAATTTTAGGATTTATTTCTACATGGGTACCATGAGCTTAAATGAGTTCACCACTCCTTTGGAGAAATTAAGATCAAGGGAAAGGAGTGAGTGCTGCCCAATTGGGAAGAGACCCTATCAAATGAATCTAAATCTATGCATCAAAGTTAAGGAGGAGATTGATAAAATGATCACATTAGGCATCATTGAAGCTATGGAAGAATCAGAATGGATAAGCCCCATTGTCATTAGCATTAAGAAGGATGGGAGGATAAGGATTTGTGTTGATTACATAGATTTGAATACGATATGTATAATTAACCCTTTTCCAACCCCCTTCACTGAGGAGAACCTAGAAGGAGTAGCTCGGCGCGAGATCTATTCTTTCACAGATGAATTCTCAGGATATCATCAAGCTAGAATAGAAAAGGAGGACCAAGAAAATAAAATTTTCACCCTAAATGGGGAAGCTTTTCCTACACAATCATGCCTTTTAGACTGAAGAACATGCCTATTGTATTTTCATGCATTGTGATGTAGGCATTTCAAGACTTTATCCATAAGTTTCTTCAATTCTACCTTAATGATTAGACAATATATAGATTAGTGAGGGACCATTGTGACAATCTGAGGTTGATGTTTGAAAGATGTCAGAAGTTAAGGATATCCCTCAACATTAAGAAATGTGTTTTCACTACTCTATTTGGAACCCTTTTGGGTCATATCATATGTAAGGAAGGCTTTCTGGTGAATCCTGCCAAAGTTTTCATTATTGTGGGATTGGGGGAACCTACCAGCCTAGAGTGCAATGTGGGAATTCCTTGGGCATACGGGGTATTACGAAAAAATTTATTAGGGGGTATGCCAAGATCACTGCACCATAGGAAAATTTCTAAAACACAAAAGTACATTTCACTGGGGAGATGCGTAGCAGATGGAATTTGATACATTGAAGAATAAGCTTATCAATGTTCCCATATTACACTTTCCTTCTTGGGATAAGCCATTCCATGTATATGATGATGCTTCAGGAGTGGCGATTGGGTAAATCTTAGAACAACGTGGAGAGGGAACTTTTGATCACCCATTGTGCTTTGCTAGTAGGAATCTAACCCCATCAAAACACAACTATACTACTACTAAGCGTGAAGCATTGTCAATGACCTATGCACTGCACAAATTTAGGTTATATCTGTTAGTAACACCGTTTATATTCTACACGTACCACATGGCATTGAATTACTTGGTAAGTAATCCCATTTTACAAGGGCGCATATATCGGTGGGTCCTGTTATTTCAAGATTTTTAGTTTATGGTTTTGAAACTACGTAAGAGTAATTTGGGACGTGATCATTTATCAAGGATTGACTCAAGGGAGGACACACAGAACATTAAGGATATAATTTCATATGTGAAACTATTTAGATTGTGGATAACTCCCTTTGACTTAGAAGATATTGTTGTCTTTCTCAAGATGGGTGTGGCACCAAAGGGAATGAAGAATTTAGAAAGGAAACAATTAGCCATACGCATTACACCCTACATGTTAATTAGTGGAGAATTATACAAGATAAGTCACAATGAGGTTTTATGTCGCCAGTGTGTGTTAGAACATGAACACATTACAAGCGTGGATGAAGCACATGGTGGAATTGCAGGACACTATGTAGGGAATACAACCACACGCAAGATCCTTCTAGAAGGATTTTGATGAGAAATGGTTTACAAGGATTATATCAATTATTGCAAGGCCTATGACCACTACTAACACCTTAGGAGACTAGAGTAAAGAGATGAAGTTCCATTAAAACTGATTTCCAATGTAGAACCGTTTGAGAAGTGGGAAATTGAATTTATAGGCCCTATTTCCCTAGCCGCATGAAGGAAAAGTTTGTGATATATCATTACATGCACAGATTATCTTACAAGGTGGGAAAATTCGTCACCTACAAGGGATTACAAAATGGTAACAGTAGCTAGGTTCTTGTAAGAAAACATAATCAGCAGATATTAATGCCCACTGAGTTTAATAAGTGATAGGGGTACTCATTTCTTGAATGAGACAGTTAGGATCTTATTGGCAGAATTCATGGTAGCCCACCACAAGACTAATCCTTATCACCCACAAGCTAATGGTACTATTGAGGTGTTTAAAAAAATTCTTAATCACATGTTAACCAAAATTTGTGATGTGGGAAGAAAGGTTTGGGATGATAAATTTTATGTTGTGTTATGGTCATACTGGAATACTTATAAAATATTGAACAAGGCCACACCTTTTCAATTGGTGTTTGGAGTGGAAGCGATGTTACCTATTGAATTCATGTTACCATCACTGCGTATAGCACGTGCAAGAGTATTAGATGATGAAAAATAACTTGAGGAGAGGATTTATAAGTTAATATAGTTAGATGAGAGGAGGGTTATTACTCGCTGGAGCCAAAAAATAGAAAAAGCTAGAAAGAAGGCATGACATGATAGAAACATCAAGAAAAAATAGTTTGAGGTTGGGCAGATGGTTCTATTGTATTATTCCAAGTTTTTGTGCCATCCTAGGAAATTCAAAGTCCATTGGATGGGCTCATACATTTTATCCTATATAATTTATTCAGGCGCTTGCCATTTACAAGCGCTAGATGGAACATGGTTACCAGGACATTTCAATGGGAGTAGGTTGTAGCCCTACTATAAATAAGTCTTCCTTGTGTTTGTAAATATGTAGGTATTGCTAGTTATCTTAGGATTTCCCTTAATGCATTTCACTTCTATGTGTTTCCCTTTCTCATTGCTTGTTCCCTTTCTTTTTATTTGTTGTGTGCACATTGTGCACCTGTAGCCACTTACTATTTGAAAAAAAAATTATGCCCAGAGGACCACACATCTATTTTTGTGTGGGTTGGAGTCATGTGACAAGTACAAGAAGCTGAAGTGATATGACAAGTATTGGAAGCTGGTATTGGAAGTTGTGTTTCAATGTCCCAGGTTGAAGGATCAAAAGTGCATAGTTTGGAAGAGCGCGTGTAGAAAAGGTGAACATGGGGATTTTGGTGTCAGAAAGGCTTTACAAAAACCTCGTACAAAGGTGAGAAGCACAGGAACAACATGAGGTAGGTAATTTCAAAAATTAGGATAAGGATAGAAGAAGTGCCTTCGGTGCTGAAAGCGCGCACATAATGATCTTTGGTCAGTAAGGTTTTTTGTGAGCCAGTAGGTTGTATAATTTTTTAGGTAGTATTAGGGATGGGGGTAAAAGTGTTGAAGGTTAGTATTAGGAAAAAATTTCGTTAATGCAAAATTACGCTAGTAGGTGGCATGCCATTTATTACAGAAAAAATAAAAAGCTATAAGTAGAAGGTTGGGGTACATTATTGTTTACCTTGTATTTGTGTTATCAAAGATCTCTCGCAAACTAGGGCATACTTGAAGAAAATTTGTGTGCATAGCTAGTTTTATTAGACAACCGAAGTGGAAAAATCATACATGGTTGTGAGCGGAGAAGGTTGTGTGGAAGAATCCCGCGGGTGTTACACCATCTTGTGGAAAAAGGGTTTTCCATGTTAGGGTTACGTAAGCTAGAGCACAAGGTTTGAAGGAATTTTCGCAAAGGAGTGGAGCCGCAAAATTGAGCAGAGCTAGGATCAGGAGAAAGGAAGAAATTTTAAGGACCTGACGAAGAAATGGCACCAAAGAAATCAAAAAGTGTTTCACCAAAGAAGGGCAAGGGCAGCGGGAAACAAGTTGTCTCCACCAGTTTCAATAAAGAATGGTACATAGAGATGTAATATCCATATGGTGTATTACTTGGTAAGGAATGAGTATCACATGTTAGAAAGATGGCCATGAGTGGCTAAAACCATCAAACAAGCACCATAGAGAATGAGATGGCATTGGAACTAGATCACCCTACAAACAAGAGGACACTAGATGGAATGCCTATATATGATGATGAGGTAAAGGTAAAAATGGAGAAGGTTAGGTTGTTGCAACTCTATGAGTTTCTCTATTTCAGAAAGCTCGAACGACTATACTAATGGTTGATGTCGTGTGTGCATGAAGACCACTTCTATTTTTTTAGGCCGAAGGATGTAAATAACTCCCCAGCTGATTTCTAAGTTTACCGGTCTTATTTGCGAAGGAGAATCATTAGATGATGACTTGGACGATAAAGAGGCCATTAAGAAGACCATTGAAGCTTATGACTACGAGAAGGGTTTGTGCTACTTCAACATTTATGCAATTTCTAACCCTGTAATGAGGATGATCACGTGCTTGGTCACAAAGCTGAATGTGTAGGAGATATGGACACAAATCAATAAGGCTTGTTTGAGTGTTTTTTGTAATATCTTGAAGGGGACCATCTATAACCTATCAACTTTCATAGCAGAAGAAATCATCAATGCCACACACGATGGAGAGAATATCATGTTTGGTAATGTCCTCCTTACCATTTTATTTTTCGAGATTGGAGTGCCTGATGGGCCAGATAAATTTGTTTGGGAATACCCAGATGAGAACCCTTCCCCTGCTAAAATATTTGAGCAATACACTTGTGACACCATGACGGCCACCCACAAGGTGTGCCTAAAAAATGGTATAAGCAGATGCGTGACGCATTCGGCACTAAATGGAGAATACCCTAGCAGTTACCTACTTTACTGCAAAGCAAGGATGAATTTTCCATATACCAACATTTTTTTATTGACAAGTTTACTTTGATAGATGGCGCCAAGGGTCAATGGTGTAAATTATCATTCTCTTTCACAACACAATACTTCTAGGCTGGGGTCAATCAATTCAAAGAGGAAAATAATCTAAGGTTTGAACTAAGTACCATAGACCAAGATTACCGTGATCTGCGCAGAAAATTGATATATCCCAAGAAGAGTGCCTATGTGGAGAAGTATGTCTCCCATGAAGTACATATGTCGAAACTAGTGACATTACCTATTGCTGGGAGGACCACAACAAGGATATACCTTCATATAAGGCCTAAGTATGAGAAAGGAGGTTACATTGAAAATGATGTCTCTATCTTGGAAGACCCAAATGTAAGGAAGAAGGCCACACCAATGAAAAGGAAGAGAGAGGAGGCTCTTGATAAAATTGCACCAAGTACACATATAGTGCAATTTGTAGGCGTGTAGGAGTTGGGCGTGTTGGTTTTTAAATCTTTCGGTTAGATAGGTCATGGGGAAACAAGCCAACAGTGTGCAGGGCATAGCCCCTCTTTGAGATAGCAAAGCGAAACTAGTTTATTGCTATTCTATCAAGCAGGAATCTATGCAAATCTACACTATTCTAACTTCAGGGGGTTTGGGATCTCATCCCAGTAGAGGTAGTTCCAAATGCGAACAAAAAGGTAAGGAGGAAGGAACGGAGGAAGGATAGATCTGAAGGGAGAAAAGAAATGAATTCCAAGACAGAATGGTCAGAAGGTTTATGCTTTGGGCTGGTAGTAAACAAAGCAATACTGATGAACATATGACAATAATAAGAATGAATCCAACAAAATAGAAACATAGATCTAACTTAAGAAAGATCTGATGCAAATAACACATATATTGAGCACAAAGTCTGAACATATATATTAATATCTCTTATGTTACAAGAAGGCACAAAGTCTTTCTCTCTTCAATTCTTTTTTCATACAAAAAATATCCACCTGGAATACAACAAGTATTCCAGTATTTATAGAAGAAGAGGAGGAAAGAAGACAAAAAGAAACCAACCACTTTACAAAATATCTAAAAAGTCAAAAGTTAACTTTGAGCAAGTTTTTGGATGGCAACATCCCATGATGCAACATGGATGATGTCATCGTAAATGCCAACATACTTTTTAATTTTTTTTACAAAAACGATCGAAGTGTACACAAGACGAGAAACTACTCCTCATCATCCTTTGGCTTAAACAGAATGTTTTGCTTCTGATCGAGAGAGGCAATGTGACATTGGGCTTGGTATTCCATAAACTTGTTGATCATTATCTGAAGTTGATTATGATCAGTACCCTTGAAATGGTCGCCAATAACTTCACAAGTTTCTTTTTTCAGTCTTGAGCTTGTCAGGTAGCCCGACATACTCTTCACATGGCTCAATCAAGAATCTAATGAAATCACGGCAAGCCAGAAGGTTATTGATTGATTCTCGGTCAAAAGTGACCTCTGGCACCAAACCTTGGGTTGCGATATCCTTGAAGAGTTGGATTGTATCGTCTGTCTCCCTCAAGGTAAGCGATTCACTAAGCATCCCTGGAGACATCTTTGTAATTGTCTGTTCCATGTTGTATTTTGCATCAAGGGCTTCATCCTTGATTTTATCTATCCTCTCCAGGATATATTCCATTTGATCAACCCGATAATCCAATGCCATGAGAGCTTTGTTATGTGCCCACGGGTGATTAATGACGCCGACCTTTAATAGGTCATCAGCTGAGCAGTCGACCATTGCTTGGAATGTTTCGTGTTGTAATCTGGCATTGTCCAACTCCTCGAAGAGGGATCTTGCTACTGCTTGTAGCTCCTTATTTTCCTGATCTATACCATGGTAGAGTCCTGTGAATTTCTTGATTATTTCCTCACTATCTCTAACGATTCTCTCTATCCAGAAGGATACTGCCATGCCTTGTTCGCCAATCTTGGCATATTCATTTATCTTGTCTTAACTAAGAACTTTAGTAGGTTCAGCGACAGTTACAAGCGGAGCATTGCCCATTCTCTGCAATGCTTGGAGGAGATGTTTGTTTTGCTCCTTTAGTATTCTCTTCTCCTCTTTTGCTTCTTGTAGCTTCTTGCAAAGGGTGTCTACAATAGATAAGGCCTCTCCTTGTAGGCTTTCAGATGAGGTTCGCATCATGACTTGGGTCACTGTAAAGTCTGTAGGAGATAGATCTTTCTTTTCTTTGGTGGGATCTGGATATGCAATCTCCATGACTCTCTCTCCTAAAACACTCTTAGAGAAGCGAGTTATAGCTTTTTGCTTCTTGGGTCCCTTCTTCGGAATGACAGAGAAGTCCATGGGTGCGATGGGAACCTTTCTCTTGAGTTGACCCAAATGGTCAGAAATCCAGCTTGGACTTATGGGAGAGGGAGTAGAGGGAATGGAAGAAGAAACGAGAGTGAAAGGGGAAGCAACTAAAGAGGCCGCAGGAAAGAACATTGAGACGCTTGGTGGTGGCATCGAAAAGGAGTCCAACGCGCTGCTACTTGTGGGGCCTGGAGTTACTACCAGGGAAGAAAAGGACATGGAGGCAGAAGGGATCTATAATGGGATGGAGGGAACACTAGGCCACAAATCTGCGAGAGAGGAGAAGATGGAAGAGGTGGGAGATGGAAGGGAGGAAGGGAGAGAAGAAGAAACATCCATTGGAATAGATGCTTCAACGATAGGGGGAGGAGAAGGAGCGGAAGAAGGAATGGTGGGTACCTCAGTAGTTATAGCTGGGATAATATCCTGAGTGGATGTATCTATTGAAACTTCGATGGTCTTTTCTTCTTTACCTAGAGACACTAGGTCGACCACTTGCTTCTCAAAAGCAGTAGGAGGGATTTCAGGAGTTTCTTCATGTTTGCTTTGTTCTCCCTCCTTATCTTTTCCTTTTCCTTTCAGCACCTGGGCCATTCTTGGAGGCACTCTACCTGAGGGAGAAGAAGTAAAATCTACCCTAAGGTAGGTGAGACCATTCTGTTTACACCAATGTTCAGTGTGCTGCAACGTGGGTTTGACCCTTTCTTGAATGGTCTTTAGTGCCTTGGCTCTATCGATCTTTGCGAATGGCCAATCGTCCCCATTTGTGTCAAGGTAAACTTGATCAATTTCTTGATCAGGTTCTTGGAATCCTTTTGGAACGATGGCTACGCCATAATGAATGATTTCCTCTAGAGCCAGTTGGGAGTTATCCTTTCGCCTGATATCTATTTCGTGTGTCAGGTTGATGTAGATGTCCTCGATCTCAGGAACATGAATGGGATCAATTTTTGCCTTTGAAAGGTAACTCCGACAATCGAAGGTAGGCCTAACTGGGAAGTTGTGCTTTAAATTAAGCAATTCAAGCTTAGCATACATTTCCCATGCTTTGGCCAGTGTGGTACAGGTGTATCAACCCACTGTAAGGGGGAATTGAGTTCTCCCTTCTTTCTCTTCATGCATTTCTCATGGTATGTGATCAGTTGCCTTGACAACTCTAAGAGAATCAGCTTGGGCCCTGCATACCTTGGTAGCTTTGTCGATTCACCTTTGAAATTCATCGCCTTGAGATATGTGAATGTGGGAAACTGCATGAACAATGCTCCCCACTTCTTTGTGACAGTGATCACACTCGGGCTAGTTCGACCATGTCTCATATTCGACCTCAATAGGTAGATCACCTCGTAGAAGAAGGCATCGTTGATTTTTGAGAATTGGGGGATGTTGTTCTCGAGCCTGAGCTCTAGGTAGTATTCATATATCTTGACTTGGGGCCACATCCCATTCCGAGCTAGGCCTGTGAAATCTCTCGCTGATGATGTAATGTATACAACATAGGAATTCATATAGAACTTCCTAGTTGTGAGGACCTGTTGAAGCTGCTGGGAGATGGTGTCGTTGATGATTTCTCCCCAGCCAAAATGCTGACCAGGTACATTCTTGCTCATGGTCTCTAAGTACCTCAACATCCATTTGTGGAAATAATGGGCATCAAGAAGCCCAAACACTCTGTTCAGGAAGGTAATTATATCACTCAGTTCCTCATTGAAGTCACTGCGGTGGATGGTCTGTGGCCATCTGCTCACCGTCTTTTTGTTCTTAAGATATAGCTCATTCATCATTTACATGCATTTTTCCTCATTGTTGTCCCATGCCTTCTTGCAATCTTCTAGGCTTATGGCGACGTACTACCTGTGATGAGGAATGCCCAGGGTTATTTCAAAGTGACGAGCAGTTAGGTCGATGATCATCTTTCCATCTTTATCCTTAACACATCTAGTGTCCTTGTTATAGCATCGAGCCACCAACATGATGAACTTGTTATTTACAACACTTACTGGTAGCCCAGCTGTAAAGTGCAATCCACTGCCCACTAGTTTGTTCATCCAGGGGCCACTAGTTACCTGATTGGTCCTTGCCCATAAGTCTTCCATATCAATATGCCCAAGCTCGGAGTCTCTGATATTGAGATCACTCTCTGCGTATGAGTTAGGCATCCTGACCTTCTGATATTTGTATTTCATCTCTTGCTCTGTCAACTTTGATTTTCCTTTAGACTTGGTTGGCTTTTTGCTTGATGAAGACATGTGTGAGCTCGAGGATGGCTGTTGTTGTTCTACAAGGAGAATCAAGGAGGTCCAACACAGAAGAGCCATGTCAACCGTCATGTTATCCATAATAAAAGATTTCAGAAAGAAGAATGAGCAATTATAAGGCTTAGGGAGCAAAGCGCAAGTTCACCGCATGCTGCAGAGGCTTAAAAAGGTTGGACACACTTTTGGGGATGTCAACATGTAAAAAGGTGCGCCAGTGTTGACAGGAGAAAAGCTGTGCTAAAGGGGTATATAGGGCGCACTTTTGGAGAGTGTTGCATGACAGAAGGTGGCGCTAAAGAGAAAGGCTCGGGGCACGGTTTTGTAACACACAACATGGCATGTTGATGTCAAGGATCATGTGCCTGTGCCTTAGAAAATTTGCTTTAGTTGGGCGTTGAAAAGGATGGTGTTGCATGGCTTTTAAGTGCACCCAAGGTGCAATTTTGGAATATGTTGCAAAGCAATTCAATGCGCCAAAAGAAAACTGCTTGGCACAAATTTGGAGCACACAACATCTAATGTTGATGTTGTGCAGGGTGCACCTGTAGGAAAGTTGCTAAGTGTTATCTAAGCTGGGCGCAAGTTTAGGTTATGCTACAAGCAAGGACAGTGCACCAAGGCGCGACTGTGGGAGGTGTAACATGAAAGGACAGTGCACCAAAGTTTAGATGATTTTTGCACTTTCTTTGATTCCTTCTCTCTTCACATGACTTTTTATCTCTCTTTGGTTTTGCAAAATGACAGGGAGGAGAGGGATTTGTTGCAAGGCAGCAAGCAGATATATAAAGGATGGCTTCATCTGAGGTAGAGCCTTCTCAAATTTGTAGATCTAGAAAGAGAGGTAAGGTGGTTTTGGCTGAGTTGTAGATTATAAATGTGTTGTTTTTAGATTTAATCATTTTTATCAACCCTAAAAGACCTAACACAACTAAAAACAAAACAATAACAAAAACAAGGAAGGCAGAAGCCACTTACCCGATTTTATAAAGGACGAAGGACGACGTTGGGGTCCACAAGCTCAAAAAATGGCACGCGGGGGTGACAAGGACAACTGACAGGTGCATAATAATACTTTTCACAATTTTCAATTCGTGAAAATGACAGGTGTTAAGCACCTATTTATAGAAAATTTGGTATTAATTATTTCACCAACTTTCTTTGGCGCACTTTCTAGAGTGTTGACACGGGTTTAAATGTGCCTTAGTGCAAGTTGGTTAGTGTCGACATAATACTTCCAGCGCCTTAAGCGTATATTTCCTGATGTCAACACAAAATTTTCCGCGCCTTAGGCACACAAATTTCTATGTTGACATGATGCTTTCAACACCTCAGTGCACATTCTAGGCGCATGTTTAATGATGTTGGCATGTCATTTCCTGTGCCAAAGGGGCGCAACTTCATCGATGTTGACATGTTATTTTGGGCACCAAAGGATTACTAAGGGGCACACATCTCATGGTGTCGACACAACATTTCTTGCACCCAGTTCAAAAAAGGTGAAAATGGCTAAGTTCTTTAAAATTTGATTTCCGAAAGGGAGTCTTACTCCATTTTGAACGTTAACAGACCTCCTCAGGGGACCAAAATAGAACTTTGGTATGGTTACTTGCAAAATTTCCCTTGTCAATTTTACAGGATAATAGGGCGCAAGACCAAGCACCTATGCATGGAGGATGAAGTCCCCCACAAAAGAAAAAGATAAGACACCTGAGGAAGAGGCACCAGAGCAAGAGAAGTCCCCCGCAAAAGAAGAATCGTTGGCGAGAAAGGAGTCACCTAGGGAAGAAGAAAAAGAAAAGTCTCCTATATTGGAATCACTAGTTAAGAAGAAACAAAGAGTAATAGAAAAGGCATACTCAGAAGAAACAAAGAGCATGGAGACCGACAAGGGTGATGAGGATGATGAAGAGCATAGTGAGGCTCAAAATCACCCAGTGTACGATGTACAAGAGTCGGACGAGGAGGGAAATGAAGAAAGTGATGAGAATGAGGAAGGTGCCCATAACAGGGGAGGAAGTAAAGAAGTAAACATGAGGGATCAAAAGACTCCAAGCTTGACCAGGGAGTAGATAGAGGATGCCGTGCAAAAAGGGAGATAACTAGGAATCATAAAGGAATTAGTGGATCAAGAGGTGGAGTGTAGCACGCTGAATAATTTTTAAAGGAGACAGAGGAGAGTGTGGGCATCAGGAAGTAGTATGGAAGCATGGGTGGGGATCCCAGCATGAAAGTTAGTGTTCCTAGACTAGCACGCACATGGGAGGAAAGGGAATGGTAGAAGCATAGAGGAAAAGGTAATGACATATGTAGACTGATCCTAGTAAGGTGCTACATGGATTATTCTATAACTCGGTGCCCTAGGAACAACTCCTCTGTTGGTCCTCATTTGACGAAGAAAGTTCCTATGCATGCACAAGAAAGATGATATCCTGGGCATTTGAAACCCACGTTGATGAGATTGAGTTCAAGGTAAATAAGGATGCATTGGTAGAGACACCAATGAACAAGGGGATAAACCTTCTTGTGGATGCCCAACAATTATCAGATGAGCAGGTTTGTAACGCACTCAACAAGGTGTCGGTAGAAGTTGGAGGCGAGGATCTTTAGGAAAAATGATAAGATAAGAGTGCTAGAGGAAGAAATTAAGAAGAAAAAAGAAGAGATCATTAAAAAAGATAAGGATATAAAGAAAAAGGAGTTCATCAACATGCATAATTAAGGAATGAGTTAAGGGATGAAAAGGCTAAAGTGCAAGATGTTTACAAGAAGGTAGAGGAGATTATAGGTTGCCATCATTCTAGTGCATCCTAGATCTAACTCATCTAAATCAGAAGTATGACTCAACCTTACACTACTTGAAATACTTCAACCCGCATCCTTACCATGAAAAGGCAACCACTCAAATTGGATTCAATCAGAAGAGGCGATGGTACATGCCAGAAGGAGGAAGAAAAAATATAAGATTGGGGAGACAATTAATCGATATTTCAATCTCCTTTCTACTCTAAAGACCGTCGCACGTAAATGGATGAGGCTGTATATGACAATTTTTCTAACAGAGATAGGGTAACAAGCATATTTGTTGCTACACATAAGGTGGATCTAAAGTAATTTCAAGAAAATAATAAAGGCAATACATGTCGGAGCATGATAAGATATTTTCTGAGGTTGAGAACAAGTTGGAAGCAATCAAAACCTTGTGGGGTTTGGTTAATAATCGTCTTAAAGGAGCTATATCCCTAGGTTACTTACGTAGAATGGATACGCACTTGGTGATCTTCAGCAAAAAAATAGAAGGCATTGTAGGTACAGTAAATTCTAAGAGAAAAAAATTGAGTTTTGATTGAAATAAGCACTCTAGTAGGTGACCTAGTTCAACAAGTGCGGAGGGTGATGCTAGATTCCTTGGAGAAGATTGAGGAAATCATTAAGAAGAAATTCCCACTCCTCCTATAGCAATAGTAGAAGATTCATCTATACTTTTGTTCTTTATTCAGAATTGTCCCAGCTCCACTATTCTTTATTCTTATGAAGAAGTAGGATTGTTTCCGAGGATGAAGAACACATGTAGTGTGGGGTGATTTTGTACCCCTAAAATATTGGTTAAGTACGAAGACACGTGCGCATGCAGTAGGAATCAGTGAGATTGGAAGTTAACTTAGGGGAAAGCACGTATGCAGGAAAAAGGAGTTTACAGAAGGGTTTTAGTAAAACCAGGGCACACGGGAGGCAAAACATGGGTTTAATGGACTTATCCATATTTGGAATTCTAGAGGCCACTTGAGGAAAAAAGTGCAAGGACCTGAATAGGTGTGATAAGTGGATAAGGTGCCAACCTAGAGCCTCAGCAGGCCTAGAAAAGGGATATTCCATGTAGGTAATATTCCCAGAGAAATCATTACAAAGAGTTGAAGGTTTGCAAAGGGATAAGCATTCACCCATGCAGGACCACATTGACACTTGACACGCGATCTGTGCTTGGAGAAGGCATGGTAGTGGGTGTTGATCTTATATAAAGGAATGCATTGGGATAGAAACAAATACAAGTAGATTGATGTGTGTATGGAGAGTCATAAAAGAGAGGTGGGATATACATATGCATATATGGGCACTCCAGGAAGTAAAAGCCAAGGTAACAGAACTACCTGCATAAATGTTAGGTTGCATTATGGTTTAGGATTCAGGGTACTAGAGAGCTATATAGAATGTACATTAAGAATTGGCATTGATGTTAGGGTCTATAAATGGGTTATAGTAAGAAGGGAATAGCCAAGAGCTCCGTTCAGAGCCTGTTGTATAGGCTGGACCTCTAGCACTTCCTATATATGGTCTGAGATGACCGTTTTGACTATAATGTGTCTACAAGAACTCTTATATATATATATATATATATATATATATATATATATATATATATATATATATATATATATATATGGGTACGTTCTATATATCTTGTTTATCAATGCAAATCCTTTTTGATATTTAGCATGTTACAACTTAGATTTGTTTTCCTATGGTTCATTTTTTGTATATATCTGCCTTCTCTGATGCATGTGTGTGTGTGTGTGTGTGTGTGTGGATCTACTAGTTTTATGTTGTTCTTTTAGGATGTATGTATTTCTACCTGTGTAAATAAACCCCCATTAATGGTAGAACCTTCTCACAAAGCTCACATAAAATATGGGCCTCGACACTCTGCGCGTGTCTCTGAGTGGGTGCCCATTTTCCGCTAGGTGATAGGTTGACACGCTTGGGGTTAGAAAGAAGTATTGAGGGTAAAATAATGACTACACCTCCTAGGGCACGATTCTTTCATACACACATAAGAACTATATGGAGACTGAGATGTCGTGCAGTGCTCGGTCATAAGTTCACTCAGTCAGGTGCCCACTGGGGTCAATCCAACTCCCCATATTGCATCTTTTTTTTTTTTGGGTTTTGATGTAGTTTGAGGGTTTTTCAAGTGAACATCTCTTTGCAAGATACAAGTACATTCAATGATTAAGGTGTGACATATAGGTGACCAACAACAACTATCAGCGACACCAGAAAAATCAGATTCTGACCACTTTCGCAGTCACAGGTACCCATAAGTAGACTCTGGTGCCTAGGCACCCTTGACCCAGTCTAGGTTCCCCGATCTGGCCTTATTCAACAATTCCAGATTTTACATTACACAATTGCGATAGTATGCCCTTCCTATTCATTAGTTTTCTAGTCCAGATTAGCTCTAGGAAAAGCATGAATCGACTAAGTCCTTATCTCTCTCTCGCACTTAGGGTTTCATATTTTATTAGCTTATTTCTTGTGTCAAATATGTACTCTAGCATCTATTTATTCATATGTGACCCTGTAATTAGGGTTTAGCATTAAAATTCTATTTTTGTTAAATCATTTGATGAACCCATCACTCAAACCTACCCTTACTTTTAGGTATTTTGTCATCTTTTTATCATGGCTGAAACTCATGCACCATTTACTAATGAAGACCTTTGTGATCTCAATGCTCATCTTGCTAAACATCCTTAAGATCTAGATTTGCTCCTATTCGATGCTTGTGAGGAGGCCACTAATCTTTATGAGCTTAATGTTCCTACATCCACTATCACCTCTATACCTATTACTACTCAACCTCCTATTCCCACCAATGCCATGCCCTTTTCATTCATTTACGGTACTAAAGTGGTAATCCCCTTAGATATATAAATATCCTCCTTATGGGTATCCCTTAAAGGCATTCTCAAAGACAATAAATACCTCCATGAGCTTGAGATGTTTGAATCTCGCCACGCGCAAGTTCTTGAAAACCTCTAAGTATATCAAGGTCGCATTGCCCAAGCTTATAATAATAAACGTCATCCATGTGAATTCAATATCGACGAACATGTATTAAAGGAAAATTAGAAAAACACAACAATTGAAGCCCATCTCAAAGGAAAATTCAAACCAAATTGGTTCGGGCCCTATGTCATCATGTAGACACAAAATCATGCACTTTAGATATCTATCTAGTTCTGATCACATACTTCTATTCATATGATTCCTAAGTAAGAAAAATACTAATTGACTCATGTCTTTGGTTGTCTTTGCTTGCTTTCTGTTACCACTTTTGATCTTACACTCTTGCTTTCCCAGTCTGCCTTTTTATACTTTGACATTTCTCACCTTGGACACCAATGCCCAACAAGGACACCAACACTAGGCTCCCTTGACCTCTTTGTACTTTGCTCACATCTTTTGGGTCCTTTCTAGCCATTTGGGCATCTTATCTTTTTGGTAGTCAACCTTTTCAGGTTAATTACAAAATTTAAGCAAGGGAATCATATAAATATAAAGTTATGTGACCATAATAAAGGACCAAACACTAAGCCTTAGCTATCTCCACCTAAGGTTGCATCCAAAGGCTATTCCATAACATTCAAGCATCCATTTAGCTCCATATAAGGGACAAGGGACTGCATTCTTCTGCATACACTTCATAGGAGGGGAAGTTCATTATTTCATGGACACATTTATCTACATTTTCTACATCTATCTACTTGCTCTCTATCAAGTACGACATGCACAAGAGTCACCTATGGCACAATTCTTCACACACACACATAGAGCTACATCAGGTTTGAAATGTAGAGCAATGCTCAGTCATAAGATCACTTTTTTGACATCTGAGGATAATCCGACCCCTCATTTGCATTATTTTCTTTTTGGGATTTGATGCACTTTTGAGGGTTTTGCAGGTCATTTCTTTATTGTAAGTTATCAACGACATCAACGAGCTTAGTGTGACATATTAGCGACAATAAGCAAAGGACATCCAACATCTCACGCCCCTCCGAAGGAAGCTCCAAAGGAGGTTTCTTAAGGGTTTAAGTAGTCATAGGCACCCATAACAGGTATGCAGCGCCTGTATGCACCCTTGACCCATTCCAGGTGCCTTAGTCTAGGCAAATCTTGCAGTCACACAATTTTTTGAGCTTCTGTGAGACACTTCTCCCTCTTTGTTCATCAGTTTATCACTTCAGCACAGTTCAAATTTGATTGGAAATTAACTAATTCCTTTCTGTCTCCTCTTTGCAACCAGGGTTTCATAATTTCTAGCTTAATTTACTTGGGTCAGATCTATATTTTATTACATATTCATTTACTATTACATTACATTTAGATTTAGGCATCTATAGATTCTATATTTTGCTTAATCACATCACAAACAGGCTAGGGGTTGGTGTTTATCATCTTGCCACTCTCCTTGGTAAGCCACTTAAAAATCCACTCAATGTAATGCATCTAAAATGCTACTATGCATAAACATATTCATACTACCCTATGATGCACTCTTGTGCTAAGGTTTACACTTGACTGTTGAGGGCATACTACATTCATGAACCTCACACGCTACACATTTCACGCTCTGCACTTCACGATACATCCTTCTAGCACTCTCTTCTCACACATCATACTTCTTTATGACACACTATAGTTCCATGGTTCATTCTCAACTTCTGAGGGTCTAAATATGAAATTAACCTCACCACATTCACACTTCTCATGCTCTATACTTCATTGATCTATCTTTCTAGCACACATTATCAAACCACTTCCCTATGACACACTCTTGTTCTATGGTTCATTCTTGACTGTCGATGGGTCTTTTATAAATGAGCCTCATCTCATACTCATCCACATCCGCTGGGGGCATGTTACTCCTATCACATTCACATTTGATACCATTTCATATCACTCGTACACAACATACTACATATCTTGGTTGCACTTATTCTTGTTTGCTTATATTTACATGTGCACATTATTTCCCATGCTAGATGGATACTTAGTATGTCAATATATTTTCTATATACACATGCGTGTTCACTTGGTCTTTAGTTGTGAATGCAGACTTCCTACAAATCCTTACACACAGCAATGATGCTTGGCATTGTACCTCTTACCAGTCCTACTGAGGCTCCTAGGGGCATCTACATTTACAACTCTTACACATCACAAGTGTTATTGTTTCATTATTTACTACTTCCCATTCTTACTAGCACAATAATTTCCATTGATATATAAACTCTTTGACATACTCTTCATCTTTCTAACATGCTAATGGGTGATTCATGTGTAGCATTTTATTTGTAGGACTATATGCCACCATGGTTGTTTATTACACTTTACTTGTCATTGTTTTCATTGTATGATATTATTTGTGGGCTATGCCATTTTTATTGTATGCACACTGTATACTTTTGGCCACTTCGGCCTTGATTATATTGTGACATTGTGAGCTATGTCCCATGTCTGAAACCCACTTTTCGTGGTCTATCTTATCTTTTTGCTTTTCTGATTGCACATTGTCTTATACTTGCAAACTATCTTTGATTGTACTAACACATGTTATTAGCCACTTTGTTTGCATGTTCCTTGGTCCCTACCATGCACATTCCCTCCCCCTGCAGGGTTTCCAATTCAGATCAATATTTGGTCCTCTCCTTTGGACCACATGCTCCTATCAACGTCACATGCACCCCAAACAGGGGGGCATACATGGGTGAATCAGTCACCCCATACAATGACTCATAGATACAATTTAGATATGCACAATATAGAATTAACATAGGCCACAGTCACAAAAATAGCCCAAAATTTGACTTGGGTCCTTAGTTCAGCACATACACTAGCACCTAGATATACCGACACTAGTTCCTGGACCTTCCTGACCTCTCCTAGGTGCCTATGTCTTGGGGTAAAATACAATTACTTTATCAAATCAATATAATTCACATTAGTTCACAAATCAATTTTCACAGTACGAGCACAATGCTTTAGCAAAAAATATGCATTCTATCTCCATTACACTCAGAACAAATATAGAACTAAATATGGTAAAATTTGGAACAACATGGATCACACTATCTACAGTGGTGTATAAATCAAGAAGCAATCATGGAAGGAGAGTAACACTAGAAATATCTCCCCAAAACTCTTTTTCCATGGTGTGAGATCACCCAAAAAAATTGCACTTGGCATGAGATTGCCTAAAAAACTTATTCTTAGTGTGTGATTGCCTACAAAAATTGCTTTTGGTGTGAGATCACCCAAAAAACTTGCTCTTCTACAATATTTTAAGGACATTTTTTCTATCCTTTTACACTCATGATCATTAGGCGCACACTTTTGTTTTACTAATTTTACACATTTACATACTTTTGCAGAGTTTTCATAATACATGACTTTGATTAACTTTTCACTCTTATTTTGTGGGTCCATCCTTAATACACAATAAGAAACAACCCTACATCAAGAAAAACAATAGGTACAACATGATACAATACAATACGTTTCACCCATATGGTCATTTCCTCTTTCTTAGCTTCCATGCTTCATTTTTGTCACTTCACACTTTTAATTGTCTCCTCGAAACGCTATTTCCATAACTCTCTACATGGTTATCAGGTACACATATTCTAACTACTTTAGGTTATCAAGTATTCACTAAAAAACATAAAGTAGGGGAAAATGTAGACACAAAATCATGTACTTGGGTTCATTTCTAGGTCTTGAAAGCATACTTGCATTCATATGATTCCTAAGTGAGAAAAATAGTAATTGACACCTACCTTTGGCCTCTTTGATTTGTTTCTTGTCTTTTTTCCGGTCTTTTTCACCCTACAACTGAGTCAATATTTTACTTGTTTATATTTTATGGTTTCATACGCCAATGCCTAGGCACCCTCATCCCCTCTCAGCTCCTCTGATCTTTTTCTATCTTACTTGCTTCTTTTGGGTTTCTTTTATCTTTTAGGCATCTTATTTTCTTATGGGTCAGCCTTCCAGTTGTCAATTGTGAAATTCAACCAAAGGAATCATATAAATACAAAGATATTTAACCAAAATAAAGGTCCAAGCTCTAAACATATATTATCATCACCTAAGCTTGCATTCAAAGGAATCTAAGAGCATCGAAGGCATCCATCTAGCATCTATTCAAGGGACTGCATTTTCTACACACACTTCATAAGAAGGGGAAGTTCATTATTCCATCCGCACATATATTTACATTGGTATATCTAGATATTTTCCCACTATCAAGTGCACTTGCACAAGGGATTCCTAGGGCATGATTCTTTCAAACACGTAAAAGAACTACATGGAGTATGAGATGTATTGCAACGCCCAATTGTAAGCTCACTTAGTTGGGTGACTGTCAAGGTCAATCTGACTCCCCATATTGCATCTTTTGTTTTTAGGATTTTATGTGGTATTGTGGGTATTACAGGTGAAGCTTTGTTTCACAGGTTACAAGAGCACTCAGACATCATACTATGACATATAAGTGACCAAAAATGACTATCGATGACACTTGTGCGACATGAGAAAAAATAGGTTTCGACCATTTTCATAGTCACAAGAGCCTAGTAGTAGATGCAAACACCTAGGTTCCCATGACCCAATCCAAGCGACCTAGTCCGACCTCATCTGACAGTTCAAGATTTTACAATACAAAATTACGATGGTATTCCCTTCATGTTCATCATTTTACCAGTCTAGAATAATTCTAGGATCAAGCGCAAATCAACTAAGTCCTTTTCTCTCTCTCTCTCTCTCTTGCACTTAGGGTTTCATATTTTATTAGCTTATTGCTTGTGTAAAATTTGTACTCTAGCATTTATTTATCCATACACAACTATGTAATTAGGGTTTAGCATTAATATTATATTTTTGTTAAACCAAGATCTAATAAGGGAAGGGAGACAATCACCCTATTTGAAAGCCCCAATGGCTCAAATCCCTCCTCCGTAATGGCTTAAATCCCTCCTCACTAGTTGGCTCAGATTCCTCCTTTATTATCTCTCGAAGACTATGTAAACACATAATCCTTAAGAGAATACATTTACATTTAAACCTATAAATGGGATTTTGGGGTTGTTTAGAGATATGTATACTTAAAAACTAAAAAACAATCCTTAAATGCCATAAGTAAAAAAACATAGTTTTATTTAATTTAAATATTTTTAAAAAGTTAGAAAAAATACAAATGTTAGAATCACAAAAGATGAAGACACAAACACATTAAATCAAAAGAGGTAGATTGATAATAAATTAGCGCATGTGTCAACAAATCAATAATAGAAAATCAATCAAATCATAAAGTGGAAAAAAAAAAATGATTCAATCATTATTATCACTCTATCGGCCTAGTCATGTTATAATAAACTTGAATATAAATTTTATTTTAGTGGCAACTCAACTATATACATGAGTGTTGTTAGTCCAAAACATCTGATATCGCTACAAAAGTATATAAATAACCAACAAAAAAACTAAAACCTAGAATTATTTAAAATGTGAAAAAATAATCACTTTTAGATTGTAATATACTTGAAAAACCTCATGTCTCGTTGTCATGCAAATGTGCAATGGGAAAATTTATGATTTTCGAGCATGACAACGATACCCCTGTGTCAAAATTTGTAAGTGTTACCTTTCCAGACACTCCATGTCTACCCAATTAGTACGATGACCTCCCAGTTGATGTTAACAAAATACTCTTGGTGAATTAGGAAATTCAATTCAACCCCCCTAGGTGATTTTAGGAGTTCTTGAAAAATGCTATCTTTGGGCAGTGTTGGGAAGGGCCACCACTGGCCTTCCCAGGACTAGCACAACCCCCTGGAGAAAAATAGAGGAGCCAAATACAACATAAAGATGAGTTAAAGGTATAAAAAAAATCATGGAATTAATTTTTGAAGATTCATGAAGGATTTGGAGGAGCTGGGGCAATTTCACCAAAAATAGGGTTCACATACCTAGGCAATGCACATGATCAAAAGAGTGCACAGGATCAAAAGAGCTATTGAGCTTCACGAGGTGATTACGGGAGCTCTGGATGGAGTTAAGGACCCAAATGAGACATCGTCAGAAAGGAAATTAAAATACCTACAAGATGGTGAAATCAGATTTTTCACAAAACCTTGGTGCAATAGGTCTGAAATCAGTTTTTCCTAGGCTCAACTATGGAAATAAAAAAAAAATCTGATTTTTCAAGGCATAAATGGAGGAATAAAGAGCTAATACCTCCACCATTAGATTAATAAGGACATTTTCTGTAAAAATCATATAAAATTTTCCTAAAAAATTCCATCAGGAGCTTAATTTATCATTGTCTCAAGTCGTCCTCTAGGAAGGCTTCAACAATTGTCAAATTTGCATGAGGACACATATTAGCTCCAGGATCCTGGCACGATTTCATGTCACTTTCATTCCTCAAGATAAGGGACATGAGGGACATAAAAATGGGCCCAGCCCCAATAAGCCCTCTGGTCACACATGGAACCTCTTAGATTGCCAATTCAACCCATTAGTGCTTGCAGGATCTCATTCCCTCTACCGTCTAGATTGTGACAAGTGGCGGCTTCTGGCACACCGTGCAAATTGATGACCCTCATGTCCCTTTGTTCTGAGTGACACGAGGGACATAAAAATGTGCCTAGACCCAAGAAGCATGCATGTCACCCATGTGACCCCTTTCAGTGCATTTTCTTAGCCCCCAGGAGCTAGTGGAGCTAAACCCTCAGCCGTTGGATCTCTAACAAGTGTCAACACCAGGCACCATGTGAAAATTAATGACCCTCATGTCCCTTTGTGTTGAGGAACACAAAATTTTTCCTAACCCAACAAATGTATCTTGGTCCCCCATGTGACCATTTTCCAGCTCCCAGGTGCTTCCAACAAGCCTTTTGGCAAAAAAACTCCACCGTTAGATTTTTACCAAGTGTCATTGCGAGGTGCACCGTGAAAATTGATGTCCCTCATGTCCATTAATTATTAAGGGACATCAGGGACATAAAATTACACCCCACACCTGACATGTAAGTTTTAAAGCATTTTTGAATTTTGTTTTAAAGCTAACTTTCCCGCTTCTAACTTTACACAGCTCTAGCCTTGCCATTGCTCTGCAACTTGCTCATACCTGCACTGTTCACCATTGCTACTCCAAACTAGCTCCACCACAGAAACAAAACCCTTGAATTCATAACAACACACAAGTTTTAGAGAGAAGGTTGATTGACATACTCAAAGGATTGAAGAACATAAGGAAGAATGAAGAAAATCTTCAGAAGACTCCATTGTCGTAGAACAAAGATCTAGACGTATCTTGCTAATCGGTGCACGAAACAAAGAACCATTTGCTGCCATGTTCTTCAATCTAAAAATCCATTAAAATCTCACCTTCAAATCCTCCTTCCATAGCACAAACCACTCACAGTGAAGAAATCTTACTCTCGGCTCAACGAAGACAAAAACTTGATTCCTCATCAAATCGATAGTTAGTTCGAAGAGAAATTTCATTGGATGAACAGGAAGCAAAAACCCATAACCAGACCTACAATTTTTAAGCTCCGTTAATGGTTGACATTTCTAGAGCTACCGCTAGGTCAAAAATTTGAATTTTTAAATTCTCCCAAACCGTTGATCGGGCGGGCCTAAGATTTCAGAGGAGTGATATTGGGAAAACACCCATATCAAAAAAAATCGTTCCACCATGATTCGACCACTAGAAGCTCAATTTCTAAAATTAACAGGTCTTTTACATGGGAGACTGCTATTTTAGGTAAGTCATCAATTGGAGAAATTACAGAGGTAGTGAACACATAAGTAGTATCGCAGGCAAAAATCAACGGAATAGTCGTCTTGGTCTAGAATTGACACCTACTAAAAATAGTAAGTGGTCCCATGAGAACCTGCTAAAAATAGAAAATCGGTCCAAAAGATGAGGGGAACACAAGAAAAAGGAGGAATTAAAATTGCAACATCCAATTGAGGATCAGAGGAGCTGATTTTTCATACTTACTAAGAATAGTAAGTCATCTCACTGACACTTATTAAAAATAGTAAGTCACTCCAGAGGGTGATTTTCACAAGAGGAGCATTATGAGAGTTGAACATCTAGATTGGCAGCTGCAGTTGGAGCTCAGAGAAGAATTTTCACACTTAATAAAAATAGTAAGTTGCTTTTTTTAGAAATAGTAAGCGTCAAGAGATGGCGGCACTCAAGTTTATAGAATGGGTGTTGTCACTAAATATTGCCTTCACTGAGATTCAATGCCCGTCTCCATAGTATGTTATCTTCACCAGTGGGTCATAAAATTTTTACAAGAAGCATATTTGGCGTCTCTTATGGATCTTTCAAAACTCATCTCGGGAGACCCTGATAGTGTCTTTCGACACTCACTACATGGTTTGGCTCACAAGTTGGAAGTTGTGGTCATCGGTGGAAATAGTTCATTCAACTTGACAAGATTAGTTTTGGGATCTTATCTCTTATGAGGGAATCTTCATGAGTCACGTTAGTGGTCATCGGCAGAACCATTCAATAGTGTTTTTAAACACTCTTTCCAAAGCATCCATGAGCCATTTTGAAGGAGTTTTACAGTGTAAAGATTGCGAAGACTCAGGATTTCATCACATTGGAGCTTTCCATTAGCAAGGATCATCTGACTTCATCAAGAGCGATATCCTCTCTCCTTCTCTATCTTCTCTTTCTTCCCACCAACTTTCTCTCTATTTAAGTGTTCTAATTATTCGTTGGGGTTTGCACTTTTTGATATGCCTTTAAGTCATCTAAAGGTGAATTTTGACACATAATGTAAATTAAGTCACCTTGATTTTATAAAAAGGACTTAATTTTTGTTAGGAATGTGAACAGTCTAAAGTCATAAATAAGGCATATGGTGGGTCATCGGGAAGATGATGAGTTGTTCTTTTGCTATAAATTGTAATGAGATCCTCATTCAAAGGGGTTCTAATTCTGAAATTATTCTAGCTAGTTATATTCTTGTAAGTTCATGAGAGATATTTTGCTTACTTTTGAGTGAAAAGAGTTAGCCATTTCCCCCCTATTCTCAATGTCTTCCATTCTCATACTATGTGTGTGCATGTGTTGTTTTTAAACTAATGCTAAATGTGAGTAAAAGACTAACACCTAAATAGTCTTAACTAGCAAGAATCAAACAACATATTAAGCACCATCATGATAAGAATTGAACAAGGGTTAGATGCTAAACATTCATTAATAAAAAACTTTGAACCTAACAATGTTTAAACATCTAAAAATCCTCTATTCTCTAACAACATATAAATGAAGGAACCTAGATAGGCCTCATGGCTATCAAAAATGGTTGTCCTTAATGTGCCAAGAACCTAAGAATAAGGGCTTGTCAAAGTTGGGCTACAAGACCCTTTTGGAGCCTCACATATGACCTAAGCACTTAGGAAAGAGGCTTAACTCTTCAAGATGATGAACTCTCAAGAAAACAAAAAACAAGCTCTTAGTCTATTTTGCTATATGCTTTGCATTTGATTTCTCAAGAAGTTTAGGTGTAGGTATAAAGGTAGAAGGAGGGCTCCTTATATAGCCCAATGGATAAAGGAAACACTTCATCACTTTACATGTGGGATAAAGGTAAAACATGATTAGGAATGGATAAGGTTGCTTTATCAAAGGTAACCTTACTTTAGAAGGGTTTATTTTATGCTTAGCAAGTCATGGGAGTTGGGGGGTGTTTTAATTAATCAAAGGTGATTAACTAATAGGTAGATGTAAGCTTATAGAAGCTAAGTAGAGGAATATTAGTACGATTTAGGCTATTAGAAGGGGATTAAATCAATTAAATATTGATTTATTGGTTAAATGGAAGGGAAGCTAATTAATTAATAATAATTAATTAGTCTAGGTAAAAGGGGTGATTTATTAACGGAAGGTCATTAATCAGGTTGTTAGTTGGATAGGTGACTTAATCAATTAGCGTACTGTAATTAATTAATGACAATAAGAGGGAATATGAGCGCGTTTGAGGATGTGTCGTCGATTTGCGAGAAAGGGGATAATTAGCGCAATTTAAGTATTTAAATTGCTTGGGCGTAATTATAGGTGTGCACACTATGTATAATTTCTGCTTGGGCATCAATACAAGGAGTTTTTAGCCTTTTTTGACTAAGGGGTTTATTGATACTTTGTGGTCATTAAATTCTAATTGGTCTTGTTGTTGTTTGTAGTATTGTTTCTTCCTAATTTTAATGCATGTGATGAAACTTCTAACTGATGTATGGAAGAATTTGATTTTCTACTTGTAGCATTGGTTCCCCTACCTCATATTCTCACTCCCTTTCCCACTCTCTTGAAAAAGTCCTCTCTAGCAAGAGATTGCTAGCTTTACTACAGGGTCAATGGAGTGCCCATGTTGGATCCCTGACCATAAAGCCAACCCGGATAAAAAATCACCTTACTCATGCATGCATATACAGAAGATGCACAATTTAAGTAGAGGGACATAAATTCCCAGAGCGTTTATATAGCAAAAAAATTCATATAAGGCGAGAGTTTGACGAGCTGCCAGAGATAGATATTATCTGGTGGCCTTACAGACATTTCCAGTGGCTAGAGGATGTCACAGGGCTCAGTGTGTGCTCAGTAGAGCATTTTATCATCGGTAGTTGCAACTACATTATAAAGCTATATCGAGTTGATAGGTGCCAGCGGTAGCTTGGCAGAGTACAAGGGTCCCATAGCCAGATATTTGGTATGCACGCAGAGATTTAGAGAGGCATATCATGGGGCCTCACATACTAGTGGCCTAAGCTAGGGCAAGTTTTACATAGGTGGTCCCACAGGCATGGGACCCAGCACGACAGGTGCGGGACCTGAGGACTACATCAGATTATGCAGCTTGGTATGCCACTATGTTACCCTAGTGTCTCACTATCTCAGAGGAGGCCTTGGCAACAGGTGATCATCCACCTATAGAGATCTAGCATAGTTTAGAGTGTAGAGAGAGAGAGTAGTGGGGCCGGATCTAGAGGATCCTTTTGATGGCATTCCACATGATGGGCAGGGTGCCTCACAGGCACAAGGACCGAAGCCACAGGGCCCAGTACAAGCACTAGTTTAGTTTCCCAGAGCGAGAGTCCTAGAGCAGGGCTAGTCATCCAAAGTGCCCCAAGGACCAGTCCTGGTGACACAGCCAACCACACAGCCAGTGGCACAGATAGCCATAGTACAACAACTACAACAGGCCCTAGCCGAGAGAGACATGGCTAGGGAAGAGAGAGATGAGGTTCGAGGCTGGGGTGTGACCGCGACAATTGAGCATGATCAATCCCAGACCCATATTGTCACATTACTTTCAGAGCGAGATCGAGCTTAGGCCCAGGCTGGCCCAGGAGGTGACAGTGTGGCATGACAGAGTCAGATGCGAGAGATGGCCGCACAGGGGGCTCAGATATTGAGCCTCCTACACCAGTCCAGAATTAGGTGCAGATGGTCATTGCTTAGAGGGATCATGTACACACATGGTCACATGGCTATCTTACACAAAGGGATGAGGCACAATCCTAGGTGCAGACTATTACCGTAAAGAGAGATCGAAAGGCTACATCCTTGAGATAGGTTGAGGCCGATTTAGGTAAAGTGACAGGTGAGTGTGATGTTACCCTGCAGGTAACCCTTGCCTCTAGAGATGCTGACTTGATACATGATGCCACAAGGCTCGATGGCAAGGCTTTATTTTATAGGACTGCCTACTTCAGGGAAGTTCCCCTAGAGTAGCAAGTGGTACTGTCTCGACAGTTAGAGATGAGCATGACAGGTTCTAGGTCACAGAGATCAGGCCATTCGACGAGATCAGTTAGGTAGCCTATGCCAGAGCAGCCGGTTGGACAAGGGCCATCTCAGCCACCATTGTTTTGGTGCCCAGGTAACAAACCTAGGAGTCTCGGCGAGAGTGAGAGTTGTGGTTGAGCTCTACATTCTTTTTATTGTACAGATTGTTTGTATACATGCCTCTTATAAAGGCTGGATTCTTTTTGATGCACGCCCCTTTTTGATGGCACATTGTATTTGATGATGTATTATTTTGAGTACCGACCTGGCACAGTTTATACTTGTATATATATATATATATATGGACATTTTGATGTATCATCTTTTTATGCCTCAGTTGAAGGCATTTTTGATATAGAGCAGTTTTGATACATGCCTCTGATGAAGGCTTTTATTTTTTTATATGTACCATTCTTTTGTATGCCTCAGATGAAGGATTTTATCATGCACTACCGTGATGTATATCCATTTTTGACACAGATATACCATACATGTATGCTTTGGACATTTGTGACATGACATATGTGTATACAATATGGATACTTGTTTTTTTATTTCTCATGGATAGATAGATGTGTTTATGATGTATTCTGATTTAATTTGACATGTATATGTATCATGATCTTGTTGATGTATCACATGTGTTTTTATTTCCAGATGATGTGATCTTGTAGAATATATCAAATGTGTTTTGTTTATGAGATGTGTCATGCTTAATGGATGGGATGATATGATGATGAGGGTGTGGGGGGGGGTAGATTTTGATATTTATGGTCCCTCTTGCCCCCATTTGATGATAGGATATGTGATGATTAGCTTAGCGTTCATGTATGATGTATACTTAGCTTTTTCTTAATATATGATGTATAGATGATGTTAGATGTGATGATAATGATGGTAATGTGATGTTATGACAACAAAACAATGCACATGCAATAAACACAATCGAATGCTAAGAAAGAACATAATGAATTAACATAATACACCATGATTCACTAGCATGAAAAAACACACCTCAATATGCACAAACAAGAATAAATCTAATCTAAGCAAGAAAAGATGAATCCTGACAAAGTATGCCCAAGCAACAAACAACCCAAAAGTAAAAACATAAAACAACTATACAAGCAACAAGCAAAGCAAGAAAAAAGACAATGCAAGTAAATGTAAGTACATGTTTTTGTAAGATTTGCTTTCATGAAACAATTTTCTATTGTTTTTGTGTTGTTGTGAAACAATTTTCTATTGTTTAGGTTTTTGTGAAATAATTTTCTATTGTTTTTGCGTTGTTTTCTAACGGTTTTCTAGAGTTATGCACAGGTAACCAAGAAAGCGTGGATGCCCCCAACATTAGAAGGGGAATATACAAGGGCAGAAGCCACACACTTATGAACAAGAAGGTGAAGTCGTTGAATTGCCCTCAGCATAAGATGGGGAATAAAAAAAGACCATGCCCCTCACAGATGAATAAAAGTAGACAAATCTAGATTAAGACCTGATAGGATCGGGCTCACAGGGAATCTTGAAGGCAGAACTAGGGCTAGGCCAAGCAAAACTATCCTCCAGATGCAAGATGCTTGTGAACAATGAATCCTCCCAAGGTGCCGGAAACTGATGTTCACCCAAGGACTTGTCTAAAGTGCCACAATTGCATGGTTTTCACTTATGGATGACTTGTTTTCTCTTTTTCTTTTTCTCTCTCTTTTAATTTTTTTTTTAATCATTTTACCATGTTTTTGAGTTTTTTGCTTTTTTTGACTTTCTGCGCCATGTTTAAGCATAGAACCGCTTAAGATGCATGGTGTTCATGGGCTCACGGAGCTCATCACCATTGGGGTGAGCAAGTTTGTATGCCCCTATGCCATACTTGGCCACTATAACATAGGGTCCCAACCAATGTGGTTCGAACTTCCCTTTCTTTTCTCGTTCTGCTCTTGTGTTGAACTGGTTCTCCTTCATGACTAAATCACCAACCTCAAACTGATGATAGATGATTCTCTTGTTGCAGCTTCTGGAGACTCTTTTCTGATACACTTTCAGGTGATTAAGAGCGTGAATGCACCTCTCATCTAGGAGCTCCAATTCAGCCAGTCTTGTTACCCGATAATCCTCATCTTTATCCAAATAGTCCCTAAGAGAAATTCTCAGGGAAGGAAGTTCAATTTCTAATGGGATGATGGATTATGTCCCAAACACTAGAGAATATGGTGTCGCACCCATAGGAGTGTGAATGGATGTTCTGTAATCCCAAAGGGATGGGTGGATTTGCAAGTGCCAATTATGACCTGTTTTTCTAACCAGCTTCTCCATTATTCTCACCAAAGTTTTGTTTGTGGCTTTGGCCTGTCTATTACCTTGAGGGTAATATGGTGTAGACCATTTTAGTCTAGAACCATTGACAAAGAAATTTCACCATCTTATTCTTAAATGACTTCCCATTATCTGTAACAATGGTCGCATGAATGCCATATTGACAAATGATATGATTCATGATAAATTTAGAAATTTGAGCTCCTGTTACATAGGTTAAAGGGACAACCTCCACCCATTTTGTAAAGTATTCCATAGCCGTGATGATGTGTGTATGACCATCAGATGAGGTAGGAGTAAGTTTTCCTATCAAGTCAAGTCCCCACTTAGAGAATGGCCATGGGGTAGTGATAGGTTGCAATGGTTGCGATGGAGCATGGATGAAGTTTCCATACTTTTGGAAAAGTACACATTTCCTGACATAATTGCAACAATCAGTTTCCATGGTAGGCCAATAGTAGCCTACTCTCAACAATTTCTTAGCTAAGACCATTCCGTTTGTATGTGCTCCACACACCCCTTCATGTACTTCTTTGATCACTTGGATTGACTCCTGTCATATCAAGACAACGTAATAGATTCCCATCATAGCCATGATGATAAAGTGTACCTCCTAAAAGGGTGTAATGGAGCTATTTGGTGAATCAAGATTTGTTTTTCAGAATGGGAGATATCGGGAGGGAACGTGTTGTCCTTGAGATAGGTAAAGATGGGTTCATACCATGGGGAATTGGGACCAACAACATCACAAGCCAGACAAGATTCTGGCATGTCATACGAGGGCTGGCATAAATTTTCTACAAAGAATGGCATGTCATTATTCCCTGGTGGAATATGAAGCATAGAACCCACTGTCACCATGGCATCTGCCGATCTGTTCTGTGCTCTTGGGATTTGTTCAAATGTAATGCACACGAAGTACTCCTTTAGAGTTTTGACCAACTTTTTGTAAGGTATGAGCTTGTCATCCTTAACCTTATATTCATCATTAACCTGTTTGATGATTAATTGAGAATCACCCACAACCTTGACATGATGAATGTTCC
The DNA here is from genome assembly GCA_019776745.2 of Taxus chinensis. Classification (NCBI taxonomy): domain Eukaryota; kingdom Viridiplantae; phylum Streptophyta; class Pinopsida; order Cupressales; family Taxaceae; genus Taxus; species Taxus chinensis. Next base: position 391,251,392 of record CM034148.1, read on the forward strand.
ACTTGATAGCTAGCTTCATCCCTGCAATAAGTGCCTCATACTCCGCAATATTGTTTGTGCAAGGGAAGCCCAGGTGAAAAGCCTGTGGTATAGGATCACCAGAAGGAGTAATAAGGACTACCCCTGCACCTGAACCATGAAATGTAAAGGACCCATCAAAATGTATCTGCCATATGACTCTTCAATATAGAGCAAGGAGACATCTGGCAGATCCAGATTCAAAGGTTTAGTGCCTTACAAAGGTGCTTCTGCTAGCTGGTTAACAAGTACTTGTCTTTTAACTGACTTCTGATGTACAAATTCTATGTCAAACTCACTAAGTAGAATGATCCAATTAGCCATTCTACCTGTGAGGGCAGGTTTAGACAGTAAGTACTTGAGTGGGTCAACCTTGGATATTAGCTTGGTTTTGGTATTCAATAGATAATGGTGAAGTTTTTGAAAAGTAAAAACAACAGCCAAGCAAGCTTTTTCAATTTGAGGATAATTGAGCTCATAGGCGATGAGGGTGTGACTGAGATAATACACCACTTTTTCCTTATGACCAAGGTCGTATTGGGTGAGCAACACACCAATAGCAAATTACGTAGCAGAAATATAGAGCAAGAGTGGTTCTCCAGGAGTTGGAGGCATGAGGACAGGTGGATTAGCCAAGTATTGTTTAAGCAAAGCAAAGGCTTGTTATTGCTCAGGTCCCCAGATGAAGGTGACATCCTTTTTAAGCAAGTGGGTGAATGAGTGGCACTTATCTACAAGTTGAGAGATGAAGCGGTGAATAGCTTGGATTTTCCCCTGTAAGCTACACCGTTTTTAATAGTCTTAGGTGGAGGCATTTCAGTAATAGCAGACACTTTAATAGGGTCTACCTCAATTCCTCATCTCGATACAATGAAGCCCAATAGTTTTCCTGATAGCACACCGAATACACACTTCTTTGGATTCAGCCTGACCTTGTACTCTCGTAGGCACTCAAAGATACGCCACAAAATGACAGGGTGATCCTCTCTTGTCTTAGACTTTCCAAGGATGTCATCCACATAGTCCTCCATGATATCATGAATCATATCATGAAAAATCACCGTCATTTCCCGCTGATAAGTAGCTCCTGCATTTTTGAGACCAAATGGCATCACCTGATAACAGAAGGTACCCCAAGGAGTCGTGAAAGCCATTTTGTGTTGATCTTCTTCAGCTATCTTGATTTGGTTGTATCCTGAAAATCCATCCATGAGAGATAGCATCTCGTATCTTGCTGTTGAGTTGACAATCATGTCAATATTTGGCAGGAAAATCATCTTTAGGGCAAGCCTTATTAATGTCTCTAAAATCCATGTAGATTCAGATACTGACAAATTTTTTCTGGATAGGAACAATGTTCGATATCCATTCAGAATAATCAATAGGCTAGATGAATCCTACCATAAGCAATCTTTCCAACTCTTCTTTAACCAGTAAGGCCACTCTTGGGTGCATCTTTCTGAGTTTCTGTTTGATAGGCTTAGCGTCTGCATGCACAACTAGGTTGTGCATGACCAAAGTTGGATCTAAGCCTGACATGTCTTTGTAAGACCATGTGAACACATCTATAAACTCTCGCAACAACATAGTGAATGTCTTTTGTTCTCTAGCTGAGAGTGATGCTCCCAATTTTACTATCTTGGGATCTTCTTCTGTACCAATATTCACATCAATGGTTTCTTCGACTAGTAATTTTGATAAGTCCTCCATACGTGTAGGATCAGGAGGAAGGTTGAGATCTTCGTCCAAGGATGTCTCCACAAGATTTTCATCCTTGGCATGGTCACTTTGTTTTTCCTTTGATTTTTTTACTTGTTTGTCAACCAGTGCCTCAAAGAGGTTTTCACTGTGTGACTTGGACTTTGATTTTTGCTGAGGCTTTACGTTGGAACTTTTTCCCTCACTTTTCTTTAAGTTTTGCTAACCATGAAGCTCAACCTCCTCGCCAAAGTAGGCACAGGTATCCAAGTCAATAAAGAAACCCTTCTTGTGGTCTCCAATGGGAATTGTATCCCAAATGCCCATGAACTCTGTGATAGCTTCGTCATTCTCGAATAAATCTAGCAACATGTGACATTGTTGGTCCCAATCAACAAGGGAAGGGTAAACAAGGTCGAGGGTTGGTTTTATGGGGGTTATGGTTAGGACAACGTTGTTCATGAATAGGTTTCTGGAGGCAAGATCCTCATATTGGCTACAATGGGAATCCGTAACGTTGTTTAGATAGTCAGAGCTATCCTCATGTTCAGAACAAGTAGCGTCTTGATCATTGGGGTGTGCTCCATAAGGGTGAATCCCAATGCCATATCTTTCTATTTTGAAATGTGGAAGAGGCACTGGTTCTCTCTGTCCTTGTTCATTTCTTCCACATCCTAGGCCCTTGTAGCCCATGGAGTACATCATTTTACTGGATTTCTCATATTCAGGGGTTTGATAACAGGATGGCTGAGTATCCTCTAGGACCCAAGTTGTAGGTGGATCAACAATTTTTCCTCAGCTAACAAGCCTCCAGGTAAGAATGACCCAATAGTGTGTTCATTTCTAGGTCTTTTGAAGTGATAGTTGGGTGACCTCTAGTCTTGGGTGACAATGAGAGATCTGAAACCAAGAGTGCTTGTTGTACATTGTATTCCCTGTAGCCATATTCAAGGATTTTCATCTCCCATGAATCAAAAGGAGATGTTGATGTAGATGCACCATGGGCACAAGAACTGAGAGAATCTGAATCTATCTAGGATTCCATGGCCTCAGATTGGAGAGGGACAACTATATCAGTGGAGGGACATGCATATGTGCCCTTTCGTGCAAAGCTATTGAGAGCTCTATAGTGAGCGAAGGGCTCTGAATCTCCTTGTATTGTAATGGTGTGTCCCTCATGCTTCAATTTAATGCACTGATGAAACGTCGATGGCATGGCCTGCATGGCATGAATCCATGGTCGGCCTAGAAGCATATTATACGGAAGTTCCAAGTTAAGGACATGAAACTTTATCTGATGGCAAGTGGGACCCACCTCCATGGGCAACGTGATTGTGCCCACTGACTCCCTTTCCGTGTTGTCGTATGCGGTGATAGTGATGATATTGGACTCAAGATCTACCTCAGTATGTCCTAACTATTTAACCAACTTGAGTGTGCAAATGTTCAACCCAGATCTGTTATCCACAAGCACCCATTTGATCTTCCTGTGGGTAACAACTACCTCAATATATAAAGGAATATTATGTGTTGGATTCTCAGTAGGGATCTCCCTATGGTTGAAGGCAATATGTTCATTTGGTATGATGTTTGCCACTGCGGCTTAAAGGTGTGTAGGATCAACCTCTAATGGCACTCCCGACCCCTGAAGAGTTTGGTATAGAATGTCTTTATGCACATTGGATATCTTAAGAAGATCTAAGATCAAAATCTTAGCAGACATCTTCTCAAGTTTCTCTAAGAGGTTGTATTTACCAGTTTGTGGGGTTGACGGAGAAGGTTCCAGAATCACGAGGTGGGCATGCCTTGTTACCGCAGCGCAGTCCTTTCCCTTGATTTGGATGGTGTTGACATGGTCAGTAGGAGAGTGAATACATCCAATAAGTGAATCATAATGATTGTTGTCTTTTTTGGTGTACAAGTAATTCACTACTTTATAACCTTGGGATGACTCTCCCCGATCCGGCTTTGACTTTTCTGATTTATCATGATTGGGGAATGGCTCTTTATATATCCCCATTTTCTCGTTAGGTGTCTGTGTTTTTCCTGGGTTGTCCACCTCTATCTCCCCATTGTCAATGAGGTCTTGAATATAATGATGGAGTCACAGACATTTTTCTGTCTTATGCCCCTTGACACGATGCATTTCACAATATTCATGCTCCTTGTACCATGAAGGTTTTGGAGCATTGTCGTCAAATGGTTGTGTCGTAGGATATGTCATCATGTGGGCCGCATCCAATTGTTTTAGTATAACTGAAAAAGGTTCATTAAGAGAGGTGAACGTTCTTCACTTTGGTGGTGGTTGAATTGGTCCTTTGGTCAGTTTAAAAGGTTGACTGGTTTGGACCGTTTGTACACGTTTGGAATCAGTGATCCCATCTCCCACCACATTTTTGTTTTTGTTAAAAACCTTTGGCTTTTCTGTGGGTTTAGCATTTTGATTATCTCTAGATTGGGTTTTGAGGGTTCCTTTGGCAATGAGATATTTCTCTATCTTAACCCCTTTTTCGATGACCTCCTCAAAAGTGTGAACACAATGCATTTGGAGGTGGAAAGCTATATCCGGGTTTAGGTTGGGAACGAAAATACTAACCAGCTATTTTTCAGGGAAAGCACAAGGGAAGTGGCTAGCTATCCCTCTCCACCATTGGAGGAAGCTGGTGAAAGTCTCATTAGGGCATTGTTTGGCACCACATAAATCTGCCATGGTGACATCACTCTCTATGTTGTATGAGAAGTGACGCATGAACCTTTCTGCCAATTCTGGCCAAGTGAAAATTGATCCCTGAGGTAAACGTGTGAACCACTCCAAGGCTTGACCTCCGAGACTCTTGGGAAAAAGTCTGATGAGATAATTGTCACTATAAGACACCTCTTGACATGCCATATAGAAATCCTTTGACATGATCCCATGGATCTCCCTTCCCTTTATATTTGTCAAATTTTGGCATATCAAATTTCTTAGGAAAGGGTTGAAGGGTCATAGTCTTGTCAAAAGGATAGGGGCATAATTCTTCATATTGATACTTTCTAATGCTCCCTATATTTCTCTCTTGTAGGCTCATGAGTGTCACTTTCATAGACTGTACCTCTTGTGTGAGCAATTGTTCTCTAGTGGGAGAAGCGGGGATATATACGCGATGATACCCCGTATCATCTTCTCCTTGGTTTTCTCTATGGAGTTCATTGATCTTAACCTTAGGCCTTGACTTTTGAATGTTTTTGTTTGCTTCCTTCTATACATGGGAGGTTAGCAAAGCTAATTGTTGGCTTAGGTTACTAATCTGTTGTTGAATTGTGGTTTCTTCTTCTAAAGGTTCTTCCTCCTCGTATTGTGGAGGTTCTTCACCCATCTCATGTTCTGTCTTGTTTCTACGTGGCACTTTGATAAAGGGTATTCTATGTCCCACCACTTTATCATTCCCTGCGTTAGAGGTAGAAGCATGTCCATGCGTCAAAATATCCTCCATATTGATAAGGGGTCATTCTTCCTCAGTAGCATTATTCACAGGTGGGATTGTTTCATTTTTAGTGGGCAATTTGGCCCCTAATTCTACGACCCATGCTAGCACTCTATCCTTATTTCTAAAAAGAAACTCATCTAATAAAGTAGGGTCAAAATCAAATTCTGCGTGTGGGGATTCTAATTCATTTCCACTATGATCGACCATATCTTCTATCTCTTTTTCCACAGAAAACAGAGGTCCTAGATCATGTCCAATGAAGGGGTTTGACCCTTGTCTGTTAGAGGCTTCCCAAGCTTGCGCTTGTTGTTCCTCGTATGTCTATTTCTTGAGTCCTAATCGTGTTTTAGGAGCCATGTTTTTGTGATAGTTTCACTAGGGTAAGTTGTAAATGTGTTCAAAACTTTGTGACCACACCTAAGTGAAATGCAAGATGTATTGTCAAGAATATGAATGAATTAACAATGTGAGAATACCAATGTGATAGAGTGATAAATCACCAGTGACACAAATGTTTGGTATCTAAACCTATCAAATGAAGTACCTCCTAGACTACGTTTCAAAAAGTAGTTTCGCATCGCAAGATAATTAACAAGATGTTCTTACTTATGCTAAGTTCACGAGAATGAACAAAACGTAAGTAAATACAAAAAGTCAATGTGACCCCCTAACAAGATATACTAGGAGTGAGCTCAAACTTGATTAAGACCTATATCTCAAAAAGTGCCAATTACAATTCGTGAATGACACAACAATATCACCAAGATATGTTAACCAAACTTTGTGAGAAAGTAAGGTATTGATATCAAGGTGCTATTGATATAACACGCACAAATGGTAACACCCAACACTCTTCAAAATTGAGGTAATAATAGAATCAAACTAAAGAGCTCAAAGTATAGCTAGGAATAGTTAAAAATGTGTGCAGCATAACCTTACAATATAGATATTTATGTCGAGTTTACAAGAAACAAGACGTAAATATCAAAATTGTAGTGATACGATACAAACAAGCTAACCCTTCTAAGGAAGTTCAAGATGATGAACCACACCTAACTACAATGATGATATTGACATGGGTATCAAGATCACAATGGCCACCAATGATATGAATACGTCTCCACACACTTTAGATGTTTAACTTACCCAGCCGCAAACATGGATGGGCGTAAACGGACAAAAAAGTGGCAGAAACAATCGATTGGTAACACAAAGGTAGTCACTCTCCTTCTGATCAACAAAGTGTCAAAAGAATGTGAAGGAAGTAAATAAAAAATGGGATGAAAAATGTTGGCTTCACTTCGGCAGAGTTTCACCTTGCCCTAAGGCAAGTAAAAACTAAGCGAAAGTAATGCGTCACACGTTTCGCAATAAAAAGATGGTTCACAACTCAACACTGTTTTAGAATGGTCAAAGTGGGCTCCTAGCCAAAGTATATTTTCCTAGGTGGTTCTCTCATCCTAGGTGTTACAAAGATTATCCACGAGTGGGATGATTTACCCAAATAGTCCTGACTATCTTGGGAGTATCTCGACTTTTCCCCCTTCAAGCACAGTGGGCAGTAAATGCATCCATCATGTACTTAAAAGGGTCGCGTAGGGACAACTTGTAACTCTATCTCACAAAGGAATCACTAGTCAGATAGGTAGTGCGGAGCACTTCCCATTTCATCCACAAGGTTCCCTCTTGCGTGGACTACTTTGGGGTTCCTAGAACCACCCCCATTGTTGTAGCTTAAGGCGTTATGCCAAAGGGGTTATGTTCTAGTTGAGCGGAGAGGGATGTACCCTTTTCTGAAACCTACAATACAGTGTTTTGAATATGTTGTTTGTTTTATCTTTTTTTAATTAGGTGTGGTTTTCTCGAACACCATTTGACAACCTGTATAACAACTGTATTAGTAGTTTTTGACTTTGTTTTGATTCCTCTGTTCTTTGACAAGCGATGGCATTTTGGTCCTGTATGATGATTTTTAGTAGTTTTCCATCAAAAGAGAAGGCACCATTTCTGATTCTCCAGATCACCCAAGGATGCAAGAGAAGAGCATACGTGATGTCTTCAAAATCCAAAAAGATATCAAATGGAAAAACACTTTAATTCAACTACGCCAAGTTAACCAATTCCAACTCAAATATTCCTAACAACCTCAAAGCATCAAAAGGACTTAAGAATCATTTCTGATTCCCAAGATCACCCCAAGGGACATGAGGGAAGAGCATACGTGATCTTATTCCTATAAGTAAACAATGTAAAATTTATCTAATCAAGTAAAAACATGTAAAAACAACCTGCAAAGACAAGTATATGATTAGATAAAACCTGCAAGAATGTTAGAACCTCAACACATTAATTTCAAAAATACAAAAGGACACCTACACCCCTATTTTGGCATCTGCGCATGGGTTAGGGCGTATACGCCACTATGTATTTTTTGATTTACAGTGCACCTGCGCCACCTGAGAGACATGTGCACCACAAAAACAATGTATGCGCTACTCTGCGTGTTTTTGGCTTACCATGCACCTACGCCACCAGAGAGGCGTGTGTGCCACAAAAACAATGTATGTGCCACCTTCGAGAAAAATAGACAAAATGCTTGTGCCACCAGGAAAATGTGTGCTCCACCGGAAAAGCGTGTGCGCCACCAAGGAAAAGCGTGTGCGCCACCACTTTGTGAAACAGTCCTAGATTTCGACAGAACATCTGTGCCACCAGAAATGTGTCTGCACCACTAAAACAACATGTGCACTCTGGTTAGGGTGTACGTACCGATCTGACAGGTTTTAAAATGTAGTGAAGGTACAGTATGAAATGACGTCTACACCTGGTTTAGTGCATCTGTGCGCTGGTTAGGGTGTGTGCATTGGGGTTAGCGCATGTATGTGCCAGGGTTGGTAAATAGAGAACCAGGTTTTGACAGTGTGCCTGCACCACCAGAGAGGCGTGTGCACCACAAAAAACATGCCTGCGCTCCTAAAAATGTGCCTGTGCCACACCTGCAACCAAAATATGGAAAAAAACACAAGAAAACTCACAATATCTCAAATTTTGACAAGTTAGTTTAAAAATGGCAACAACCCATTAAAATGATGGCTATGAACAAGAAGTTACACATATCAAATTAGCAAAAATTCCAAGAAAATGGACATTAATTACTACATGTGCATATCAAAAGTTAGCCAAAACAATGAAACTTAAACTAAAATGCCATGGGACTAAGTGTCCCACCGGGCGTGCCAAATGTGTGCATGTGTACTTTTCTTAAGCTAAATTAAATGAAGCAAGAACTACCACCTAAAATAGTTCTATAATCTAGCTAAGACAAAGCCTAAGCACCATCAAGATAAAGAGCTAAACAAGATTATACTAAACATCATAACTTTGAAATACATAAGATCAAAACTAGCATGCTATTCAAAATCTCTACTCTCCTAGATTACCAACAAAATGAATGGACCTATTTAGCTCCAATGGAAATCAAAATTGGGCTTGTTTGACATCCTTAAATATGCAAGACTTAGGAAAAGCTTAGCTCTTAACAATGGTGACCTCTCAAGAAAACAAAAAGCAAGCTCTTAGTCTATTTTGCTATATGCTTTGCATTTGCTTTCTTAAGAAGTTTAGGTGTAGGTATAAAGGTAGAAGGAGGGCTCCTTATATAGCCCAATGGATAAAGGAAACACTTCATCCCTTTACATGTGGGATAAAGGTAAAACATGATTAGGAATGGATAAGGTTGCTTTATAAAAGGTAACCTTACTTTAGAAGGGTTTAATTTATGCTTAGCAAGTCATGGGAGTTGGGGGGTGTTTTAATTAATCAAAGGTGATTAACTAATAGGTAGATGTAAGCTTATAGAAGCTAATTAGAGGAATATTAGTACGATTTAGGCTATTAGAAGGGGATTAAATCAATTAAATATTGATTTATTGGTTAAATGGAAGGGGAAGCTAATTAATTAATAATAATTAATTAGTCTAGATAGAAGGGGTGATTTATTAACAGAAGGTCATTAATTAGGTTGTTAGTTGGATAGGTGACTTAATCAATTAGCGTATTGTAATTAATTAATGACAATAAGAGGGAATATGAGCCCTGACCGTAAGGCCAACCCGGATAAAAAATCACCTTACTCATGCATGCATATACAAAAGATGCACAATTTAAGTAGAGGGACATAAATTCCCAGAGCATTGGAAAGAAACCCATAAATTTTTCCCCTGCCAAATTTTCTTGCTGACATGTCTTTATTTCCCTTTTAACTTTTCCATTCATTTGATTTCTATTATAGATTGCCTTTTTTAGCCTCATGTATAGACTAATGTCTAGATTGAAATTGATTCATAACTGCATTGTAATTGTTGGTGCTTGATTTTCTGTTGCAAATCATGGCATGTTTTAAATCCTTCCTTGTGTTTATTGGTGTGCCTTGGCTATTCAAGTCACTCACCGAGCCTTCAAAATGATGTTCAGTGTCCCTTGAGTCCTAAATTAACTAAGTATGTTGTGTTCCCGATGTAATGTTAGTGTTTTCTCTAAAAAAATTATTGTTGCTTGTGTTTCTTGATTTAATGGGATGATTTGCAAGTTTGAGGGGCATAAATTATGTTGTGGAGGTCTTGAATATATCATTGATCCATCAATATAAGGACTTATGCCTTTGGAAATACGTTCCCCACAAATTTACAAGTTTGTAGCTATGCGTGTTTGTAAACTGTAATTTTATCCTTGATGCTTGACAGAAGGAATATTTTAAGAATCTGGGGGTAGTGATGCAACCTAGAATTTACTGTGAATAACCTAGGTGCACTGACACATCACTCAACCTAAGCTGAGTGCTCACCTGAAGCACACAAAGGTACTTGGTCCCTCTTTAGAGTTGCTTGTATAGGATGTTAGTGTGATGATATTCAGGCATATTCAGATTCATAATTAGACATAATCCAAATGTATATATTAGAAAATCATGATAAATGAACTAGACAATAATTATGATAAGATTAACCATACAAGAACTAGATTCAAATATGCCTAATACCATTGTCCAACCAATATACTCTATTGCATTAATTACTGTAAATCACAGAAGCTTCTTACACTACATTAGTATCTCCATGAGTTATGGGCATCAAAACCAGTAGCACAACTCTACAATAATTCACCACTTACTAAACTACAAAAGTGAATACATATTTATAGGGGTAGGGAATTTCCCTTCACAACCCATGCACTTCTCAAAATACGTCACATGCTAATAATAAACATACACCCTTACAACAGTATGCACAACATGCAAGTGTTCTAACAATAAATGTCCTATAGTTAACTCCAAGTATAAATCCTATTATTAGCTTAAACTATGCATGGCGTTTATCTACCACTTGTTCCCAAAATACCATTGCATGTAGTACAAGTATTTATCTCTATGTGTTCTCTACCATTATCTCCAAAAATATACCTTATCCAAAAAATAGATAAGTCTTGATTTTGGGTGCTTCAATACTATTATAGTGCCATGCACTTCTAGCGCCCTATATTCACACACCCAATACTACTAGAATAGTTCTGGTTGTTCAACATTACCCCACACTAGAGTACATTACCATCCTGATGATGTGAATTCATTCATATTTCTTCAATAATAAATATTAGGTAATGAAAGAATGAACCAAACTCTGTACAAAAGAATGAAGTTTATTTTATAGCACCCTCTCCCTCAACTAGAAGGATTAATTCTGGATATTTCATTTTTGAGCTCAGCCTCCAAGGTCTACCAGTCACTTGCATGTTCCTTTTTTCTTTAGAATATCAGTGGATATGACATCCACTTCATATTTAGTGAGTCTCTCTTTCTCATTTTGTAGTATCTAGACAATATTGGCCATACCTGATAGCATTCCCTCTATGAGGTTTGTATTATGCGCTATGAGTTTTCCAATCTTGTTAATACTTTCATTGTGTAGATCCCAGGATGCTGTGAGGGACTCATGATTTTGTTTTACCAGTGACAACCTTTCTATGCACCTAAGTGTTTCATCCTTCATCGCCTTCAGAACTTCATTATCCTCTACTAAAGTTCTGGTCCTTATTATGGCGTCTAGCGCCACACATAAATTAAGAGCTTGATCATCTCTCTTCAGATCATCCTTCAATTTTTGGAGCAACACCTCATATATTGAAACTATTCTATTAATAGTGGCCCTTGCTCTTACTACTTCTTCCCCTGCATCCCTTTTCTTGGGGAGGAACATTTGTCGTTCCTCCAGAAGTAGGTGAACTATTGCGCGTAGACAGTGCAACTTAGAATTGAAGTCCTGAGGTACCTTCTCCTGAAACTCATACCTCTTCAGTAGAATCTCATATGTAATATGCTCCACCATTATTCTTTACATTCTGGGCCTTTGTGACTACATTATCACACTCTTGAGTTAGGCACTTGATTTTTGTGTCCATGTCCTTTTTATCCTTCAATAACACCTAGACTGTTTCCACCTTATCCATATTTTGGTGGGCTACTTCTGTGGACACCTTAATCAAAGCATTGCTTACCTACTCATTTGAAAACTGGGTTGGTTTTAATGTTCATATGGCATGTATGAGGCAAATTCCTCGTCTTCTTCAAAGTGCATACCTCCTCACAGACATCAAAAACCAGGCTCATTCATGTGAGTCTGCATGCCCCAAGATAGCTACTTACGAGTGCATGTATTGGCCATTTCATGGTCCATCCAATCCTAGCCATATACCTATTTTTTCAGTAGTGTACTCTGGAAATGGGTTTGAATAGTTTTTTTTAGGGTCATTCATAGAACCTAAATCTTGAGTACCCCACTTCTTCTTCTTCATGCGTGCCTGCATGCTCTTCGACATCCTCGTGCGCTAGTGTGCCCTCTTATTTCTGTGCGGTTATGCCTACATCCCATGGGAAAAACATCGTAAACCACCTAGTTGACCTTCTCCTCATATTTCCGTTCATCCTGCGTGGGGCACATGAGGACTTATGTATCCCCACCAGTACTATTTTACCCTTCACTAGATATATCTTTGTGAATAATCACATTGGGGTCTATAGTCTCATAAAATACACACTGACCCATATCCTCAACATCTTGTATTTCCACAATGGGTGTGGAATTGGCTCTATCTCCACTCATTCTTGGAGTTTCCTCTACTTACTACGTGCTTGGCTATGGGGACTCCTCATCACTATCTTGTATAGGAACATATTTCTTGTACATTCTCCTCTCCTTATCTTCATCCTTTACAGGAGTCATGTGTGGTGATTTCCTTATTGGTTGTGAAGTTCCAACACCAGTGTTTCTTGAAGTTTTGCCTCTTCCTTAGAATCCTTTTGGTATACACAAGTCTAGCACTGTCTTTAGGTTTCCTCTTGTTTTAGGACATTTTCTAGTCCTGTAGGTACTGGGTCTTCCGGAGCAGGGGGCGTAGATGCAACATTCCTTGAAGTCCCAATTGTTTGCTTCTACTTAGGAGGTCTTGGAAGAGCCATAACTACACCCTTCACCACTTTTCTATCCTTGAACCTTGGCTTTAGGGAAATATAGACATGCACTGGTTCAATCTGCCCTACATCCAAACTCTCTTGCATGATGCCCACATTATTAGATTCCATGGTTTCTACATAGGCCTCCTTACCTAGTCATATGTATGTTTTACGTAGAATATGAAAATTTACATCCACTTTTTTAGTGTCAAATTGGAGCCAACGAGAATCATGAAATATATTTACAGAGTCCTTAAAATATCTTGTAGTAAATGCAAAGGGAAACTTAAACCATATGCTCTTCTCCCCAGACTTCATGTGGAAACACCCCAAGCTGAAATGTTGGTAAACTATGAATTCAGCTTCTCCGTCCAAAACCTTTGGTAGCTCATGCAGAATGCACCCTTCTCCCTCAAATGCCCTTCACAGTCTCTAGAACCACTTATCCAAGTTCTCTTTGTATGTGTTGGAAACAGATCCACGTAACACATACTTGGCATATCTTTTTTCTGGGGACTTTTTTCCAACAAAAACTCCCATATGTTTTCCCTAGGACCGTCTAGTACCCCAAATTCACTAAACACAATTAATAACAAAATTACACCCCAAGTTATCTTCTCACCTTTTTCTTCTTGGATGCACACCTCGTTCACCAAGCTCTCTACAATGTATCCAACAATATTGTAGTATGTTTTTTTGACCATTTTGTGTGCTATATGCAACCAACACATGTTTACCTCATTCCATTTCTCGGTGGCCCCTAGCTTACTCCCTGCCAACCGCGTTTCTACTCTAGTGGGCATGTATTCAATGTTAGTGACCTTGAAATCTCGAGCACGCCTTCTTATAATTGTAAAGGGTTTCTATGGCATCAATTCCCTCATCATTTGACAAGTCTCTAGTCAAGCTTTGAGCCCATGTCACACAACCCTATTACCTTCCTGATTAACTTGGCAGTAATTCGTACTCTCCTACCTATGAAATAGAAATAATCTTCATGGAACTATGACGATTAGTCATTGGTATAATTTCTCAATATTTCCAAAGTATGGAAACTCCAGGATCTGCATTACGCCCATGCTCTCAAGTAGTTTCTTCACCGAGGCATCCAAAACCCTAGTGTCATCTACCAGTCACCAGTTAGTCTTTCTTTAGACTTCTTCCACAAACGTCCTTCATACATTTTACAATGTGTTGGTTAATTTTCACAACCCTATACTGACATAATATTTGTTGTCCACAACCACCCTTCAATGACTCCTTTTGAGATACAACATTTCTGCCAGCCACTCCTCTACTGGATTTTCAACCTCCTTCTCTACATACAGAGCTTTCCATGTTGTCATTGCTCCTTTTGATTTTACAAATGCATAGTGAAAACCCTAGCTATGAATTGAAAACCCTAGCTAGTCTTCCATCATCATGCACATGCACCACTAATTAATTCCTACTTCTATGCCTAGATACTCAACACTCGTGCTTTAAAACATGACAAGATTACTTAATCTATAGATTTATCTTTCGTCTCCATCTCTTCTTCGCACTTCACAATTTTATTCCAAGTTCGTAAGGTAGAAACTGACGTTTAGAATGCAAAAATTTAAACCAAGTTTCAAAAATTCCCTTCATGAATTTCTCCACCTACCACCATACATGACATCAATTTCTATTAAGTGCATTGTGTACCTCATTATCCTACGCTTCAATGTCTTGGGCCTTAAACTTTTGCGCATCATGTCATAATTCCCTGGTGTGTCGTCTACTTATCTATCACATATCTCCTCTACCTGCGCAATTCATTAAGCCGAAGTAGTTTATCCAATGTGAACCAACATATGTAGTCTCTAATGCCGTAGCCTCCCTTGTATCATACTGAGTGCCCAATGCTTTATGCGTGGTATTAATTTTGTTATAACAATTCTTCGAAAGTTCTCACGAATTTTGAAACCTTGCTCCTTTTGTTCCTCTTGTGGTTACCCGTGAGTTTATTTCCTTTCCATACCTTCTTTATCCACCCAACACTAAGAGTATGTGTAGTCGTATGTGCATATAAAAACTTTAGATTGTGATCAGCTTCTGGCGCGCCAATGCACTTATTACACAAAATAATGAACTAAATTGACAAAGAATAATGACGCAGAAGGAAATACATTAAATGAAATAAAGTAAAGGAAATCTAATCTAAATGGAAATACTGACTTACTATGAATACCAAGAAGTATTATTTGTAATAGGGCTTTAGCCTACTGCCACTGAAGTAACCAGGTAACTGTGTTCCATCAAGCACCTCTAACTGGTAAGTTCTTGATTCAAGTATGTGAGTGATAACATACGGTCCCAACCAATGCACCTTAAGCTTACCTGGGTGGCATAGAAACTTTGAATCTATAAAGAAGTACCATCTTACCTGACCTCAAGCTTCTTATCCTTGATGTGCCTTTCATGCCATGCCTTCTCTCTGGCCTTTTCCTACTTCTAAATCTAACGTGCTATGTCACGTCTCTCATCCAACTGTATTAAGTTTTCAATTCTCTCTTCCTAAATATTTCTCATCATCTAGACCTCCTGTGCATGTAATACACAAAGAAGGTACCATCAATTCCATGGGAAAAACTACTTCTACACCAAACACCAGCTGAAAGGGTGTGGTGTTATTCAACCTTTTGTAGGTTGTTCTATATGCCCAAATTACAACAAAAACTTTATCATCCTAATATTTCCTTCCATCATGACAAATTTTTTGTCAATTTCTGGCTCAATTATCTTGTTGAAGGTCTCAACAATCCCATTTGATTGAGGGTGACAAGGTGTGGTCTTGTGGTGCATGACCATAAATTCAAACAATAATATCTTGATTGTTTCATTCAAGAAGTGTGTGCCCCTATCATTTTTCAAACTCAAAGGACATCCATACTTAGTAAGAATATTTTCCCATAAGCATCTTACTGCTTTAGCCCTTGTAAAATCCTTTATAGGTGCTGCTTCTACCCACTTTGTAAGATAATCTATACAAGTGATGATGTCGTGTGATCCATTTCTACACACGGATGGGGAAATAAGACCCACAAATTCTATTGCCCATTTTTCAAACGGCTCTGCATTAGTAATAAGCCTCAAAGGAATTTTATCTCTTTTCCCAAGTTTTCCAAGGCACTGACGAGTGATCACACACCTTAAAATACTCTTTACAATCCTTGTATAGGGTCTCCCACCATAAACCAGCAAGATTAGAATCTTACACGTAGCGGTGTCACCTACATAGTGTCCAACTGTAATACCACAATGATCCTCTTCCATGATATTCATGCGCTCATGTTCCAATACACACTAACGCAATACCTCATCTCGACCTAGTTTGTATAGGTCATGATTTCTCAACATGAAAGGTGTGGCACGACATTGTAAGTTATTTCTTTTCCAAGGATTTCATTAATTCTGGTACCATATCTGTGCATAAAAAAGAAATTAATATCCTCCAGTTATGAAGGTGAATGGTTTAACCTATACAACTATGCATCTGACATTGTATCTTAAATTGTTTTTGCCTTCTCTCCTGATTGAATTCTTGGTAAGTGGTCTATGCCATAGAATTACTTTTACCTGGTTTTACCACGACTGTAAAGTAAAAATCCTTGAATAATAACACCCATTGGCATATGCGCCCCTATAAAATGGGCTTATTTATGAAGTATTTCAATGCCATGTGATCTGTATAGAACACAGAAGGTGTTGCTAGCACAGTACTGTCCAAACTTATGCAGTCATGTAGATAATTTACAAGGCCTCGCGCTCTGCAGTTGTATAATTATGTTCTACAGGTGTCAACTTTCTACTAGCAAAACATATCAGGATGATCTATAGTACCTTCTCTAGGCTTGAGCCAATACTATGCTAATGGCCATGCCAGAGGCAACCACATGTACATAAAAAATATTGGTTCTATGAGGGAAAAACACAAAAATAGGTGCCGTAGTGAATCCTCTCCTTCAACTCTTCAAATGCGCGTTGCTGTGAGTTCTCCCCAATAGAATGTCCCTTTTCCTTTTAGTAACTCCTTCAAGGGCATGAAAATATTCGCATATCCTTTGATATTTTTTTTGTAATACCCTATGTGGCCCAAGAATTTGCACACCTCACTCTTGAATGGCAGGCTCCTCTAGGCCTACAATAATTGCAACCTTAGCTACATATACTAATAAACCCTTCCTTGTAAATGATATGCCCTATCAGATTTCCAAAAGGTATAGACAAATACACACTTCTTGATGTTTAAGGAGATTATTAATTTTCTGCATATTTCAAACACTAAGCGCAAGTTTTCAAAATGATCCTTGACAAGCCCATATACTGTCTAATCATATAGGTAAACCTTTCAATAATTTGTGAATAAAATCCTAGAATGCTGGAACAACTAATGCGTGAAAATACTAGCAGGTGCGTTCTTCAAACCAAAGGGCATCACCATATATGCAAAGCTTCCACATTTAGTCATGAAAGTTGTCTTCTCTTGATCGTCCTTTTAGTAATTATGTAACTTGATGTTACCCAGAGAATCCATCTATAAAAGAGTAAATTTTTTTGCCCGCATACACCTTCCTAATATTTCCTCAGTGAAAGGCATAGGAAAAGGATCAATCACACATGCAACATTTATCTTCCTGTAGTCCCACACAAATCCTAATCCATGACCATATTTCTTTATATTGATTACCATGGGGCTAACCCACTCCGATTCTTCTAGGGGATTAATGATGCCAAATGTTTACATCTTGTCAATTTCTTCTTTAACTTTTATGCATGCAGGTTTAACATTAATCCTATAAGGTCTCTTCCTAAATAGGAACATGCACCTTCCTTTAGCTTAATCCTCATCTCCCCCAAAGACTCATGCACTCCTTTTAACTCATGGTAGCCCGTAGGAAATAAGTCCTAGAAATTACGTAGTAACTCAATTATCTTAGACACTTTATAATTAGACTAATAATCTCCAATGATGGCCTCCTTAGGTTTAACATCCATGCCAATGTTCACTTTCTTAGTCTTCATAGGTTCATGAGAAGTGCTTGCCTTATTATCCACATTGTCTAAAACCTCACGCGTACCTTCTGAATGATCAATGGCCAAATTTTCTACTTCTTCATCATCCACTATGTAGACCATATTTTCTTTCTCCTTCTCAAGGCAATCATGCTCAATTAGTGCAACATCTGTCTCATCTACTTCATCAAAATGTGCTCATGAGGTCTTCCTCATAAAATAACCCCTGAATGATTTCTTCAAGCTTGTGCACTGTCTCCCACAGTCAAGTTCTCTATAACCCGTAATGCCTCTCTCACCGGAGGTTTAGTGGAGAAGTAGTCAAAAGTATGGATAATTCCTGTAGTCAAGTCTTGCCAATTTTCACTCTCCCTATATAGTTCCGCATAAACGTACCAAGCGTGTGCGTAGGTGCGTAAAGTAAAATGAAGTTTGTGCACCCATAGCAAAGGTGGCAAAGCTTCCTGACCCTCTTTCTAGAGTCTCTCACACTACTGAATGTGGTGCTGAATAAGATGATTACCATGATATGTGTAGATTTGAGTAGGTGCATTGCTCCTGAGAAATTGGGTTGTTAGATTAATTTTCACTTCATTCCATTCTATGTTATTATACCTGTGAACCATCCACCAACGTATTGTTGTCTTAGTGTAGGGTATACACTAACATATTCTTTCTATCCACTTGATCCTCCCACTGTTCTTCCATGGTGCAAACAGGAATACCGCAGGGTCTCCTTCTCTAGTGTACCAGGGTACAAAGTTGTTACTTATCATCCTAATACAACGAGGTTTGTCTCCTCACAAATATGTGCTTCTTAATTCACGCCCAATCATATCATAAGTGTCCTATGTTCACTCAATTATCATAAGTCAATACTTGTAGTATCACTAATAGACTGTGCATCTTCCCATTGGAGGATTCCTTCCTCAGATGGCTCAAGTACTTCTGGATCTTGAATGAAACACACATAAATTATGTTTAGGTCTTCCTCACTCAAAGGCTTAACATAAGGTGTAGATTTCCCATATGTCAAAGGGATAATAACTCATTCTTCCTTTTTATCAAATATTATATACCCCTTGTTGAACCATCGATCAACATTATTTGTATAATACCAAGGGTGCCTTAGTAGAGCTGGGAAGATGTTTGCTTCTGCAAGTGCTAAAACATCAAAGTCCCCAGTGAACTTGGCCCCTTGTATAGTAATCGATGCATCTTTTAAAACTCCTATTGGTGTGGCCTTAGTTTGATTTTCCATAAACAATACATTAGAGGATGGCTATAATGGAGGTGTTCTCATCTGCATCCATGCATCTAAAGTAAGCACATTAACTTCCGCACCTGTGTCAATCAATATACTGCTCAAAATCCACCCATCCAAAAAAACATTCATAGTGATCTCCTTTTCATAATCCAAACTATGAGGGGGGTGATTAGCATGCAAGATATGCATGTCCATTATCAATACCTGTACACACTGAGTGTTTCCCTTTAACCAATTCTCTAGTAATGGAATAATATTATCCTGGCGCAACATCTTGACATACCTCTTTTAAATCATCAAATAGCTGACTAGACCATCTCTGCTACCTTATTTTGTTCTAACTTTTGTGACTGTTCCTTTAAACATTATATTTCAACCTGAATATTTTTGAGCACCTCCATGGTTTCCTAATAAACCTCCTTATGATGTGTAGGATTTGGGTATCTTGCACGTAAAACATCCTCCCTAGTAATGGTAGGATTCTGTTGTAATTTTTCTTTGATGTGCGTGTAACTTCAGCGTGCATGTAGTAATCTTCATAGGTACTACCTCAGGTTCTGGTGCCAACTTTGGCATCCATTGATTTTCCATGGCGCGTTTTATTCTAAGCATCCCTGCGCACCCTTGTTCTCCTATGCTTATGCTTGCTTACTAAGATTCTCATAGAAGTCTCGAGCACTCCTCATAGTTATGATTCTTTCCACAAAAATAAAAAGTAATATTCTGAGGGCATTCACACATGTAGTGGTTAGGAGATCCACACATATAACATGTTCCACAAGGAAACTCACCTCATCTACCACCATGACCTTGGCCCCTAAATCCACCATGATATCTTTGACCTTTGTCACAACCTCCTTCAAAGCACTCTTCATTCTAATCATAGCGCCCTTGAGTGTGATCACGATAATGGTTCTCACTTCTTACTTTTAGAGTTATTCTGATACTCCTATTTTTCGTACACCAATATTAATGAAATCATGGATCTGATCAATCAACATATAATCTTTAGTATGGTGAAAAATCTTACAGTCATGAACCGATAAATCTTATAGTAGAAAGATACGTTATTCCATATTACAGGTTGTAAGAATGGGCATTAGCAATGCTTCATGGTATCTAAATGACATAGTCTCATAGTCTAGAAACAATCTTACAGCAAGATGCATTCTTTCTTATCGTGCATTTTAATAGTGAGCAGTGACTTGCATCATTAAATGACATATATCGTAGTCTAGCAACAATGAATTCACTGAACTATGGGGATAACTATCCTTAGTGTGCCCCTCAACTTCACAATCTATATACCAAATCCCAGTGTGCGTCTTGTGTACTGAATTGACCGATAGTTTCTCTAATTGCTTTGTCATAGCTACAATTTGAGCTTCTAGGAATGGGCTCACTCTAGTTGTCTATACTTCCAACTGACTCAGCTGCACAACACTACTTTAAGCACTTCACAGCGGATCCGTATATGCCTTATTTGATAGTGGCCTCCTAAAAGGTGTGATCAAGCCTCTCAACAAACCAATGTGCATGACTGGCTTACATGGATATCATAGGAAAGTTTGGACAAAATCATTTTTAAATGATGCATCATACTCCTAAACACTCTCAGTAGTTCCCTACTTAATATCCTTGTGCGTGCTTATACTCTTCTACTCAAACGCAGGGATATTTAATTCCTTAAAGAAAGCATCCCACAATACTGTATAATCTACGCAAGTATGATCAGTGTCAAACTTCTTGTACCAACTATGTGTGCATCCTTGTAACGTAGTTACGAACTAACTTGCATTGTGCAATTAGTAGTTGTGATCCATTTTCCATGCTAAAGTTTCTCACACATGTGCACATGCTCAGATTAACATCTTCTATTCTACTATACTCTAGAAGATGAAGTGACATCTTTATGTAAATATTTTAGGGTTGGTGAGGACCATGCCCATTGGATCTAGAACCTCCTATGTTACCTCTATCTATAGACCCACTAGATCCACCAGAACCAGAGCCACCTATGCCCCTTGATCCTCCACCTGTAGCTAGGAAGTGAACCAGAGGATGTAATGCCCTGTGTCCCAACGAGTGGTACTAAATTGAACTCCTATAATTTGTGAGGTGGTACTACTCCCATAGGTGATGTCCAAAATTATGCATACGCTTGAGTTCTGTGCTGATGAAATGCTTGAAAAGGTACCTCCAAATAACAAGGAAGATGTTTGTACCTGGCTGTAAATGTACTTTCTATTTGATTTACTCTTGTTATTCTATTGCCCAAACTAGCTTGCTGGCTACTGTTTGTACAAGAAACTAGAAAACCAAGCACAAGGGAAAGGTTTTCTAGGTAGATTCAGATGTGTTCCCATGGCCCATGTCATCTCTATTGGCATACTCTCATAAGAGGCTAGAGGAGGGTTACCTATCATGCTATACCCAGATGGGGGAGTTCCAAATGCTTCTAGCTCCACGCCCTCTGCGTGAGCTCCAAATCCTTCATGAGCCATATCTCTCCTCAAATGCAATCCATTCTATGCAATCTCATGTGATGCTTCCGTAACTCCCTCTTGCACGTACCTCATTGATACTTAATCTGACTTTTCTTCTCTTTTGCCTCTTCTGCCGCTAGGTCCACTATCTTTCACCAAACTTGCTCCTGCCCTCGTGCGTCGTGGGGGTTTAGCTAGCCATTGAATCTTCTCTTCCAAATTCAGGGTTACCAATAAGATCTTAATCACCAGTGGAATTCCTTGTAGATATGTTCCCTTGGGATAACGTAAAAACTGTAACTGTAGCTACCTATGGGAAATAATAAGTGGAAATTGAGTACTCCAAAATATAACTATTTAGAACACCACGAAACCAAGTATCCGTAATGCTTTTCCAAATCAGATCAACATCATAGAGGGTCATGAAATCCTTCCTACATCTAGATAAGTGTGTGAAACCTCCAATTCCTTTTAGACACATAAGCAATTGGCCACTCGTACATCTCTATCAGAAATATATCAAAGAAACTCTCATATAAACAGTCATACAAGTTATACTCCACCCACGTGTGCACATGTTAAACTCAGATCCAGTGCTGAATCTTTGAGCGTATTATTCTTCTAGATGTATTATCCACTCCTCAACACTTGTTAAGGTATATCGATACGTCTTCATCACGAATCATCCTTAAAACAATTGAAAAAAAGGTCCCGACAATGGAATCTAATGATGCACCCAAGAATTTACTATGAATAAACCCATGTGCACTGAGCACATCACTCAGCCTGAGCTGAGTTCTCACCTCAAAGCACACAAATGTACCAAGTCCCTCTTTAGATTTTCTTCTATAGGATGTTTGTGCATGATTATGTTTAAACATATTCAGATTCATAATTATTAGTAGTTAACATTCCACAATGCATAAACTAGATCTAGATCTTAGAGAATCATGATAAATGAACTAAACAATAACTATGATAAGGTTGACCATACAATAACCATATCTCAGTCATGTCTAATACCATTATCCAACCAATATACTGCATTGCATTAAACACTGTAAAAAATATAGGCTTCTTACACTATAATAACATCTCCATGAGTCATATGCGCGTCAAAACCAACAACAAAACTCTACAATAATTCACCACCTACTAAACTACACAAGTCAATACATATTTATGGGGGTGGGGACTTTCCCTTCACCACCCATGCACTTCTAAAAAAATGTCACATGCTAATAATAGCCACGTGCACCTTTACAATAATATGCACAACATGCAAGTTCTCTTAACAATAGATGTCCTATAGTTAACTCCATGTAGAAATCCTATTATTAGCTTAAACTATGCATAGTGCGTTTATCTGCCACTTGTTCCCAAAATACCATTGCATGTAGTGCAAGTCTTCATCTTTATGTGTGCTCCACATGCTATCTCTAAAAACAATCCTTATCCACAAAACAAATAAGTCATGAGCTTGGGCACTTTAATACTAGTATAACTTCACGCGCTTTTATTGCCCTATATTCATGCACCCAATACTTATAATGTTTTTGGCTCTTCAATAGGTATGCGAGCCTCATGCATAAATTTACATTTTCTACAAAGTTGTAGATTGCAAGCACAACCCTGAGCCCCAAAGTGTAACAAAGGAGGATACAAAGCAATGCACGAAGGAAGGATGGGTGATGGGCAGAGCTATCTTGCACTGGGATAGTTTGGCATTCTTACAATTTTTTGCAAAGATGTAAACAGCATCCCTAACCCATAGGCCTGACAAAAAGGACACATGGTGGCTTGTGGTGGCATCTCACACTCAAGGAAACTTTGTAGCCCCATAGTTGGCAGTTTGACAACTCTTATGAAACTATTGATTACTTCCCTAACCTTGTCGGCCTGTGAAAAAGGACATGTAATAAATCTATCCATGTGTCAGGTAACCCATATAAGACCAGAGAGTATTCCTAAGAAACTCCTCAATGGTCACAAATCACACAAGCCAGTGGAAGAAATATCCATCATTAATGAAAACACATGGGGAAATTTATGAACATGAAATTGACTAAGTCCTTCATTTTATTCATTGAATTCAAAGAGATCAAGCACATTAGAGCCTTAACGGACTCCTAAGAAAATAGCTCCTATAATATTCTGAGTGAATCCTATGATGGAAGGTGCATAATTAGTATTGGCTCAATATTTGGAAAAACTTTAATGTGGGGGTAAATTTACAGATGCTTTGGTACATGGGTTCCTCTTTGAACGTTAACTCCCTTATAATTATTTGGTTAGTTACAATGTAATATTTGAGACCAAGATATAATTTGTTAATAGCGAGTGGCATTAACTAATTTATTCTTCATTTGAATCGATCAGCATAACTAAATATTAATTTACGATCCCATCTATGTTTAAATGAATACTAAAATGGTCAAAACTCAAACCACATCTCACCTTGTATCTAAAATTATATGTTTGAAACATTGAAATACATATTCATCGAGAAGAGGGTATTTATCAGTTATTGTGGGTATGAAAGGCTTAATATCATAGGTTGCATCACCAGGTGATACTAGTTTGAGATGATGAGGAAGATAGTATACCATAATTGTTACATCATTATCATAACATACAAATTATTTTTATTAATGAGAATGAAGTTATGTCCAAACTAATGTGGGATCATCTGCTACAATACCATTTACCCTCAGAGAAAAAAATCTCTAGGGATGGAAGTGACACTAAGTTAATAAGGCATCAACTACTGAAAGGTTCTAATTTAGATGTTGGGACTCCTCAATGTGGAAAGAGTGGTAGATATAAATGGGGGAAGGGTTCAAACCCTCCCTATTCTCTTCCTTTTTTATCTATTTGCAAACACATTTTATAATATCTTGAATATATTTATGGTTTTATATTTCCTAGGGTTTTTGCTACATCAAAAATTCCCAAGATATGATCATAATCAGAACATGTATTGTTTATTGAGGATATTTCAGTCCTTGTTCCATTGAATTTAAGTTGGATTGTGGGTAGTGAATGTGTGTGTATCAATATAAGATGTTATAAGTGACTATTCATAGTAAAATCCAATATCATGTTCTTTTATGCACCCAACATACATCTATTGGGGTGAATTGATCAGTAATTTAATGGACCATATAGCTAATTCTAATGATCAGTATAGCTATTTCCAAGACAAGATAAAAGGTCAAGATCCCTCATATTTTCTCTATATGATATCTTACTTGGGCTTATCAAAATATGCATGTCATAGGTCATCTCCCTGGATTGGAAAAGCCCTCCGCCATGCTTTTTGACATCAACCACTAGCGTATAGTAATGCACAACCACGCACTTCAATCTTGAAAAACCAACAGTTACACAACTTCCGTGATTAGGTCTGTCACAATTACTGTGGTGATTTCACAACCATCAGTCTCGAAACAACGGTGGTTCTGTTACTGTAGAAAGAAAAATGAGAGCAATGCATGTTTTTGAACACAAGTGTTTAAGATGTGATAGCTGAATTTGGATATGAGATTATCAAGATTCAATTTTTTCACATAGAATAGAGCTCGAGTGGAATCATCTAATGGATTTCTCCCTACATACTTCATTTCTACAAATAAAGTGTTGAGTTGTTCATCCATTGGATGAGACTGTCCCTAATAATCTGACATGTGTAGATTTGACTCATTTCTTCCTCAACATCTTGAGCAAATACTCCTCATTTGCCTAGTTTCATGGATTGGGTGATCTCAATTTTTTATAGTAATCATTATGTTGCTAAAATTTTGAAAGGATATTACATAGAGACAGTACCAATTATTTGGTCTTGGCCTTAGTCATCCTTACATTAGTCATCTTTAGCTACCTTTAGTATTCATAGATAGAATAGAAGAAATGTTTAAATCTTTGCTAGCAACCTATCATATTAGCATAATTGTTAATCTAGAAGTTGCATTGATCTAGGGAAACTCTTTCCCTTAAAAATGGAAATGACACTTTCAAGAATCTTCCATTCATAGTAAGCTTGAGCCAATGCCATTGTGCCATAGAGAATGGTTTTATTTTTATTTAGATTGTTGATAGTCATATACCATCTTGCCCTTGGGATTTTATGTTTATATTAGTTAATTACACCACATCTTTTCATTCATGAATGAATAACTTGACATCTTAGTTATTCTGCTATTTAGTTTATTTCCTTTGCACCAACTTAAGCATTTAGTTAAGTTAGATCTTAGATATTCATTTCTGTCACAAAAAAAAATAGTCTTTTTGAATTGGATCCAAAAATCTTCAAAAACATTAGCTAAATTTCATTGTACTATTCAAGTTTTAAATATCTAAAACATACCAAAAAAAAGGAAACATTAAAGTATGTTCCCCTTCTGGATTTCGATAACAATGCTCTAATCAGTGTGATGATTCTCTAAAGAGATAGATGCAACAGCCACCACCCTACATTTGTATCAATTTTGAGTTTGCTTTAACCATATTTTTCATTTTGTATAGATTAGTTTATTTCCATTCCCCATTGATAGAAGTTAAAGAAAAGTATAAATCAAGTACTTCGAGCAACAAACATAACCACTAGTGGTCTTATTCACGCTCAACCCGTACTTAGCCTCTGAGTCTCCTTAGGCCCCTTCGAGTTTCAGTTATATTATGCATGTTGGAGCATCTATTATGTTATCCTTACCTTCTCTCAACCTCATATATGCAATATTTAAGCCTCAGTTTGTAAGACTATTTCCTCTGAATCTTGGCAATCGACACTTGGTAAACTTCCTTAGTCAACATAGTTTAGGGATTTGCACTACATGTCAAGTTAGTATGTGACTTTAATCCTTTATAAAGGACCCCTTTAAATTATCAACTATTAGATGCTTTAAGTGAAGCATGATGTGTATCTAAAATATTGAACAATTGAGCTAGGGTTTGATCAATGAAAACCTCGTTATGCAAATTCTCTAAAGAACAAACTAGGTTTTATTGCCATTCTATACATTTCCTAGTTATACTATGTTACCCCTCTCTGGGAGGAGTACTTAAGACAAACGAACATTTACCAAGAGTAGGTTGTGGAACCTAGTTGACAGCATTTTTGGCCTAACTAAAAAATAGTATTGAAATTTGCGTGAATCCATGATTGATCCTTGATCTATAGCATACCCACACACATTTGAATATAGCTTGACTCATTAAGGTAGTCTTATAAATAATGGATGCAATTATCTCCTTGATAAAAGCTGCAACTAAGTACTTTTTGCCTCATCAATATCAACTGAGAGATTGTACAATTCTCATCTTCTTTAAGAATCTTGACGAGTTTGCAACCTCATTACCAATGAATTTCAAGATTTATCACAGTGATCGAGGAGTCCAGGTCCGACTAATGGATTTCATCTTCCATTAAATGGTTGTCTCAGATTATTGAAGTCAAGTATTAGGTTAACCCTAGTCAATTCCTATGTATAGGATTTACAACATGTCTTCTTAATGATTCAAATGAAAGAGCTAGTTATTGACTTGTTTCAGATAATAAACTTTTTATATTCTCAGCTAATGCTCACCCATTGGATTAGACAAATTCTAAGTGAACCCATTTATCTACATGAAAGTAAATTACAAGGTTAAAAGGGTTAGGTCAAAAGAACCCATTTTTTAGTTAAGGTCTTATAAACAAAGGTATTGATATAGTCCCAGTACAATCATATGTTTCGTCTTAATTAGTCATGATTATACCTACAGAATTATCCTAGAAGATGTGGCACAACCATTAACTGACATAGAGTAGTTGTTTTAAAGCACCATGTATTTATGCCTCCTCAAATGAGCAATTAAAGGGAGTTAGGTGAAGATAGGAAGAGTTAAGAGATAAAATACCATTGCAAGATTGGAACTTGAAATGATCATAGTACTAATTATCAAGTGAGAAACTTGAACATTTTCATAAAGAGCCTATGAAGGATGCTCAAATATACTTGAAGCGCACAAATTAGTCATGTAGTATAGGTACTTTTTTTGAGACTGAAAATGACCTTCCTCATGGATAAATGTTGACTAGCATGGGAGGTTACATCTAACATGGTCAGAAGGAAATTATAACATTTTGAACATATAGATGTTGAGGGGAGGGTTTCATGAAATAATTCATTGAAGGAAAACTCATCTAGTTTTGTGGACTCTTAAATCAGTTGTAAAAGAGGAGCAGATCCCAAATAATGTTTGTAAGGAACAAGATGAAGAGGTGAGATGAAACAGAGTTTACACTTTAGGTTGGGATGGATTTACAAATTGTGAAACCCTTATCAGAGAAGAAGGTAGGATCAACCCATGTTGGCCTAAGTTTCAGAAATTTGAAGGTATCAAACATTTGGAGTGAGTCAAAACCCCTTAGCGACAAGTAACTTCTTGCATAACAATATTCAACAATGGGTGTCAACAAAAACTCCATCACTTACAATTATAGTACAGAAGGGTCCTCCTACCAGGGTTGGTGACTAGCAATGGGTTTACATGAACTGTTGTATAGTTTACATTATATGGGGGCTAAATTTAACAATGAATTTGATTCAATCCATGCACTAAAATTTGATTATTTTAATTGTTAGTGCGAAATCACAACACCCCTAAATGAGTTCTATAGATATCTGGTTTTCTAAGGTAAACTCATTTGGTGTGATCCGCATAACATTGAACTTTCCCCAAGGTGTGGGACCCTTGCAAAATGGGAAAGCTCTCCAGATTAAAGGTTGGTTCCTGTATTCCTCCTGTTTAGATGCATATGTGAGAACTTGCAAAGGATTTATCTCTATACCTAATATAAAACTTTCCAAGGAGACATAGGATATAAAGGGCCTACAAGAAATAAGATAATAACTAAACTACAAGGTGATGCACCAAAGGAATGATGAACACTAGTTTTGTCATCCTGATAGACACAAACCAAAAAAATATATACAATAATCAAGCACAGATAACCATATTTATAATGAAAGACCAGATGCGAGCATAAGAAATAGAAAGGATCTAGAATCGATCACAAACGTGTTTTATTGCTCTGCAGATTGATACAATGCATTACAAAACAGCCAGGAGGCAAGAACATACTATAATTTTAATGGAAGGCCTAAAATCCACAAATTCCTTTGCTAGAAGGAAAGGAGAGCCTGCAAAACAAAAGAATATCCAACCCTTTACAATGAGTCCCGAGCATGTATTTATAGATTCAATACAGACGAGGGAAAAAGAAAGAAGTGGGAAAATAGCTCCAAGCTCAACCACCACTATGTAATGTCTCCCAAAAAATCTGTTCCAAATCTATCTTGACTGCATCAAATCATTATTTGGTGCCTTGAAGGAGAAAGAAGTGGTGGAGTAGATCGAATTCGATCTGGTTGTTGAGGCAAGAAGATACTACATTAAAGGCTTGAAGAAGTTTCTCAATTTTTCACCTACCATGACTTGAAAAAATGATGTTTTATCTTTCCATGGCATAGAGGATGTTGAGACGCTTCCAATGGTGTAATATTTGCAATATTTCGAGCCCTGAGTTAAAATATATGCCCCTTCGAAGTTTGTATTGGGTCTGTACAAATGGGTGGGAAAATAGTTTGAAAAATGGATCTCCTTCTTAATATGGGGCACATGGCAGCTAGATTAGGGAAAAATTGGGTTTGCGGGTCTGTGATTTATCTTTTTCCCTATTTTCCACCAAAAAAATGCAAAACTCAAAAAAATTCCATGGCCCCGATGCTTTGCTTAGACACGTGGCACCCTTTGGTTGGCTGGGGAGATGTGCTTCAATTTTTATCTCTGTGTCTTTTGACAAAAGGAAAATTTTCACCTTTTCCTCTGACTCCCTACTTTGACCTTGACTCGGGCTCAAATGATGTCTTTTTCCTTTGGGCAGAGTTACGGCCCATTTTGTAACTTTTACACCTTTGGAATAACAAGGGGCAAAAAAACCAACTTTCCCCCCGATGGCCCGCTTTAGTGCTACTAGTTTAGGCTTGCCACGTGGCGCTTCCTCCGATGACTACCTAGGAGAATGTGTACCATATTTTGGTTAGAGTCCTTTGCTCGAGAGTGATCATGAATATATTGACCTAAGGGATACCTGCAGGGGGTAGGGGATGTGCATGGTAGAAACCCTCTCTCAATTCGATCCATGAAAATAAGAGAGGATTCAGTACACATGTGCATTAGTGCACCGATCTGCCATATGCATAGAAAAAAATGTAACAAACAAGTGTGTAAATAAATATAAACCACGAAAATAAGAATTCAAACATCAGAAATCACTCACAATGTCACAAGACAATCAAGGATTGAAGACATGGAAACAACTTGACATACTATGTTTCACACAAGAAATAGGGTCATTTAATCTTTCTTAGCCCCCACCAAACAATAGTTGAGTCCTAATACGAAAATAATGTACAAGATTTGAATGAGTGTATCTCAGATAACTTTCTATGCGGGGTTGTGGATCTTCCACTATAGTCCTACAAAGTGAAATATGGCTACACAGTAAAGCACCCGTTAGCATGTTAGAAAGATAAATAGTATGACAAATCACGTAGGAGCTCATCAATGAAAAGTAGAGAAATCGTGCCAAGAGGGAGTAAATATTGTAAAAATAGAAATTATTGGTGAGGTCATAGTGACAGTAAATGTGAACACTGGACAAAGGTATATGCCTCTCCAGTAGCAACTCACTGAGACTGTAAATGAGAGAATGCAATTCCAAGCATCGTTGCAACTTGTAAAGGAAATTGTAAGAAATGAAGGCTACATCCACCTCAACTGAATATCAAGTTGAGCCAACAAAAGTGCATGTGTCCATGTAAGGAGAAAACAATTAAGGCTGACAGTACTAATAATTCCCATCTATGGGCATGGAAAATGACCCTGTAACTTGTAAATGAAGAAATTAAGGTAGCAAGAGTATATACAATCAAGATATGTCAAATGTTACGTATGAAGTATGAGATGGTGGTTGTATGCATAATGTGAAGACTGATAGGAGTATTAGTTCCCCCAGCGAATGTGTCCATCCTAGATGAGGCTCATTTATAGGGACCATTAATAGCCCTCAAGAATGAACAAATAGAATAAGAGGTCAGTGTGCATACATACAATGATGGTTGTGTGTGTGTGCAATGATTTGCTAATTTAAGCTAATGCAAAGATAATTGAGACTAACACCTTAGTAGTCTTAACTAACATGAATTAAGCAAAATACAAAGCACCATCAAGATACAGAATTAAACAAGGCTAGACACTAACATTTATCATATTAAAACATTGAAACTAGAAATCAAACTAATATGCTAAGTATGTCTAAATCCTCTGTTCTCTAAATTAACAACAAAAATTAAATGGGTAAACCTATGATAGGCTCCATGGAAAATCAAAGTGGCTGTATCTTGATATTTCCAAGGAACTTAGGAATGGGGGCTTATCAAAGTATGGGCTACAAGACCCTTTTGATTACCTCCCATATGACCTAAGCACTCTTAGGCTAGAAAAGGGGATTAACTCTCCAAGAATGGTGAATTCTCAAGCCTAAAACAAAGGAAAGCTTTTAGATCTATTTTTCTATATGCTTTGCTTTTTTCTTCTCAAGACAGTGTTAGGTGTAAGATGTAAAGGTAGAAGGAGGGATCTTTTTATAGCCCAGTGGATAGAAGGAAACACTACATCCCTCTTGCATGTGGGATAATAGGAATGTTGAGTTAGTTGTGGATAAGGGAGGTTTAGATAGGGTTGGGTTAACTTTAGGAGCGTTTAGTTTGTCCATTAGTGACTCAAGTGGATAAAGGGGGCCTATTAATTTGATCAAGGTGATTTAATTAATACATGTGCAAGCTTATAAAAGATTTTAGAGGAATATTAGCATGATTTAGACTATAGAAGGGGATTAAATCAATTGAATGATTGATTTATTGGTTAAATGTAAAGGGAATGCTAATTAATTAATAATAATTAATTAGTCTAGGATAGAAAGGGGGATTAACTAACGGAAGGTCGTTAATTAGGTGTATATGTTGGATAGGCGACTTAATTAATTAGCATACATGTAATTAATTAACGATGATAGAAGAGCGAAGATGAGCGCTATATTGACGATATGTCACCAATTTGCAAGAAGGGAGATAATTAGCACAATTTAAGTATTTAAATTACTCAGGCGTAATCATGGGTGTCTACATTTTCCCCTCTTTGGGGTGGTGTAAGTGACACCACTTCAAAGATAGTAGACAGATGAAATTTTGAAGAGGTAGAAGAAAAATGAGTAGGAGGGAGAGATGTCCCCTCGAGTGTCAATGGGGTGATGAAGGAAGACGATCGACGATCGAAAATGGTGAGAAATAGATAGAAGAATGGGGAGGGGCAGAATGCCCCAGTTGAAGCCGAAGGAATAGTGGTGAGAGGAGAAGTGATGTAGAAGAGGAATGATGGAGGAGTGGAAAGAGAAGATCTTAGCCTCTCAGCCTCTGTATTGGAAAAATTTCGGTGTCATCATATTTCCAAGAGATCTACGTCATCAGTCCTTATGAAAAATATAAGCATACGAAAAAAGTAGAATGACATGAAAATCCATACTACGAACAATTGTCCATTGTTGAAAATACCAACTCCATGTAACATACAAAATGCAATGCAATATGAGAAAGTGAAAGATGCCTAACTCCATGCAACATACAAAATGCAATGCAATACGAGAAAGTAAACAAGCTAAACTAATAGAGAAACATAATATAATGTTTTTATTATCGAGCTTCAGATTACGACCTGTGTGAATTAACTTACAAAGGTTAAATGATGGTGCCCCAAGAAAGGATACATGTGAGGGGAATAACGAGAGGACACTTGGTGTCCGATGGAAAAGCAATCATGCACTATGAAGCATAGTACCAGACAACTCATTATGCCCCAGAGTACAGATGATAGTAAACAACCTAGCAACGTTGTTAATGGGAGGTAGATCAAGATGATCAACGAGTTACACACATGAACAGGTGAGAACCAAAGAGTGACATTGTTTTGTAGGATGATTTATATTATTTTTGATGTTTTCTCAAAACATATTTGAATGTTTTTTATTTTTATAACATATTTGAATGTTTTTTATTTTTGAAAGTTTTATGAAACTATGTACAGGAAGACGAGGAAGCATGGATGCCCCTAGCGATAGATGGGATGTACAAAGGCATAAGGCTACGTGCGTACGAGAAAGTTGAAGATACAAAAATTCCCCAGCAATAAGGTGGGATTATTCAAAGGAAAACTCTTCACGGGTAGAAGTGGGACCCAAGGCCATTATTGATAGGTTCGACATGATGATGATGAACGTAAACCAATGAATTGCTAGGAAGGAGCAAGGATGCCCCCAACGTAATTTGGCCTAAAATCACTTGATAGAAAGGAAGGAGAATATTTTTTTTTTGTGAAAGGTCACAAACGTGTCTGCAAACATGGAAAATAAGTAATCTTATACACATGGATGTTCTGAATGAAGTAGGAGAATGATGTGAATGATATGAATGTAGCATAGAAGCCTCGTTTAATGAAGAAGCAATTAGCCAAAGGAACAAATCATGAGACAAGATACATGTGCTAGAGTAAGAGTCTGAACAAGGTCCAAAAAAAACACTTGGTAACATACTATTCCTATTTGCTCATAGAGATCCAATGTGTGCACGTGGAATTTATTACCTCTTGAAGGGAAGATTTAATAGACAAAAAGTGAATACACACTAGCCAATGCATAGGAATGACTGATTTTGAAAGGAGATTTTGTGAATGGATGGTGAAAGGATAGCCGTACATTTCCTTGCTACCAGTCAGGCATCCATAGCCCTGATGGATATGTATTTGATTCTAATCACAACATTGTTCTACTGCCAGTTAATTGTCTATAGCCCCAATAGAGATTATTGGAAATACCCCAAGAGAGAGTTATATATCAATTTGCTTTTGATTTTATCTTTTAGCTTTTGATTTTTTTGATTGATTTTGATTCGTTTTCTTTCTGAAAATCTATTTCAGCTCTCTTGTTTGACAAGGGGTTAAGAACCACAAATGGCTTGATGGAAGGAGGTGGAAGTGATTGTGATGAAGACATTGGCTAGTGTAAACAAATATGTCCAAAAGTTCTTTGCAACAAGTTTATGAAATTTTGAATGTGATAGGAATCTCTAAGAGGTTAGTCTGTTCTTTAATTTACCAAGGTGATAAAAGACCTAGGGTCAAATAGATACCATAGAGATAAATGTCACAAAATGCGTGTGAATAAGCTAACCAAAATATCATCGAAAGGGATGAAAATGGTAGGAAGACTTGCAGAAGAATAACAAGGAAGGGAAGAAAGAAACATCCATGTGCACGTAAATACCTAATTGCAATGTTTGATCCTTTGTACCTTTGATTTTATTTTTGTAACGTTTTCATGTTCTCTCATTTTTTTTGCATTGTTTTGATTTTTAGATTTTTGATAGTTTTTTGGAAAGGTGGGACTGAAAAAATCACTCCGTGTGATAGGATTCAAAAATGATGTGTGTGAATTCCTTGATAAGGGAGACTAAGCATGTTTGTTTATCAAGAGTGATATGATGCCCGATCTTGATGATCGCGGTAAGTTCACACTCAATAACTAACTGTGATTTGTTTTGAAACATGGGTTTGGTATGTGGGAGTTTGAGTTCCCTATCCATAGGTTTCTTCACTTTGCGCCATACTTGATGGGTATGTTGGTGTACATTATAGAATCATGTTTGATTTAGGATTTTATAATCATTGGAGTTGTTGGTAGCTTTGAATCTCTTTGGATTTTGTATCTTGGCTTGATAAGGAACCTATCTGGGTTTCTTATAAGCTAATGCTTGACTTGTCTGATCCCAAGAAGTGGGGGAAGAACGTGGACATTTAGAATTGACGAGAGGAATGGAAGTGGGCTTGCCACAGCCTTTGGTAGAAGAATAATGTGATTGATGAAAAGGATACAGTCCAAGGATTGAAGAATATGGGCTACTGGGGGGTGAGCCATAGATAGAAGACGAAGGGCTGCTAGGATGTGGCCCAAGAATAGAAGAAGAAGGGCTACTAGGACATGACCCATATATAGAAGATGAAGGGCTACTAAGATGTGGCCCAATAATAGAAGAAGAATGGCTACTAGGACGTGACCCATAGATGTAACATGATGGGCTACTAGGATGTGGCCCAAGAATAGAAGATGATGGACTACCCGAGGGTGATCCATACCTAGAAGACAAGGGGCTAGTTGGGCATGCCCCAAGAATATAAGATAGTGGACTACTCAAAAATGTCCCAAAAATAGCAGAGGGATGGCTACTAGAAGGTGACCCACACCTAGATGAAGATGAAGGGCTACTTGGCGTTGACCCCATAAGAGATTGTGATTGAGGAATTATGATAGCCAAAGAGTTATTGGGTGATGAGAAGATAGGCATGGATCAATGCAAGACCAAAGAGTTTCATCACATAATGAAGAATGTGAAGACAAAAGAATAAGAGGAGGATCAAGTTACATGATCTAGGGCTCTTCCTCCATTTCTTGATAAAAGGAATCAACCTTTTCCTCACAATATGTAGACGTATCAAAGTCTAAAGAGAATCCTTTTTCGTAATATGCTAAAGGAATATCTTCATATGCCCCTATAAATGCCATGATTATTTCTTCATTTTGAAAGAGATCAATTGGTATGAGTTGTTCATCGACCAGCAGGGGTTGATTGGAAGAAAGCGGTTCACTCGGTGTGGAAGACTTAGAAGATGTTTGATGGTGATTGATAGAAGAAGATGATGTGGGGGACGAAGAATATGTGTAGCTAGATGTCTCAGGAGTAAAAGAAGGTGGTGTGGACCTACCTATACGATGGTATATCATCTGTAAACTAGTAGGATTAAGTCCAAAGTCTGTAGATTGCGACACATGGGTTGATTCAGACGTTTGACTCGAAGGACTTTGAGTCACATGAATCTTCAAAGAAGGAATACTTATTGAGGGTGATTGATGAAGAAGGTCCTGTAAAGAAGGGGAGGACCATGATTCAAGAATCACATCAGATGAATAATAACAAGGGTCTTGCAAAGAAAGAGAGGACCACGATTCAAGAATTGTTTTATATGTTTGATTGGAGAGGGATCCTCTGGAGCCACACGTATCTTTAGACCAGGAAGTAAGACGTCACATTGAGGTGACTGATGAAGATAATTTGGGGTCATGCGAAGAATCTTTAGGGAGGACCGCGATGTAGGATTCATATTAAATGTACTGATGAAGAGGTTCCTGTAAAGATAGGGAGGACCATGACATAGGAGTTGCATTAGATGACTTAGGATTCAAATTAGATGAATCTAAATAGTAGTTTGGATCTGAATCATCAGAAGAGTCAGAGGAAATATTTGGATTGGAATCCTTAGAAGAAAAGAAAATGTTTGGATTAGAATTAGAAGAAGAGTGGGGGGAACTCAAATAATAATTTGGATAAGAAGTGTCCAAACCATACCGTTGACTATGAGATGAAGGTGGACAACGGGTTACCCGAATGGGTTCTCTAGCACAAAGAACTAAATGAGGTTTGGTCATGATTGGCGTCTTTTTATGTGAACGCTAAAAAATTGTTTCTTTATTGTTGTATGTATAAGGGACCTTACGATAATTAGTCATTGTTGGTGTGTTTTGGGTTCAAAGGTCTAGACCTAGATTATATGATCAAACTTTTTCAAAGTTAAGAAGGTTTCATTTTGATTTGGGTAACATAACGACAACCAACTAGACATTTCATAAAGATGGGGATGCTTGTGTGATTTTCCAAAAGGGAAAGCTAAGGAAAACATTCATCGTGATAATCCAACAAGGGACGGAGGCATAAATGTCTAAGGATTGATCAAAATTTTAGCAACATAAAGGATACAAAGGAAAGATTTCCAATGTTTGGTTGATGAAAAAGTTGCTTAAATGGTTTTTCCAAGGTTTGAAAGATGTGTTCAAAAATGATCATGAACTTAGGAAAAAACAAGAAGATCAAGAGAATCAAAAACCCAAAAGATTGTCCTAGAAATGAATTTATAAGATGGATAAACACAAGGAACAATCACGCAAGTTCAAAACACAAAGCCAAATTAATGACCAAATAATAATGAATGATAAAAAATTAATGGATCAAAGTGATTGTCTGAAATGGATAAGTCGATGTGACAAATGAGACACAATCACACAAAGTTTGTTTTAAACCGATCAATCAAATGGAGTAATTCCTAAATCTGTTTTCAAAAAGGTAGGTGGTGTCGTATGATGACTAACGAAATGTCCCTACTTATATCAAGTTCAAAGAAATGAACAAGACATAAGTAATAACAAGAAGTTAACGCGACCTCCAAACAAAGTATAGTAGAAGAAAGCCCAAATTCAATCAAGACCTATATCCCAAAAGGTGTCAGTTATAATTGTGAGTGACATAACGATTTCACCAGGATATTTTAACCAAACTTTACGAGAAAGTAAGGTATTAATATCAAGATGATATTGATATAACATGCACAAGTGGTAACACTTAACACTCTTTAGAATCGAGGTAATAATTGAAATCAAACTAAAGTGATAGTATACCTAAGAATTGTTAAAGTGTATATAGCGTAACCTTACAATATAGATATTTAGGTCAAGTTTACAAGAAACAAGACGTAAATACCAAAATTATAGTGACATGATATAAACAAGATAACCGTTGAAAGGAGAATCAAAGTGATGAACCAAGCCTAACTACGATGATGATCTTTACTTGGGTATCAAGATAAAAAAGGATACTAATGGTATAAAAATGTCTCTACACACTTTAGATGTTTAACAACCTAGCCGCAAACATGGATTGGTGTAAATGGACAAAAAAGTGGCAAAACAATCAATTGATAATGCAAAGGTAGTACTCTTCTTTTGTTCAACAAAGTGTAAAAAGAAAGTGAAGGAAGTAGATCAATTGGGGTTGAAAAATGTTGGCCTCACTTCGGAAGAGTTTCGCCTCACCTTAAAGAAAGTGAAAAACTAAGCAAAAGTAATGCTTCACACATTTCGTGATGAACAATAGCTCTTAACTCAAATTGGTTTTGATGTGGTCCAAGTGGGCTCCTGGTCAAACATAGCTTCCTGGGTGGTTTACTCAACTAGGTGTCACAAGTCATCTAAGAGTGAGCTTGATTTACCCAAAAAGTCACACTGACTAATTTGGGAGCATCTCGGCTTTACTTTACCCCTTTCAAGCACAATGGGCAATGAATGTGTCCATCGTTTTCTCTCACTGGGGTCATGATACAGATGACTTGTGACACTAAATCTCACAAATGGTAACATTAGTTAAGTAGATTGTGCAAAGCACTTGTATTAGTAGTTTAGTTTTTTTTCAAGTCCACCCTTCTTTGACAAGCGTTTTTGGTTTTGCACAATGGATTAATAATTTTCCAAAAGCACAGAAAGGATAAAACATCGTTTCTAATTCTCAAGATTATCTTAAGACGCAAGAGAAGAGCATACACGACGTAGAATCTAACTATGAAATCAAAAATGGAAAAAACTTAGTTCAAATAAAATATTTTTTCATTTCAACCAACTTTTACATTCATTCTTTTAATAACAATCATTTTTCAAAACAAAAAGAGACATAAAAATTGTTTCTGATTCCCAAGATCACCTAAAAGGTGCGAGGGAAGAGCATACATGTTTCTAATCTCATTATTAAACTTGAAATTTTCATTACCCTTTTAAATAAGTCAAATCAAAATCAAACATGTAAAAACACCCTACAAAACATAGGTTAGATTCAAAATAAAACTTGCAAGGTGTTAAAACATCAAAAACCAAAATTTCCAAAGCATTTAGACATGTTAGAAATGAGTAGTATCAATGTATTAATTACTTATGCAAAGAGAATTGAAACTAACACCTTAATAGTTTCAAAACATGAACTAACTAGACAAATATCATCATGCTAAGAGCTAAGCAAGACTAAACACCAACATTATGCATTAAAAATTTGAAATAGAAATCAAACTAATATGCTAAGTATTAAAATATCTACTCTCTAGATCACCAAATACTAAATGAACCTAGATAGATCCATGACAATCAAAGTTGATTATTTGATCTTCAAGGGTTTGGGAATGGAAGCTCATCAAAGTATGGCTACAAAACCATTTTGATTATCTCCATATGACCCAAAATCTTGGATGGATGAAATTCACGAATGATGGCTATTAGCCCAAATGAAATATGCTCTAATATGAAATGCCTATAGAGTAGATTTAAACATGTAAGGTGTAGATAGAAAGGTAGGAGGAGGGCTCTATATATAGCCCAATGGATAGAACAATCTCTACATTCCTCTTCATGTGGGATAAATGGAGAGGTTGGATTAATTGTGGATAAGGGAGGTTTAGAAAGGGTTGAGTCAACCTTAGGAGAGTTTAGTTTTTCCTTTAGTGATCCATGGGGTTTGAGGGGCTTTATTAATGAATCAAAGTGATTAATTAATATGTGTGCAAGCTTATATAAGATTTTTAGAAGAATAGTTAGTATGATTTAGCCTATGAGAAATATTTAATCAAATAAATGATGATTTATTGATTTAATGAAAAAGGAAACTAATTAATTAATAATAATTAATTAGTCTAGATAGAAAGGGGGATTAATTAATGGAAGGTCATTAATTGGTGTGTTTGTCGGATAGAAGAGTTAATTAACTAGCGTAATGTAGCTAATTAACGGTGATAGAAGAGGAAGTGTGCTATATTGACGATATGTCATCCATTTGCGGGAAAGGGTATAATTAGTGCAATTTAAGTATTTAAATTGCTCAAGCTAAATTATAGGTTTCTATAGGGAGCTACACTCCCAAGAAAGAAAAAATTAAAAGTACAGGTGGATGAAAATGGCCTTGTAAGTTTTTCATCCTTGAGGCCACCCAAGGTGCCGAAGAAGGCAATAATATTATCAAGGACAACAATGGGGCCCCAAGGAGATAGAATTGTGGAGATTTCCACTCCACAAGGTGACATAACTAGGAATGAAGCTACTCCATCCCACTATTAAATCACTCAACTACCATTGGGGAAACCTACCAATGAATGTCTCAAACATGAGGTCAAAGTAGCAATGGGAGGCCTCTTCTGCAAACTAGACAAGGATAAGGAGACCAAAAAGTAGCTCAAGGAAAAGGTTGACATCTTGTTTAACTATGTGTAGAAATGGCTCTAACCTCCCGAGGTATACCAAGAAATTGTGGCTGCCATTACTCCTAGTGTATTAATTGATGAAGAAGACACGAAAAGAAGAGGAGAAGCTATAAAGAGGTGAGACGAGATACTGGTTGAAAGAGGCACTCAAGTCCTTAAAGAAGTAATTACATGCTACAACCAAGTTTTATAACAAATATAAGTTGACAGGGTACTGATTGGAAAGTATCAGGATGAGGTAGAGTATTGGATTTCATTTCCTCTTGAAATTGCAAACCTTGACATGTGATTTGTCTTAGGAAGGTGTATTCTTTTGACTGTTGGAAATCATGTTTGCAATGGATAAATTATTACTGTACAAGGATTCATTTTTTTGTAATTCTATTTACTTGAAATGAATCCATTCTTCCTTTTGTTCTGAAAGGTTGTGAACCTGTATTATTATTTTCATACTTATCATATGTTAACAACAAAACCTTGGATCAATTCCATTGATCCAAGGTATGCTTCAGTTCTCCTGTTATTAATCATCTTGATAAAATGACATTCTGAAGTAAAAGGTAATGTGGGCAGTCTTGTTTAGGTTATGAATATGAGGACCCTTCTGCTTATGTCCATGCTTTTCATCAAGCGGTAAGTATTAAACTATGGTCTTCTTGATAAATATTTATAAAAACGTTGAACAACGTGATAAGAACAAGGGCCTATACTGGGCTATTAAGGTGAATACCTTAACCTTGGATGGGATGTTTAATGCTAATCATATTTTAACCTAAGTTGTAATGTTCTATCCTAATTGGATTCTAATCTAAGGTGATTTGGACCTACCTTAGACTTATTACTAAACTATTTAGGTTAGAATCCTAACCTAAGTTGATATACTTTACGGTTGTGGGTTTTGGAAATAACCTAAGGCAAATGATAATTACCTATTACTAAGGTTTATGTCTTAACCTATGTTGGCATGTTTAATTTAGAAAGTTTTGGAAGTAACCTAAGGTAAATACTATATACCTAGGCTAAGGTTGAACCCTAAACTAATGTCAATCTAACCTAAACTAATGCTAAGCTAAAGGGGAACCTAAAGGGTTGCATGGAAAATGGGAGTCGGTAACATCGGTTTCTATGGCATTAATGTGATTTGATTTTTGAATTAATGAACTCTGTCTACCATTTTTTTGGCAGAGGCATGAGGAGTTAAGGGAATGTCTAGCTGGCATCATCACTAAAGTTAAAATGCATGCAATGTTTGAAATAGAGCTCACAAATTTTGGATGGCGGTGGCATGGAGATTTAGGTGGGAGAGTTGGTTGTCCTTGCATTAATGAGTCTTGGTCTTGGCAAAGAAACCACCTAGGAAGAGATGCAAGCGGATTTTTGGGAGGTTGTTTGGTCATTTGCTCTTGGTGATTTTTTCTCTGCATGGAGATTTTGGGTTCTTCGAACCAGCAGTTCTATTTTCAATCCTTCGCTATTTTTGGCACCTCTAAGCTATTTTTGATCCTATGGAGGTATAAGAGGCATAAGAAGAAGTTTTGGGTTGTTGATTTCATTTTGGAAAAGGAGAAATTGTGGAGGCTCGGATGGAAGTCTTCTGCAAATTGATAGGAAGCTCTATCAGGCATGATAGGCTCTATCCATTAAGTTGTTATTGCTTTTTCCTAAATGTCTTCATTAAAACAACTCTACTCTTGGAAATAAATGGGTTTTTATTTCGTGATGGTTATTTTGCATTCATGCTTGAATTGTTCTCTAAATATTTTGATGAAGAGTCTCTGTTAGATAAAATGGAATATGATTTGTTCTCTGTTGAATATAGTGTTGAATCGTGTCTTAACTTTGTTGGTAACTGGAATGATGTCAAATTTGTGTGAATCTTATTGTCTGTGCAAAAATGGATTATGGGAAAACATTATTTGCTTTAAGATTTGATCTGAGCTTGTCTTTCTCTATTTTGAAGGAGGTAAGAAAGGTATTGTTCTCATTTGTATTTTTAGTTGCTTCGAATCTAGTTACTTTTGTGGAAGCTGTGTTGAAATGGTTGCTAGGATTAAATGATTTTGTGGATTGAAACTTGTTTAAAAATAATAGTAATTGATTTAATTCTTCTGATCTTTCAATTGAAACTTGAGTTGATTAGAATCTAGTTACTTCTATAGAATCTATGTTGAAATGGTTTCTTGATTCAATGATTTCATGGATTCAAACTTGTTTGAATATACTAGTAAATGATTTTTTATTCTTTTGAAATTTATAAGTTTTGGGTTGTGAACCTCTGTAAGACTGATCTAAAGTTGGACAATAGAAGTTTCTATTATAATGAAAGATATTTTGAGTGTTGGTTCTATCTGGGTTGGAAATTTGATTTATACATATAGCTCCTGCTTGAACTTGCATGATGTCGACCTTGTTGTTTACGCTTGTAAGTTAGAAGATGGTTTGTTAATGACTTACCTGTTCTTGACCTGGATGAACCTCCTGATTAAATCTGTTTGAGGGTAAGTTTGTTAAACACCATGTTGTCATGATTTTTGGGAAAGACTTAACGAATGTATATGCATATTTTCTTGGATGACAATTTATGCTTCAGGAACTAACCAATCGGTTCAGCTTGAAGGGTTTCCAGATCTTTACTTTTATTTTGATCTATGAAGAACATTGAGGGAATGGAATGTCTAGGTGAATCAAGGGTTAGTACAGTTGAGCCTATCATAAGGAATGGACTGAAATGAATTCGGTTTTTTTAAACATATCTTGAGATTGACTTGTGCATCTGTAGCAAAGTCATGTTGTTATTGTTACATCTTCATTGAGTTCGAAATTGGTTGGGTTCTTTCTCTTCTTACTTGAAGATTGTTTCTCTTACCTCTGTGAAGTTGGGAATTTGAGTTGACTTTACTGTTATATCATTTTCATTTTTTGGGAAGAATGGTTAGGCTTTGGTTATATGGACTGAAACTAATGGATGAATTGGAATGTCTTACAGTTGTTGATATTTCATGTAATGTTGCTAAATGAATTATTTAAAAAAAACATCTCTTTCTAGATGTAGTTTTTTTTTATTAATGCACTATGGTTTTTGTTCTTGTTTACAAGCAGAGAGAACTTCATCTTCGGTATTAAACTTGCATAGTGCACTCACATAAATTTTTTTAGTATCACTTAGTTTTATGTTTTCAATGTTTGACATGAGTACAAAGATATCTTGATTAGATCTGTATTAGTCTTTTATTCTGATATGTATTCCTTTTCTTGATGAAAGAATAATGGGATCTTCTCCCATTCTTGTTGTTGACATCCTTCTCTCTTTCTCTTATGAATTAAGATATTCATCAGTGGCCCTATTTTATTTGAAATATGAAGGAGATTATATGCAATGTCCTCTCTTCTCTGAGTTGTGAAATGTATCATTGATCTCCTCAAAATCTAAGGGAAGTTCTGATTTGTTTCTCTCTTTGTGTGTCCTTTCCCTCTTATGTGTTACTCTCGTTTAAGGAACTGATCGGTTCAATTTTATCACTTAATAGGATTTCAAAATGAGTAGTTGGAGATAATCATTTACTTATTTTCCTTCACTTACGTTGATTGGAATCAATATTTGGTAATGTGTGACTAATGCTTAATGCAAGTAATCAATTAAATGCATTTCCTATTTCTAACATGTTGTGGCCTAACTTAAGACTTAGGCTATATCTTGGGAGTTAAATTTGGATGTAATCTTTTGAATTAGGATATCTCATTGCCTTTTTATATGAATGAATTGAAATGAATTCTCTAGATAAGTTTTTTG
This sequence comes from Taxus chinensis, assembly GCA_019776745.2. Classification (NCBI taxonomy): domain Eukaryota; kingdom Viridiplantae; phylum Streptophyta; class Pinopsida; order Cupressales; family Taxaceae; genus Taxus; species Taxus chinensis. The sequence continues at coordinate 391,294,932 of CM034148.1, forward strand.
ACGTTCATCTGCTCATTATTTATCTTTTTCCTCTAAAACTCTTGTTTAAGGAACTGAGTGGTTTTTACTTAATAGGAAAATGATGACTTATTTTCCTTGACTGGTTGTGGAAAGATGTGTGACTAATGCTTAATGCGAGTAATCAATTAAAGATTTCCTATTTCTGAACATGTTAATCTTGCTGATTTGTAGTATTGATGAATCTCTTATTCTTTAAAACTTCTTAAAAATAGCTCTATTTTTGGAAATGTTAATGTTGAGTATGATGGTTCTTTACTTCTTAAAAATAACTCTATCTTTGGAATTTAGATTGATCTTTGGAAAGTAAGAAGAAATAAACTATAAGTACCTATAGGAAGAATGAGATAAGTAATTAGGATGAAATATTACTTATCTGATATAATTCCTTATGAAATCAATGGCTGAAGAGTTTTGATTATATCATGATCCTTACTAAATGTTAATTTGGTTGATCACTTGTTCTTTCTTTTATGATTGTTATTTTTTTATGTATCTATCTGTATGGCTTTACTGTTTCATAAAAGAAGAGTTATTTTTATGAAAAAGTTAGTTGAAAGCATATAATTTTAGTTCTTAGTGATTATCATGCTCAGTTCAATGAATTGACCCATGCTAGCAATTTTTGCAGATGGACTTTGTAAGTGATAAAGGAAGACAATAAATTTTATGATGTTATTTTTTACTTAAAGACTCAATCTTTCATGAGGAAATATGGTTTATTATTGAAATGTATTAAAAGAAGAAAATTTGTATTTCTTAAATGAACTTGATGTTGTTTGACATGAAAGATGTCTGCAATGCATGGTCTTGTAAATTTGTGTTTCACCTTGATAAATTGAAAAATATTGAGAGTTACTTTTTCATGATGTGTTATTTTCCTGGTGCATTCTGTGAAGGGATATTTGTAATCTTATCTGTATTTTCTCATATTATTATCAAAATGGGACTCCTTTTCAGTTTGACATTAAATAATTTTTATGGAAGGGAATGGTTTCACTATCCCTTAAATGAAATATAACTTATTAAGTTGTCATGCATAGATGTTCTATTATCTAAGTCTCTATGGCATATTAAAATATGTTAATGAAAGTGAAAATTAATTATGATGATTTGTATAATGAAAAAGGGCACAATGAACCTTAACTCATAACATGAAAGAGGAAGGTGCACTTCCTCTTGATCAATACCTTGATAGGTTTAAAAAAATGTAAGGTAAATATGAACATTTATCAATTAGACTTCATCTCAATGAAGTCTATCGTAATGGAACCTGTTTTGGAACTAAAACAAGCTAAGAATGATTATGGTATAATATGTAAATTATTTTTATGTTGCTTTTTCTATTTTGACTAACCGAACGCTAAAGTAAGAATTTGAGGATTAAAAAGCAATCATGGTGTTTCTACAAAAAATTAACAACTCAACTGTGGAATTTAACCTAAAGGGCTAATGAAATTAGGGTTCAACAGGGTTGTTGTAATTAAAATCTTAATTAAGGAATATAATTGAATAATTCACTTCTTGCTTGGGTATGTGCATCCAGATGGGCTGATTCAATTGGTTGTTCACACACGCCAATTACAAAACTATACCTTCATGAAGATTAGGGTCTTCATGAGGTACAGTGTTGTAGTTGACATGTGACAACACCCATCGGAATTAGACCAACTAGATCTACATAAAATTGGACTTGATCTTAGTTATAATTTAGGTCAGAATAAGAGTCTGATTTAGTATAGGGAATAACTAAAGACAACTTAGGATAACTAGACACACACAATCGACTTAGGTCGATTGAGTATGTCTAAGTACCCTTAGTCATCGTGAGTGGTTCTCTATACCAAACTATGTTGCTAACCTAGGGTAGGGTTAAGCCTTGAACAAGTGGACTGACATGAGTCATTGAAGACCATTCTAGATAATAGACGAAGTGGGGTGAAGGATGTATTCCATTAGACAAGTATGATGTCTAGGAATATAAACATAGACAGTATGCGAAAATATTTCGCCAAAGTATCGCAAGCTGCTTGTTGCGTTTTCCTGTGACACCTAGTTTAAGAAACGAGATTCAGATGAATATTGGTAACAAATATTCAGTTAGGTCTCTTAAAAAGAATGCTTCAATACCCAGAATAGGGTAAGAGAACCAAGTATACTTAGTATACAATTTCAATGAGTTAACATGAGAGACCAGTATTACACCGAGTCATAAAATGATAAATAAGTAGTTCACTGATTCATTTACAACTGCATATGGTTATCTGTTATGAGATTGATTGGCATGGAATGTGTGTTCTAAATTATGATTATTTAGAACAAAGAGTATATGTATATAATTTTTTCCCCCCTTGTTTCTAAAGTCTTAAAATGGGAATGTTACAAGATGTATAAAAGGAAGGGATGGTACCCCATAATTGTAAAGGAAAACAATATAAGTATGAAAGGGCTATCAGACTGAGGAAAAAAAATTAGGGAGCTATATCAACAAACTTCAAGCTATAAGTGATAAAGTAGGGGAGTATGTGGATGCTATTGAATCCAAGATAGAAAAAATGTTTCCCCCTAAAGGAACATGTGCCTTAGGAGCCGCAGATGATGGTAAATTCATTAAGATACTCAAAAATAATATTGTAGGGGAGTTTGAAACTCATAATTTTTTTGGTTATTCTTCTATTAAGAGGTTTATTCACTTGGAAAATTCCATCAATAAGTTGGCCAAGTGGATAAGAAAGAAAAGAGCTATTTTTGCTAAATGTAGCAGCATTCTATCAAAACAGGAAATAATCTTTCTCTATCATGAGGGGCTGGATGGAGATCTCATCTTGAAAAAGTTTGAATGTTTTGATGCATACATAAACAAACCAAAGGAAAAGGAAGAAATTGAAACTATTGAGCTCAATCCCTCTTGAGCATATTCTTTATCCCTTATTCTTTTCTTCTTCTCTAACTCGTCATTATTCTAAACAAAAAGTGGATCAAATCAAATAATTAGAATGATTACATAAGCATAACAGACTCCCAATGGTGGTACACACATGAATGATGATAGGGAAATAGAGACAAAAGAGGTTTTCTAGCACAAAATAATATCCTGCACATCTCTATGGGTTTAGTCATGAAGCAAAACCATTCCATCTTGGTACATCAAAATGGAATATTTTAGTTGGGACAACCTCCCCATCTATTTTGGAGGACTCAAAATCTTTTACCTCTCATTTTTTCTTACTTTAGATGTTTTTGGAGGGAATTTGGGTATATTCCCTTGGGGAAATTTTGTATAAGAATGCAATTTTGTCTTCATTCTAAGTTTTTGGTTGATGATTGATTACTCTAGCTCTTGATTTTTATCCTAATAAGTTTATAAATTATAAGTCTTAGATTTTTAATGCTAAGGTGATTTCACTATATAATCATTAACAAACATTGAGGGCAGTATATGTCACCTTGTTTAAATCAAAGTGAAGAGAATAGTTCACCTTGTTTAGTCATGAATTTTATAATGTATGTTGAAGATATGATCAACGAGATAGGATTTATATTATAATATTTTGCATATTGAATCTATGAAATATGCAGGGGTTCTTTCTGGTTATTGCATTGTATTGGTCACTGAATGAATGCTGTTTTGTAATGTTACCTTGCAATATTTTGTTTAATTTTAAAATCCTTTGTGCAATATTATTTAGAAATGATTTCTTGTAACCTTTAAGTGTATTTTAGGTGTATTGAAATAGAAGCAATGAGCATTTTTTAGAATTCTTACACAAGTGTTTGTGTTGAGGGTTTCAAAGGTTATTTGGTAACATTTTTATGAACTTGGTATTAATGAATGAAAATTCCCCTATGAAAGTCATGTTTTTTTGGTCTCATTTTCTCTGCATCTTGAAAGTAGAAGGTTATCATCAAAATCACTAACATGTTGTTCCTTTGAATCAACCATCACCCACTCCACCTTTTTTTTAAACTAATAACAATACCGCCCCATTCTTGCAAATCATGTTAACCATGTTCATGATACAAGTGATTTCCTACAAATTGCATTTACCCTGTAGATTATAAATGCATTTACTATGATTTGTGAAGATTAACATTCCAACATCAGAAAATTCCATTTAATTGATTGTTTACGTAGAGATTATGTTTGTGAATCACATTTTATCTGTCTTTAGTAGCTTGTGTCTAATGCATTAAGCGTGTGTAATGTTTATGTGACAACTCTTTGAGTGAAAATTACATTTATGGCTATACTTGGCTCAAATTAACCTGCAAACAATATTTAGGAGATTGAATCATAATATACCTCCTTCATCCAAGCTACCTCTTAGGTCCTCTCACCCTAGTTTGGGTAGAGCCAGAAGTAGCAGGAGCTAGCCATTCCCTTTGTACATCCCTCGTAGTCATTTCCATGACCTGGTGATGAAAGAATGTTAGATCTACCCCTTTCTATAAATGACACATCTCTCATTGTTTAATTCATTTATTTTTAAATTGGTGCCAAGTCTCTGGGGTGTAAAACTAGGAACCAATAGTAACAAATATGTAAATCATATTAATAATTAATATAAACAATTATCAATGTAATTTTTTTGGGTATTAATTTTTTCTTAATATTTTCCAACCCAAAAATTCATTTTTAAAATGGTTTTGTAACTTTTTGAGATTACTGTAATTACATTATTGTGTGGTTTAATAATAGAAAGCATTGAACAACAATAAAAATCTCTAAACACAATGAGAATAACAAATGCTTCAAACCAAAAAACTATGGTATATGAAGAATAAATTTTTACATATATTATTAGGTCATAAAAAATTCGATAATTGTAAATAATATTAATAAAATATAGGTGGGATACATCAGATTGTTGGGGACATATACTCCCGACACATAACCAATAAAAAAAATGTTGTCGTCATTTTAAAAGCAAAATTGCTAAAATGATATTTACTAAATTGAAATTTCAGCATTGTTAAAAGGTTAAAAAGGATATTCATGTGTACACATATTCACTGCCATATAAGCATTATACATTCTTCCCTAGTATTGTATCCAACACACCCCCATTCTTTTCTTTGGCAGGAAAATGGAGCCCCCTTTTTAAATGAGTTGTAAAGCTATTTTTTTAAGCTTCAAATTGAATTTTGAGAGCCCTAAAGTTTGTCAATGTTTTCTAGCTTTAACAAAAATTAGAATCAAATTTTTGACATGACCAAAAGGGCCTTTGAACTTCCTTTCTTAATTAACCATGAGATACAATAGCTTGTTTGATAAAACTTAGATCTATACCTCTTTATGCTTTCAAAATGATCAATTCATATTTTTCGTGATTTAAATGCTTTCAAATGATTGATCATCATTTTATCTTTAAAATTTCTTTCATGGGTATATTTTAGTGTTAATCATATGAACAAAGTAAAAATAGGAGAAAACCCAAAGGTTTGTTAATTTTTGGAAAGAAAATAACTCTCATACATTCAAATGATAACTAAATCATTGAATTTGCACCAAAAATGAAATTGACAACTTTAAGCTAAACAATTAAAGTTTGTAGCAGGTCTAAGTTACATTGATTTGAGCCATGTTTCCATCATTAAAAAGTGTCGTCAATCAACATTTAGAAAATTTTTGGGCATAAATTAAAAAAATACAAGGCATGAAAGAGTTCAGAGCACCAATGAAAGACACGACCTTCCATCTGAACTTTTTGGAGAGAAAAAAGGTAGCAAACACACCAATGAAGGATAATTGTCATAGATCAGTGGTGAGGTAGATACAAAGATCAAAATTTCAACACTCTACAATAAACAATTACACTAATTGAGGCCACATGTTTCCCATTGGCACACTTCATAATTTGGTGCTCAAATATGAGGTTTAAAGGCTTCCCATGAGAATTAAATCCAATGGTAACCATGTGTTGGAGATTGAGGCGATGGAAAAGGAAGGAAAATCAAGTCAAAGAGAGCGTATATGGAATTTGAGTCATAAGGTTTAAGCGCATACATGTTTTTTTACTAAGCCAAAGGTAAAGAAGAAAGGTCAAGTTAAAATTTATGTGGAGCCTTCTATAAGGCCAAGTGACCAAAAAAATAAATGACACTCTGTGTAACCAATTACTAAACTACGAATCAAACAATGAAAGAGCTTTAAAATGTTAGAGATTTTGAGTTATTTTATTTGGCATAGATGATGGGTTGTATACATGGATTAAATAAAACTACTTCTAGTTTAATTTATGCCCATGGTCATGACATTTTGTAAGATGAAACTGAGGGAAAACAAACATACGGTTTTATGAGTGGTAGTCAATCGCTTAAAACAAAGAGGTGGTTATTCTGAGCATATTTTCATTCATGCAATTATAAAACCACCAATTGTGCTTAATCTGAGTGTATGATTATTATTATTCTCAGAATCAAGGGGGATACTTTTTTGGAACTCATTGAAAATTGTCGGAGCTTATTCTCATGATGTATTTCATTTTCTGGGACATTGTTATATTTGATTCTTTCCCACTTTTCTAGAGAAATTAGATTTTCTAGAAGCCCTAAAACATGTAGAAGTGGTGGTTGAGTCTCATTCTTCTATGAAATATTTTGCCTGGCTGTTACGATGATGATTTACACTCTTAACATTGCAAATATTGACAAGTGATTTGTCTTAGGAAGGAGTACTCTTATGATTTTAGGAAATCATGTTTGCAATAGATAATTCATTATTTGTTGAAAAGAATAATTTCTGGTTGTGAATTCTGCTTACTTGAAAATAATTCCATTCATCTCTTTGTACAACTTAAATTCACTTTTAAGAAGGTGACGAAATTGTATTGTGTAGACATAATTTATCTTGCGTAAACAACAAGACCTTGGATCAATTCCATTAATCCAAGGTATGCTTCAATTCTTCTTACCTGCTCATCTTGTTGTCTTTTCATTCAGAAATGGAAGGTGAGCTTGACTGTGACTTGTTTTGTTTACCATGGTGAAGAATTCTTCTTAGGGTTCCTTGACTGACAACATGTCTTAGGGTGATAAGCCTAGGCCTTCTTGTTAAATGTTTTAAATGCTGAGCATCATATAAGAGTCATAGACCTGATAGTGAATCACTAATATGGGTACCCTAACCTAAGTTAGGATGTTCTATACTAGTTTGGATTATAACCTAAGGTAATTAAGACCTACCTAAGAACTACGGTTGATTTCTAACCTAATAAAAATATAACCTAAACTATTGATAACCTAAGGAGATACCTATGGGCTATTTGGCAAATGGTAAGGTTGGTGGTATCAGTTTTCAAGGCATTGATTGGAAATTATTTTGGTTTAAATGCTACGGACTACCAATTTTGGTGGAGGTATTGGGAGTTTAGGGGATGCCTAGTTGGCATCACCACTAAATGGAAATTGCATGCAAATTTTGAATTAAAGGCTCGCCACACTTGGATGGCAGTGTCATGGAGAATTAGGAGGGAAATCGATTGTTGTTTGATCTTGTTTATGGCAAAGAAACCGCCTAAGAGAAATGCATGGTGGATTTTTGAAAGGTTGTCTGATCTTTAGTTCATTTCAATTTTTTCTCTACATGGGGTTTTCGGTTCTTTGAACCAGTACTATTTTTTATGTATCTGTATTTTTGGCATTCTTGAGCTATTTTTGGATCCTGTGGAAGTATAAGAAGAATTAGAAATATTGGAGTTGTTGACGTTGCTTGGAAAAAGAAGAGACTGTTGAGGCTCAGCTGGGAAATTGTGTGTAAATCGAGAAGAAGCTCTATCAGGCATGATAAGCTTTACCCATTAAGTTGTTCTACTTTTTCCTAAATGTCTTCATCAAAAGAACTCTGCTCTTGGGGGAACAAATGAGTGTTATGTGTTGTTTGATATTTCTTTCAAAACTTACTTTTCTCTATATTTTATTTGTATGGATTCACTGATATGGTAGAGATATATTCTAGGTTTGTTCCTTTGTTAAAAAAAAGAATGAATCATGCTTAATCCTTTGTTTGGACTTGAGATGTCATCGAATCTTGAGAAATCTTGTTGGACTATACTCAAAATGGGTAGTATGATTCACAACTATGCTAGAATTTGTTTTTGGGATTTTTTTCTTTATTGGAAAAAGGTGTAAACATGTTTTACTTTTGCTGAACTTGAGATGTTGTTGAATTTGAGAAATCCTGTTGGGATGTACTGAAACTAGTTAGTAGGAGTTACTGTTATGAAAAGAATATGTTTCAGGTTTTGTTATCCCTTGCTGGAAAAATGATAGAATCATGTTTAACTTCTACTTGAAATTAAATGAAGCCGATTCTTTACTTACACTTATAAATTTGTGAGAAGAATTGTTAGTGACTTGTTTGAGATTGGGTTTGAACAAATCTCCTTAAAACAATCTATCTGATTAACATGGTTGATAGTTATCCTACTGGCGTGATCCATGGAAAGGTTTATTGAATTTATTTGCATGTTTCCTGAAGTGAGTTTGAGTGTTTCGAGAGTTTCCTTATCAGTTCATTTTGTTGGGATTGACTGGTATTTTTATTTAAATTTGATGTACAATTGATACTATAGGAATGAGGTATCTTAGGTTGAACTATTGAATAACTCAACCCAGTCTATCTTAAGGAAATGGACTCTAACATTTTCGATTTAGTAATTATTATTTTGAGATCGAATTTGAGCACCTGACTTGGGGTTGTGTCACTATTTTGTTGTTTCTCCTTGTGGTCGAATCTAGGTCAGGTTCATTCTTCTTGAACCAGTAGTCTCTTCCATTGATTCTTTTCAAGTATGTGAATCTGGGTTGGCTTGAATGGAAAATTCGACTATTAAATATTGATCTCACCTTTTTCATTTCACCATCAATGGATGGGAAAGCTTTGTGTGTGTTGTCACTTTGAAAATAATTTGTGGCCAAAAAAGGGTAATTTACTTCAACGTTACTCTATCTCTCCTTTGTTTGGGAAAACTAGAGAAACATCTGGAGCTGATACTATTAACATTTGGAATGAATGTAATGTTCACTTGTTGATTTTTTTTTATTTGGATACTGTTATTAACTGCAAGCATTTGAATAACCATTTTATGTTTGTAGCTTTTGTGCTACAGTTACTGTTCTTGTTTGTAAGTTGGGGAAACATCATTTTCAGTCTCTGACTTTCATGTTACAATTATTGATATCGATTGTAATATTGAATAGTTCTTTGTGTTTCAATAGTTGTTGGAGTTGAATTTTTTCTTAGCTTTGGAAAATCAAATCTGTCTCAATTCTTTTCAATCTCGGTAAGTATACCTCCTTTTTGAAAGGAATAATGAGATCTTATCTCATCTTTATTCGTTGTTATCATTTCTTTCTATTCCGAGGTAAGGTATTCACAATACCATCCTCTTCAAATTATGAAGGAAGATATAGGTTGTTCTCTTTCTCTCTTTTTGTTCATCTCTCACCTATATTACTCCTGTGAAAGGATCTGACCTATTCGGTTTGTATTATGTTGAAGGATTTGCAGGGTGGGTAGTTGATGGATAAATCTGTTCTTTCTTTGCTTTGACTGTTACATTGGTAGGGATGTAATTATTGTGATGTGTGGATAGTTCTAAGTGCAAGTAAATTAACTTCATCCTTTTTCAAATCAGTTGATGTTGATTCTAAAAATTTAGGCTAGAGTTTGACTTTGAACTTAGATTTAGTTTCTTAAATAATAAACTCTTAATTTAAGGTGTTTTTGGTTCATCCTAAATTTCATCATAAAGTTAATTGAGCTTGGCATTAAATATTCTAGGATGAAGTAAGCTAATGCTGTGTAATTTGAATTATTGTTCCATTTAAAGTAATTCTATTTCTATGAATCATTAGAGTTGTTATCTTTTTTGGTTAGATGGAATAAATCAAGAGATGAATCATAAATATCTATAGATGAAATGCAATTAGTGATCTTGTTGAAATAATATTTATCTGAAATAATTGTTTTATGAAATCATCGACTGAATACTGATTTTGATTACACCAAGATCTTTTCTTGATGTTGATATGGATTATCACTTTGTTTCTCCCTCTTATGACTGCTATTTCTTATGATGTGTATTTTTGTAATGATTTAACTATTTCATAAAAACAAAGTTTTTTTATGAAACAATTAGTTAAAAGCACAACATTTTTATGCTTAGTGCTTATCATGCTCAATTCACTGAACTGACCTGTGCTAGCAATTTTTGTAGATGGACTTTGTAAGTGGTAAAAGGGAGACAAGATATTTTATGATGTTGCTTTTTTTTTATCAAAAGAATGGATCTCTTATGAGGAAATATGATTTGTAGTCATTTTTACACCCATCACAAAGGAAAAAAATCCCGTGCGTGCCGGCATATCACCCAACGGGTGCTCACTCAAGGCACGCGTGGGCGCCGAGTCTCTCTTTTATGTGAGTTTAGTGGGAAACATCATATATGATCTGATTTTAAGAGATCTGAGAGGAAATAAGACATACAAGCACCATAGAGCTCAAAACAGCTTCTAGATCCTTGTATTCATTCCAGACAGAAAAGTGCTTAATCGATTATAGAACTTACACCAAAATAGAAAGGAAGTTGTACAAGCATTCATACTTAGTTCATAAACATAAATGAAAAAGAGCTATGAAGAAGGATGTATGCATCAGAACCATTAATGTTCATATTCACATAAGCTAATAACCTCATTACATTCATTAGGGCCATTACAGAATGTCACAGAAGAGCAGACCACAGTCATGCAGTATAACTAGATTCATATAGCTAGGCTCTCAAATTTTTTTTTATAACCCCCCAACCTTTGATACATACTTTCATATGCTTATTTACCCAAGCTAATAGAGTCCTTGCAGTATTTATGCAAAGATCCACCCTCTATCCATTTCTTCCTTTTGTCTCTTTTTTTGTCTTTTTTTTTGTCTCTCTCATTTACTTTTGTAGGTGCATGTATATTAGCCTTCCTGAACTATGAACTCATTCTTTTGTAGCCTTAGATATATCACCAAGTTTTTGAATGTGGTCCTCCAATAGTGCATGCTCCTCTAGGCCTGAGCTCACCACTCCTTGCCATGATGTCATTCTAGAAGCTTCTACCGTAGAGTATATTCCTTCCAGCCCACCCTGTCGCCATGCTGGCACCTTATCCACTCAGGTCACATTTTTCTTGTGTCCTACCTGATAGGTCAAAAATGGCTAAGTCTCGGGTTCTTCTCCATGGGTGTGCATCCCAGGTCCTACCAAAACCTTACTTGAACCCTTCCCCGTGCACCTTATCTTGCACACTTTTTTCAACCTTTCGTGCCTATGTGCCCTTTTTGGACTTAGTTGATATTTTAGGGGCCTAACATCACCCCACACTTTACCTATTCTCCACCCTTAGAAACTTCCTCAAAGAATAAAGAATACACAAAAACTTAACATCTTGGAAAAAAAATAAAGGGGACAAAGAATGGGAAAATAATGAAGAATGGGGAATCATGCTACTTAAAGAAATAAGAGAAGAAAGTTCTTTTGCAAGTCGACCTCTAGATTGTTCCAGGCATTGACCTCATTCTATGCTATTTTGAAAAGATCACCTACTAAGGTGCTCACCTGATCAAAACCCAGCCCATCCCCTTGTGTGCTCATGGTGTCAACAATTTTCTCTAACTCCTTGCCTATACCCTCCAGGGCATCCATCCTTCATGTAATCTACCGGTATAGTTCCTTTAGTTGGTTTTTAACTGAGCCTTGTAAGGCATCAATAGCTTCTAATTTATTTTCTACCTCGGCGAGGATCTTTTCTCACTTTGATATGTTCCCCTTGTTATTCTCCTAGAACTCTTTAAGTTTTTCTTCAAGATTGGTGACCAAAATGCTTGCCACTTTGTCTCTGTCCGCACAGTTGTTTTACGTGGCCTCAACAGTCTAGGAAGTAATCTTTACATCACCGAGGACCTTGCTGTATTCAGCTATGAGTGCCAAAAATTTCAATTTATCCTTCTTTTCTAAATGCGTGGCCACTTCTTATGTAGATTCCAAGGCTAGCGGTTGCCTCTCCATGGTGAGGATTCTTGCTAAGTCCTCCAGGCATTCCAGGGCAGATCCATATTTCTACGTGGGAGGTGCTAGGTCCGAATGTTTCAACACTATTACAACTATAATGGACTCCACCTTTTTGTATACTTCATGCACTCTATCATTCTCATCCTTTAAATCACGCTACAACTGGGTGCTGATCAACTCTTCTTGTTTCAAGCCCTTAGTTTTCTCAGCTAGCTCCTCTTCCTTATTTTCTAGCTTTTCCTCTAGAAATATTACTCTGTCATTTCTTCTTCTGATGAATCCTTGTCTAATGGCTTCTCTGGCTCTAGAGTATTATTTTTGACTATGGAAGTTTTCTTACATGAATACATACTTGTTCTCGCACTTGACCTAGGGGTTCCTATTGCCTGTGTATCCACTAAACTTTGTACTTTCTTCTTTGGTTCTTTTTCCTCCTATTTGGGTGCAGGTCTCTTCCTACCAATTAGGTCCTCAAGTATGGAAACCTCATTCTCCAGATATACACCCTTCTTAAATATTAGTCTTATGTGGAGGTATACTTGCACCATGGACCGTCCTACAATGGGAAAAGTCATGGGTTTCACCATTTAGAACTCATGTGACATGTAATTCTCCACGTATGCACACTTATTGGGGTAGACCAACCCTTTGAGCATTTCTTTGTGGTCCCGGTCTAGATTACCAAGGTCCAGCTTCAACTTCTTGGACTCTTTAAACCTGTTCACTCCCGCTTGGAAGTGTTGAGCTGTGAAGGAAAAAGGGAGCTTGCACCATGTGTTACATGTCTCATCTATCAGTTTAAATAGAGGTTCAAACATTTCATTATGCACCTCTTTAAATGTTACTCCACCTACCACCGTAATTTTAACTTTTAATGCATATTTTTCAAACAAAGCCCTAATTTTGTGCCCTAACTCATGTGCCCAACCCTACGCAGACAATCTTCCAACCTTATGGCATGCAACCAATCCATCTTGGCAGGAGACTTTTGCGTGCACGTCACCTACCTCGTGTTGCTTTTTGTGCTTCTTCCTCCTTTGTACGTGGGATCTGAAAGTAGCCTTATCTTGACACCAACAATCCCTTTCCACCTTGTCTTGTATGCACCTCTTTCAATAGGGCCATTCGATCGGGATTTCTAACACAATATTCCTTGGCACTTTACCCACTCTTTCCTTCATATTACTCCACCCCACATTAAAATGATGTGTGGTCCTCTGCGCATTCAAAACCCTAAAAAAGTAATAAGGTTACTGGTGCCCAAGGTGCAAAACCAAAACAACAACGTGAAAGGGAAACACAAGAAAGGAAATACATAAAGGAAACTCTAAACTATTTGGCAAAACTACCTTATTTACAAACACCAAGAAGCCTTATTTATAGTAGGGCTTTAGCCTACTCCCATTAAAGTGTCAAAGAAATTTTGTTCCATCCAATGCTTGTAACTAACATGTGCCAGAATAAAGGATGTACAAGATTATATAGGGACCTAACCAATGGACCTTTAACTTCCCAGGGTGGCGCATAAAATTTGAGTCATACAACAACACCATCTACCCAACCTCAAACTTATTGTTCTTAATGTGGCGATCATGCCATGGCTTTTATTTTTATTTTTCAGTTGTTTGGCTCCACCTGGCTAGTGATCGTCTTTCATACAACTTCATCAATTCATCAATTCTCTCTTCTAGTGCTTGTTCATCATCCAACCCTCCCACGTGTGCTATACATAGTGAAGGTAAAATAAACTCAACTAGTAAGATAGCCTCTTCACCAAACACCAACTGAAATGGTGTGGGCTTATTCAACCTTTTATAGGTTGTTGTGTATGCCCAAAGAATGGCTGATACTTTATCATCCCAATCCTGCCTACCAACATCACAAATATTAGTCAACGTCTGACTAAATATTTTATTCAACACCTCAGTAGTTCCATTTGCTTGAGGGTGATAGGGAGTAGTCTCGTGATGGGCCACCATGAACTCTGATAACAGAATCCTGACTGTTTTGTTGAGAAAGTGCGTACCTCTATCACTTGTCAAGCTTAATGGGCATCCATACATGCTGATTATGCTCTCCCATAAAAATCTAGTAGCTATAGCTGCAATATAATCCTTGGAGGTCACTACCTCTGTCTACCTCGTCAAATAATCAGTGCATATAATGAAATACTATGAACCAGTCCTTCGTGATGTTGGCGAGATTGGTTTGACAAAGTTAATAACCCATTTCTCAAATGGTTCCACACTTGGTATTGGTCATAAGGGCATTTCATCCCTCTTTCCAGGTTTACCAAGGTGCTGGCAATGGTCATAGGCCTTGTAAAACTCTATGTAATCTTGATAAATAGTCTCCCACTAAATCCTTGCGAGTAGAATCTTCCGTGTAGTTGTATTTCCTACATAGTGTCCTCCTACAATCCCACAATGCACTTATTCTATTATAGTAACGCACTCATGTTCTAGGATGCATTAGCGCATAATCTCATCATAAACCATTTTATACAGGTCTCCATTAATTAACATGTAGGGTGTGGTGCGTATAGCTAACTTATTTTTCTCTAAGGTCTTCATCCCTTCTGACACCGCACCTTCCTTTAGAAATACTGAAATTTCCTCCAAATCTGAGGGCGTGCGCCGCAACCTAAACAGTTACACTTCTGGCATAGTTTCTTCAATGTTCTACGTGTCCTTCTTTGAATCAATTCTTGACAAATGATTAGGTCCACAATTACTCTTTCCAGGCTTCATAACTACCGTGAACTCAAACTCTTGAAATAATAGCACCCACTGACATATGCACCCTTGTAGGATGGGCTTGTTTACTAAATATTTTAATTACATGTGGTCAGTGTAGAAGATAAAGGGAGTTTCAAACAGATACTGCCTAAACTTATGAAGCACGTAGATCATAGACAATGCCTCATGCTCGGTTGTAGTATAATTTTTTTCTGCTGGTGTTAACTTCCTGCTTGTAGATCATAAGGGGTGATTAAAAATTCCCTCATTAGGCTGTGTAAGCACTGCCCCAATGGCCATTCCAGAGGCATCCACATGAACATGGAAGGGCTTATCCTAAGAGGGGAAATGAAATATAGGTGTGGTGACAAGCCTATCCTTTAATGTGTCGAATGCCTTCTCTTGTGCCTCTCCCTAATGAAAGGCACTTTTATGTTTGAGCAACGTTTCTGAAGGCACAAAAATCTTGGCGTAACCGTTAATGAATTTCCTATAATAACCCATATGCCCAATAAATCCATGCACTGCACTTTGGCTAGTAGGCTCCTCTAATCCCAAAATAACTAGAGCCTTGGTAGGATCTGCTAGCAAGCCCTCCTTACATATGATATGGCCCAATAATGTTACAAAGGGGGTAGAAAAGAAACACTTCTTAATGTTGAGGGATATCCTCAACTGGTGACACCTTTAAAACATCAACCTTAGATTGTCACAATGGTCCTTGACCAGTCCATACACGGTCCAATCATCCAGATAAACCTGGAGAAATTTATGGATGAAGTCCTGGAACACCTGTACCACCATGCATGAGAAAATAGCAGGTGCATTCTTCAACCCAAAGGGCATGAACGTGTATGTAAAACTTCCCCTTTTAGTGGAAAAAGTTGTCATCTCCTGGTCTTCCTTTGTAATATGGACTTGGTGAGACCCCGAAAATCCATCCGTACAGGAATATATTTCACGCCTAGAGACTCCCTCTAGAATTTCTTCAGTGAAGGGGGTTAGAAAAGGATTGATGACACAAACTACGTTCAACTCCTTATAATCCATGCAGATCCTAATCTACCCATCCTTCTTGATGCTGATTAACATTGGACTTATCCACTCTGACTCTTCAACAACTTCAATGATCCCAGATGCTATCATTTTGTCTATATCTTCCTTTAACTTCATGCGCAAGTTAGGATTCATTCGATATGGTCTTTTCCAGACCAGGTGCACACCTTCCTTTAACTTATTTTTCATTTCCCCAAAGGATATTACTAAGGAGCCATCAAACCATGACCACATTTAATGTGATCTCCCTATCATAGTCAAGGCTATGAGGGGGAAGGTTTGTATGCAAGACCTACCTCTTGTGCTCTTATCCAATGCGTGGTACCTTCTCTCTCAACCATTCTCCTAGCAAGGGAATAATATTCTCTTGCCTTAACATTTTACATACTTCCTTGACCTCATCCAGGTCATCTCTTGGTGCCTCGAACTTCCTTATTTGCTCCTCCCTCCTAGAATGCTCCTTTAGACACTGGATTTCTCCCTATAAACTCCAAATGGCATCCATGGTATCTTGATATACTTCCTTTTTATGGGTAGGGTCTGGGTACTTCCCATGTACCACTTCTTCCCTTGAAACTAGGTTCTTCTACCTTGGTATTTCCTTTGTGTGTGCGGCCTATACTCTTGTTGTTATGATAAAAGATTCCAAACCCTCATCACGTGTCACCCATGGCATCCATTGTGTGTCCATCTTCTTAATTATTACCATCACAACACCCTTGTCTTTCCGGTGCTGCTGATTCATGTGCTCAAACAACTCAAGGCACTCCTCATACTTGTGTTTCTTCCCACACCATGAGCACTGCAATAAGTCTAGGCACTTTCATTTGTAATGCTCTGTAGACCCAAAATTAAAACAAGATCTACATGGGAACTCACTTCTTCCTCCTCAGTGGTTACCATGACCACAAAATCCTCTGCAAAATTCCCTTCCACGCATGCCTCTATCAGCGCGCTCCTCATAATGGTGATCATCACCTTTAGAACTACTGGAAATTCTGGTCTGGCGCACCCCATGATCAATGGCTTCATGGATCTGGTCAATAAGCCTACAATCCTTAGTATTATGGGTTGTAGAGGTACAAATCTTATAGTAGCAAGACACATTCTTCCGAATTGTGCACTGTAACAAGGAAAATCTACTTACATCATGGTCCCCATGACAAATTTCACAGTCTATTGCTACTGCACGCACCGTCCTCTAGGGGAAACTATCCTTGACATGCCCCTCCACTTCACAATCTGTACACCATGTACCACTGCGAGTCTCATGGGCTAAGTTTATAGACAACTTCTCTAACTGCTTATCCATAGAATCAATTTGAGCCTCCAGGAATGGGCTAACGCCAGTATCAACACTTCTAATAGCCTCAGCGCATAGAGCAACTTCTAACGCCTTGCGCGGGTCTGTGAAAGTTTTATGAGATAAAGCTCATCTAAATGGAGTTATCAACCCCCCAACAAACCATTGACCATGTTGTGAAGGGTGAATGTCATATGAAAATTTTGACAGGAGGGTCTTGAACAGTACATCATACTCCCACACACTCTTTGCCATTCCTTGTTAAATCTCCTTTAGGGCACTGATGCTCTTTTATTCAAACTTAGGGATGTGGAATTATAATAGGAAGGTGTTCTTTAAAGTAGTATAATCCACCACCGTTTGATTAGGGTCATATTTCCTATACCAGCTATGCACATGCCCTTATAATGTCATTGCAAAATGACTAGCCTTCCACTCTGGGGTTGTGATCCACTTTGCATGCCATAGCAGTTCACACTTGTGAACATGTTCTACAGCATCTTCAATACCTCTGTAATCTAGAAAATGTAAAGACATTTCAAAGAAGACTTGAGGGGGTGGTTTGGGCCCTTGTCCTCCTAGCCAGAGCCTTGGTTCCTTCTAGTGTTTCCTTCACCACTGGATCCACCAGATCCACCAGGTCCTGTTCCTCCTGAGCCACTAGATCCACCAGATCCACCAGATCCACTAGGTCCTATAGTGGTCATGCCAAGGGTCCCCAAGGTTTCATTGAACTGTGCGCTGACGATATGTGATAATTCCCCACTACCACTAGTGCATCCCATGCCACTTCTAGACATGAGAACAAAGGCTTGTGTACTTGCTCCTTGTCCAAAAATTCCTCCATATACTGGAATATGCGTAGCCATAGAAGTGGGAAATGAAAAATTGTATCTCTTGGGTGTAGATCTGTCACTTCTACTGATACCAATTATGTCAATGATACTTCCTTCCTTGATCTGGAAAGCTAAGCGTCAGGGTTTGGTCACTAGGTGGGTTCAGATACATGCTAATGAATCTTCTCTCTCCACATGACAAAATCTCATCAGAATCTGAAGGAGTCTCTCTTACGCACTTTCCAAGATGGGATAGCACAGACTGCTTAGTTTCCACATCCTTTGTGTGAACCTCCACTCCTTCTTGCAACGTCTGCCTCCATAGATCCATCACACTTGTAACCTCTTGTTGTCTAGTAATCTCCCTTTCACACACTTCACTATACTTGAACCTCCTCTCCTCCCTTTATTTCTCTGTCATAATATTTTCCATCTTCCTCCACCCTAGCTTCCTCGCCTAACACTTAGAACGGTTTAGCCAGCCATTGGAAATGCCTCTAAACTCATGGTCATGATCAAGATCTTCATTACCAAAGGAATAACATGCATAAATGATCCTTTGGGCTCCCTCAAGAACTCAAACTCAACAACTTCTAGACAAGAATACATGGAAATAACCTATTCCAGAGTTTAGCTAGCTAGCACTCCCTTCCACCAATGATCCACAACACAAGTCCACATCAAATATACATCCTGCATCATCTAGTATTCCTCTTGGGTCCATGCACGTGATCTATAATACCATCTTGACCTAGACACATATGCTAAGAGCCATTCATACAGTTCAAATAGGAAGCAACAAAAAATAGTTTCATACAAATCATGGTAGAGGTTCTCTTCCACCCATCTACATGCATAAAACTCAGATCCAGTGCTGAATATCTGAGCAAATTCATCCTCTGTGCTCTCGAACCATGATTCAAAACTTTCCAAAGTTAAACAATCTATCATCACTCATTACACAAATCATGATGTATGCTATGTCCCATTACAACTTCGAAAAGAGGTCCCGGCAACGGAACCAAGATGTAGTCATTTTTACACCCATCATAAAGGAAAGAAATCCCGTGCGCACCGACCTATCACCCAGCGGGCGCTGGGCACTCACCCAAGGCACATGCGGGCATTGAGTCTCTCTTTTATGTGATTTTAGTAGGAAACATCATCTATGATCCGAGTTTAAGAGATCTGAGAGGAAATAATACATACAAGCACCATAGAGCTCAAAATGACTTCTAGATCCTTATAGTCATTCCAGATAGAAAAGTGCTTAACAAATTATAGAACTTACACCAAAATAGAAAGGAAGTTGTACAATCATTCATATTTAGTTCATAAACATAAATTAAAAAGAGCTATGAAGAATGATGTATGCATTAGAACCATTAATGTTTATATTCACATAAGCTGATAACCTCATTACATTCATTAGTCCCATTACAGAATGTCACAGAAGAGCAGATTGCAGTCATGCATTATAACTAGATTCATATAGCTAGGCTCTTAAAAGAAAATTTATAACCCCCAAACCCTTGATTCATCCTTTCCTACACTTATTTACCAAAGCTAACAGAGTCATTGTAGTATTTATGCAGAGCTCCGCACTCTATCCATTTCTTCCTTTTGTCTCTTTTTTATCTCTCCTTTACTTCAACGGGCGCCTGTATATATAGCCTTCCTGAACTACCAAATCATTCTTCTGCAACCTTAGATCTATCACCAAGTGTTTGAATGTTTTCCTCCATGGGCACATGTTCCTCCAGGCCTTAGCTCACCACTCCTTATCATGATGTCCTTCTAGAAGCTTCTACCGCAAAGTATATTCCTTCCAGGCCAACCTGTCGGCAGGCTGACACCTTATCCACTCGGGTCACATTTTTCTCGTGTCCTGCATGATAGGTCAAAAATGGCTAAGTCTCAGGTTCTACTCTATGGGTGCATATCTCGGGTTCTACCAAAACTTTACTTGAACCCTTCCTTGCGTGCCTTATCTTGCACACTTTTTTCAACCTTGTGCACCTATGCGCCCTTTTTGGACTTAGTTGATATTTCAGTGGCCCAAGATGATTCATTATTTAATGTATTTTTTTTTATAATTAAAATTTTTTGACTGAAGCTTAGAACCGGGGGGTTGGCGGGACCCCACCTGATACAAAGGATGAAAATGTTGAAGATATAATGTCAATATTGACCCAAGAACAACCAACGAAGCGTCAAAAATGAAGGATGATACACCCAAACCAAAAATCTTCCCTGCATCAGAAACATCAAGATAAAGACCACCACGCCACTCACACAAGTTACCACCCCAAACGGGGATTGTGTGTGAGTGGAAAAAGAAGCAATCTGAAGCCAACAAGCAACCGAAAGTCTAGACTGACAAAAAAAACACCACCAAGCCGAATGAAACACAACACACAAAACCAACAACAGTAAAACAAATATGAGCAAACACCCTTACACCAACAACCCATGGCTCCATTCACATGCCCAACATAGACAGGGGATGAACACTCCACATGAATCCGAAAGGCCAACCAACCACTCCATCAATCTTGAACTACCCAAAACCCACAAAAAACCACCAATAATAACAAAAGTTTGAAGGCCCAACACCGACGAAGGCTAACCCCACCCACACCCTGCCTCGAAACCCCAAAAGATCACCAGTGACCACAAAAAAACCAGCTGCCAAAAAAACCATCCATATCCCTAATCCATTAGATCATATGACACCAAACACTGGTATTGAATGCATGTAAACAAACTACACCACACAGGGCATTCGTTTCTTCCTAATCCTTCACTTGGGAAACCAAGACAGACGGTCCCTTAGCAGGAATAAAAATGAGAGCAAGAACAACCTTGGCCAATACAATATGAGGTCCATCCCAAAACCCCTTAGCCCTACCAAAGACTTCCTCTTCCACCAAAATGATCCATCAGAAACCTAAACACATGAAGAAAAGTAAACCCACCACTGCAGCCACTTCAGCTTGAGAAAAGGACCCCTAAAAAAAGACTTTTCAAGCACCCCAAAACCGATCTGCACCTTAGCCCCCCTATAAGATCAGAAATGGGAAAGTCAAGGGCATAAATAGGAGCTAGGGCCTGAAATGATTCCAACACCACAGTGGGAGCCATCTCCCCCATTAAAACCCCAGAGACCGGTGTTTCTCCAAAGGGCTAGGGCTCAACATCCAACCCAACCGTCGAATAATGGAAGCAAGAAAATAAATTGATGAAGGTAGAAACCATATCTTCAATCAAAAAAGGTGCTAAAGCAACTAGGTTGACATTACAACTGATAACAGTAAAAAATGCCTTCACGTCCTGGCTAAGGAGGAACCTAGTAAATCATTTGGCTTCCTTTAAGAGCCTTTTAGCAAAACTTTCCTCAAGTGGACCAGAGCACAACACTAGCCCTTCCATAAAATGCTTAGTAATACACAATATGAGGGTATCCAAATGAACCACCATGCTCGGCTCTGACACTTGCTCCCACCTCTCAACTCCATTTCTAATGCAAGCTTATAAAGCTTGCTCAATCCAAAACCCTAGCTCCTTCCTCTCCTCGATCCTCATCATGAATACTTTTTTGTTTCATTATTTAATGTATTATTGGAAAGGAAAGTTGTAATTTTATAGATCTTATTGTTGTTGATTGACACTAAAGAAGTCTGAAGTTATTTGTACTTGCAATGTAAGAATTCCTCCTTGATAAATGGAAAATTTTGTGAGGATATCTGTACTAGATGTGTCATCCTTTTGCATATTCTATGAATAGTAGTGATAACCTTATCTCTGTTCTTTATATATATATATATATATACATATTTGAATCGAACTCTTGTGGGATGAAATAAAATGAACTAGGTGGTTAGGGAATTAGATATACTATCCCTTTATTTAAATGCAACTTATCAAGTTGGCATACATGGCTGATCATTTAATTAAATCACTATGGTTTATTAAAATTATGTTAATGGATAAAAGAAAGCATTATGATTACTTGGATAATGTTAAGGGGTTAAAAATGGACCCTAAATTATTATAAGTAAAAGGAAGAAAACTATTCCACAATGATAATAAGATTTTCTTAGAATCCTTTGTGGTGTCATTTTTACCCTTATCACAAAAGAAAGGTACCCCATGTGCACTGGCCTATCACCCAGCGGAGCTGGGTGCTCACCTGAGGCACACGCAAGAGCTGAGTCTCTCTTTTATGTGAGTTTTAGTGGGAAACATAATCTATGATCCATATTCAGGGGTTTTGAAGGAGTAAAACATATAAGCATCATAGAGCTCAGGACGACTTCTAGATCCTTGCAATCACTCTAGACAGAGAATGCTTAACATAATGGATAACTTATACCAAAACCAAAAGAAGTTGTATAAACACTCATACTTGAACATAAATATAAATGCAAGAGAATTCTAAAAAATATATATGCATTAGAATCATCAATGTTCATATTCATTGTAAACTGGTAACCTCCTTATATTTATGGAGTCACTAAAAAATGTTATAGAGATGTAGACCACAGTCATGTATTATGTCTGAACTCATATGACTAGGCTCACAGAAGAATTTTATAACCCCATACCCTTGATACATCCCTCCCCAAGAATAGTTTCCCAAACTAACAGAGTTATTGTAGTATTTCTGCAGATCTCCACCCACCATCTGGTTGTTGTTTCTCCTTTTGTAAGTGCTTGTATAAATAGGATTTTTGGGCTACCAACTCATCCTCTAGCAGCCTCATATCTGATGCCAAGTGTCTGAATGTGGTCCTCCATGCGGGCATGCTCCTCCAGGCATGAGCTTTCCATATTTCACCATGATGAGCTTCTAGAAGCTTCTACCCCAGGCATGCTCCTTCTTGAGCCACCTTGTCGCTAGGCTAGCACCTTATCCATTCTGCATTGCGTAGTCAGGTCATGATTTTAACGTGTTCAACCAAAACACCCAAAATGGATAAGTCTCGAACCCTTGGTTCTATCCACACATGCACCACTTGCTTCCTTAAAGCCTTCTCTAAACCCTGGCCTACGCACTTTATCCTTGCACGCTTTTCTTCAACTAGGCCTTGCATGCCTATGCGCCCTTTTATACGTAGCCAATATCTTAGGGGCTCAACATTACCCCACACTACACCTATTCTCTGTCTGCGGGAACACTTCTCCAGAGAGGGAAAGAATATGGTGGACCTACACCGTGGGATAAGAATAAGGGGATGAAAGAATATGGAAAAAGAATAGGAAATAGAGTCAATGCAAGAGGCTAGGAAAATCCTTTTGTAAGTCGGCCTCCAACTTGTTCCAGGAATCAACTTCATTTTGCGCTTTCTGATAGAGGTCACCAACCAGGGTTCTCACCTCATCAAAATGTAGCCTATTTCCTCGTGTGCTTATGGTGTTGGCAATTTTCTCTAACTCTTTGCCCACATCCTCTAGCACATCCATTCTCTAAGTAATATGTGGGTATAGTTCCTTCAAGAAATTTTTAATTGAACCCCTTAAGGCTTCAATGGCTTTAGATTTTCTTTCAACCTCGGAAAGGATTCTGTCCCTTTCTACCATATTCCCTTTATTCCTTTCCTAGAACTCCTTGAGCTCTAATTCCTGAGTGGCAACCAAGATGCCTGACACTTTGTCTCTATCTGTGTAATTTTCATATGCAGCCTCAACAGTCTGGGAAGTGACCTTTATATCAGCAAGAACCTTGTTGTATTCTGCTACGAATGCCATGACATTCAATTTATCTTCCTTCTCTAAGCATGTGGCCACTTCTTCTACAAATTCCAAGGCTAACGACTTCCTTTCCATGGTGAGGACTCTTGTTAAATCCTCTAGGCATCCTAAAGCAGATCCATATTTCTACACAGAGGGTGATAGGTCCGAATGCTTTAATACTATAACATTATTTATAGTCTCCACCTTCTTGTATACCATGCCCACCTTGGCCTCCTCATCTTTTATCTCCCACTGCAACTGAGCACTGATTAGTTTCTCCTAGCTAAGCTCTTTGGCCCTTATAACTACTTCTTCCTCTTTCTTTTTCAGGTCCTCTAGATATTTTATTCTATCATTCCACCCAAAGAGTCTAGCCTCGATCTCAACAGAGACCTTGTTCAGCGTGTTGCACAACTATTCATCCGAGAGCTGCTAAGCGTTCACCATGGGGTTATCTTCTATTGGCCTTGGTAATGTTATTATTACCCCGTGGCTTACCTCAAATTCTAGTTCATCAAGATGGGACTCAATTGCCCATGAGAGCATCTTCCTCGTCCACAGGTAGACAGCCTCCTTTCCAAAAGATGACATGGCTATGAGCTCTTCTACCGAAATCATGCTTTGGAACTACGCTCGAAACACTTTGTTGGGCTCATCAATGTAACCCATCCCTGGCCTCTCCTCCCCCATGTGTCTTCCTCCCGTGGACATGCCCTTAAGAATACTTACAGTTAAAATGGGGCCCCTAGTGCTGCCATGGTCCTTTTCCATGTTCTCCTCCTCCTCATTTAACATTGGCTCAGCGCTGTGCTTCAACTTCTCCTCCTCTAAGGGCTCAACAAACTTTGTTTCTTCTCTCTCTACCACCTTGGGTATCTACTCTACCATAAGGCTTGGGGCCTTTTGTGTCTATGTGCCATCTCCCTCACTTCTCATGTCTTTGGTGCCTCTCCCTTACTGTCTATCCTTGTGCCGCACAAAGAGGAACCCTTGCTCCTCTTCTCTGCCTTCTTCATCCAAATCATGTACGTTGAAAACAGGTGGCCCTTGTTCCTTTTCTGGCTCACCTTCTCCACTGACATCTTCTTTGCTAGCTTCTTCTTCACCTATGTGCTTGTCCAAACTTCCAGTATCCTTTGAGGTGGTCTCCTCTTCTAGCCTCTACTTCTTCCTAACTGGGGATTCTGGTGTAGGTGACTCTGTTTCTTCTTCTCCCAAGGACTCCTTGTCTGATGGATTTTATAGCCTAGAGTCTTTTCCTTGACTAAGGGCCTCTTCTTGTGTAAATACATGCTTGTCCTAGTGCTTGTCCCATGGGATCCTCTTACCTGTGTTTCCCCAACACTTGGTATTTTCCTCTATAGCTCCTTTTCCACCTACTTAGGCATAGGTTTCTTCCTGCTAGTTAGATCCCCAGGCATAGATACCTCATTTTCAAAATATGTGCCCTTCTCCAATTTGGGTCTTATGCGGAGGTACACGCGCGCCGTGGATCCTCCTACAATAGGCACGGTCATGGGATTTTTCATTTGTACTTCATATGACACGTACCATTCCACATACGTGCACTTGTTGGGGTAGACCAATCCTTTATGCATTTCCCTGTGCTCTCGGTCCAGATTACCAAGGTCCAGTTTCAGCTTCTTGGACTCTTTGAACATGTTTACCCCTACTTGGAAGTATTGAGCTGTGAAGGTGAAGGAGAGCTTGCACCATGGGCTCCATGTCTCATCTATCAGTTTGAACCTGCCTAGGTAGAAATGCTGGTACACATCAAATTATGATTCTCCTTTGGTGGCCACTGGCAGTTGTTTGGGAATCCTCCATTCTGCCCCGAATGCATTCCTTAGGTGCATGTACCATTTCTCCAGGTGAGCCTTGTGCACGGTTGTCATGGAGTCACATGCATATTTTTCAAATATTTTTGCGGGTGAAGGGTCCTCAACTGGGTACTCACATACAAATTTGTCTAATGCATCAGGTACTCTAATTTCTGAAAAAATGATTGTCAGTAGTACATTCCTGAATAGGATCCTATCTCCTTCCTTTGCGCAGCTCAAAATATCATTGACGATGAACGATGATAAGTTGTAGATGGTGCCCTCTGAGATTTTCTTACAAACATGTAACCATGGATTATTGACCTGGGTCCATCTTTCTTTGCCATTTAACTTGGTCACTATACGTACCAAAAAATGTAGGTACTGTACTACCGGAGAGAGGTTACAAAAACCCCAATGATGATGCAGATCTCTTTGCAAGGTGTTCAGAATCTAGAAAATCTCACCGAATGTACATTTACATCCCAAAAGCCTTGTCCAACTTTTGCATGTTTTTTTCTAACCTCTGCCCCCCTTTCCCTTACACTTTAGTCTTTAAGTTACAGGACTGCTGCCTAGGACAGGGTGGCAGTCCTGTGCGCGGTTTCCAGAATGTTCTGATGATTTCATCAAATGTAAAAATTTAATTTGCACCCACATTTCTCAACCACTCTTGCTTGCATTTATGTTTTGTCCGCTTGGTAAATAGTGATTTCTCTTTGTTTATATTAGAAGAGTTTAATTCAAACTTACCCTCTAGTAAATCCAAATGCTATAAATACCCAACTTGTTTATAAGCAAATGACCCCTCTCCCTCTATGAATTGTTATTCAGTGTGTTTTGAAGTTCTTCCATAAGTTTCAATAGGTTTAGATTTTGTATGAATTCTCAGCCTCTCCTTTCTACTTTAGAGATCATTTGATCTTCACACTTTCATTTTACTCCATTGCTATCCTACATAGTCAACTTAGCATAAGCTAGTTTCCGTTCTAGATTAGAGTTCATTTGATAATCTTAGAGTTACAGGTTGTTGTTTTGTCACAAGAAATAGATCCCAGAATTCTCAGTATATTTGCATTGTATCCCCACAATAAATCCTGCTAGGAATCACATAGTCAAGCTCTATTCACTTGCACTACCCCTCTCTTACTTGCATTGTATTCAATCTATATCCAAAGCTGCCATTGTTTGAGTATCTTCTTCTGCTGACACTATCACATTCAAACTTTTCTAGATTCACGAGAACACGAAGGAACAAAGAGATCACACTAAGGGGACAAGTCACAACATAACTGGATTTACCACTATTTTGTAAAACTCTAGGTTTGACCTATCAAAGTTGTAGTTATAATATATCAAATAGAGTAACAAATCATTTTATTTCAATTAAAGCTTACTTTCAGTATTGCCAGGGAAGCTGTGGGGAATGATAGCTTATGAGAAGATGTGATTTATTCCTCACCTATGAGGTAAGATTGAAGGTCTTTTTATTATATTAGTTAGTTATTTAAATATTTAAGATAAATTCACAAGTGTACAGGAAAATAGCTATATCTGGCTAACTTGCTTTTTTTAATTCTATTATTAGATTAATTGTCCATTATCTAAATATATTAGAATAGTTTCTCTTTTAATTTTGTTTAAATAAGCATAATTTAAAATAAAAAAATAAAAGGAATATAAGCATAGTGTAGATATATCTTTCATAGCTAGTTTACTCATTTCAGTTAAGGTTGAATCATCTCTTGCATGACAATCACGAGACCTAGAGAGCCCATGGATTCTGTATTCAAGCCAGTAGTACCTCAGCCAAATATCTTCACAACATTAACGGATATAGAACAAGGGCTTAGGATTCAGGTCTTCCAAATGACAATAAACCCACAAGTAATTAGTGAACAATTGAGACAATTGAATATTGAAGACGCCAAAGCATATACATTCTGGTCGAGTCAACCCAACCATAGATTGCCTTGATAAGATATCCACATGACCATACAAGAACTCGAAAGAGAACAAATATTTGGTAGTGATCCATTAGTTCTGCAGCAAAATGCAGGAGACCTTCTCATCGACATAGACATAGGTTTACATATACACGTTGCCAGAACATCCGTAAGGTACTCTAAGAAGATCACACAACTCCTGATATTAAATATAGAAGCTGAAAAGGCTTATGACTATTGGATAGTCAGAAGAAGAGATTGATTCTTCACATGACCATAATAGGTCCACAACAACCACAAACTCATGGTTGTGATCCCCAGGTCCCACAACCCAACGAGCCTGCAAGTTAGTTAAATATTGACACTAGTTTATGTACGCTGGTATTTAGATCCTCACCACTCCTGCTAGATATTATAACACAATTTTCCGTATTAAACATAGAAGCCAATCAAGCTACTATTTTCTGGGCCAGACCAGAAAACCACCCATAGTTTATTATAAGTCCACTACACCTCTCACTACCATTTTCCATGACCTTGTCTGGAAATATACACGAAGCATCTATAGGTCATTTTCCATGTATCCAACAACCAATAGATAGGATCTTGGTAGAGATCAACATTGATTGGAGCCTCCAAGAAGCTATTATATCTAAATGATCCATTACACCAATTCAAGTTAGGAGAGATTTCTTTGCCTTAGATTCACACATCCCTTTATTACGTGTTGAGGATATAAGATTTCCCAACTAGTTTGTCTATATCCACATACATTTCATTTCCACCGGCTGTCTCGGCACGACCTCGGGAGGTCGGGTACGAATAAGGGCTACTTGTAGATTCCCATGCTCACATGTCACTTTTCTATCATACAGTCACCAGATGCATGGGAATTCTCATTATTGGGTCCTTGATGTTTGTGATATCATAATATCTTGACCCCTTTTTGTACACATAGGCAGCGATAGTCTCCTTTATTACCTCTTTATCGCCTAGCTCATCTTCTAAACCGTCTCCTTCACAGATGAGGCCTGTGAAATGTGAGATGAGTTGAGGGGTAATGTGCATCTTGCACCTTGTGAAATGGAAGTAGTCCTCATACACGTGTGAAATCAGCCATTGATAGAGGCACTCAGGCTTCTTGAAGTAAGGCAAGTCAAAGAATTGCAATAACCATGCCTTTTCTAACTTGACCTTCACGTCATCGTTATAGATGGGCAAGCCCTCTGGTGTCCTTCTATTTTTTGGGTGCACTAGTTCCAGCTCCATCTCCTTCTTGATCATGCTCATATGATGATCATAGTCATTTACAAACATGTTCCTTAGATGGGACTCCCACTACTTCCCTAACATTACTCCATCTGGGTACTGCATTTTTACATACCACTCTTCGTTTGTATGTGCGTCGATTTCTTGTTGTTTTCCCTTGCCCTTGCCCTTCTTGGGCGTGCTAACTAGTTTCTTGGGTGCCGTTGTCTAGGTAAGCTTCTTACTCTAATTAATTTGTGTAGCTCTGTTCTTTCACTCTTCCCCACATTAGATCTCAAATTTGTGAAGAAAATTCCTTAAACCCATGCCCTAGTTCTTCAAACCCTAGCTGGGATAATCCTTTCACAAGAAGACGCCTCCTCACAAATATTTTACACCCATGAAATCCCTCTTTTTTTGGTTCGTAGATCCACACTAGTCACCCATGCTCAATCTCTTAATTTTTTTTCTTCACATGGATAAGTTTTTGGAAGCCCTAGTTTGCGAAAATGCAAAAAGCGCATCTTTCTCCTTGTTCACAAAGTGAATAATGAAGTTCCTTGATCCTCTATTTATAGTTTTCCCCCTTTTTTAAGCATTAAATGATACTTCACCTACCACCATACTTTTTACATTTAATGTGGATTTTTCAAACAAAGCCCGATTTTAGCACTTTAACTTACGCGCTTGACCCTGTGCGGGTAATCTTCCAATGTTCTGGCGTGTAACCAATCCATCTAGATAGGAGACTCTTATGCACATCACCTGTGCTGAAGGCACTTCTTCTGTCCTAATTTTTTCTCTCTCCTACCTCATGTTGCTTATGCACTTTTTCTTCCTTTGTATGTGGGTTCTGAGAGTAGCCTTATCCTGAAACCAATCCTCCTTTTCCATATTTTCTTTCCATGCACCTCTTTCAACAAGGCCATTCAACTGGGCTTTTCAACACAAATTCCTTAGCACTTTACCCATGCTCTCCTTCACATTACTCCACCCCACACTAAAATTATGCACGGTCCTCTGCGCACTCAAAAATACTCAAAGAGTAATAAGGGTTACTGGTGCCCAAGGCATAAAACAAAACAACAACACGAAAGGGAAACAAAAGAAAATAAATGCATAAAGGAAATTATAAACTAACTGGAAAAAATTCCTTATTTACAACCACCAAGAAGACTTATTTATAGTAGGGGTTTAGCCTACTCCCATTGAAGTGTCTAGGAAATTTCATTCCATCCAGTGCTTATAACTGGCACGCACCTGAGTCAAGGATGTATGAGATTTTATAGGGACCTAGCCAATGGACCTTCAACTTCCTAGGGTGGTGCAGAAACTTATAATCATATAGTAAGACCATCTGCCCAACCTCAAACTTCTTGTTTCTAATGTGGTGATTGTGCCATGATGTTTACTTTACTTTTTTTGCTATTTGGCTCCACATGGCGAGTGATTGTCTCTCATCTAACTTCATTAGTTCATTAATTTTTTCTCCCAATGCTTACTCATTAGCTAGTCCTCCTGCGTGTGCTATTTGTAGAGAAGGTAACATGAATTCAACTGGTAGAATGACTTCCGTGCCAAACACCAATTGAAATGGTGTGGCTTTGTTCAGCCTTTTATAAGTTGTCCTGTAAGCCCATAATATGGCTGATACCTCATCATCCCAATCTTGTCTTCCGATATCAAAAATTTTGGTCAGGGTATGACTCAGTATTTTGTTAAATGCTTTCGTGGTCCCATTTGCTTATGGGTAATAAGGGGTAGTCTTGTGATGAGCTACCATGAATTCTGCTAACAAGATCCTCATGGTATCATTTAAGAAATGTGTACCCCTATCACTTGTTAAACTTAAAGGGAATCCATACCTTGTGATAATGTTCTCCCAAAAAAATCTTACCACTGTGGCTGTTGTGTAGTCTTTAGTTGGAGCTCCCTCTACCCACCTTGTCAAATAATCTGTGCAAGTGATTACATAGCGTGATCCAGTCCTATGCGTTGTTGGTGCAATAGGGCCTACAAAGTCTATTGCCCATTTCTCAAAAGGTTCAACACTAAGGATAGGGTGCAAAGGCATTTCATCTCTCTTTCCTAACTTACCAATGCATTGACAATGGTCACATGCTTTACAATAGTCTTTACAATCCTTATACAGAGTTTCCCACCATAATCCTGCCATTAAAATTTTACACATGGTGGCATCACCTACATAATGTCCACCCAAACTTCCTCCATGTGCTTCCTCTATGATGGTGAGGTTCTCATGATCTAGTACACATCTGCATAAAACTTCATCATGCCCTAACTTGTATAAGTCCCCACTGATCAACATGTAGGGTGTATAGCTAGTTGCTTTATTTTTAATGCCTTCATCCCTTCTGGTGCCACACCATCTTTTAGGAATACTGAAATCTCCTCCAAGTTCGAGGGCACGCACCACAACCTAAATAGTTGCGCATCTGGCATAGCCTATTCAATACTCTACATGTGCTCCCCTGAATTAATCCTTGACAGATGATCAAGTCCACAATTACTCTTTCTAGGCTTCACAACTACTATAAACTCATACTCTTGAAACAATAACACCCACTGAAATATGTTCCCTTGTAGAATGAGCTTATTCACTAAATATTTTAATGCCATGTGGTAGAATACAAAGGGTGTTGCTAACAGATACTGTCTATACCTTAAAAGTGCGTAGATCATTGACAATGCCTTGCGCTCAGTCGTGATGTAATTATGCTCTACTGACGTCAACTTCCTAGTTGCAAAACATAGAGAATGATCAAAAATTCCTTCACCTGGATGCGTAAGCACTGCTCCAATGGTGGTTCCTAACGCATCTACATCAACATGGAAGGGCTTATCCAAAGAGGGAAAACGTAAGATATGTGCGGTGACAAGCCTATCCTTTAATGTGTCAAATGCCTTCTGTTGCAACTCTCCCCAATGGAAGGCACTTTTATGTCTGAGAATTCTTTTAGAGGCGCTACTATCTTGGCATACCCCTTGATAAATTTTCTATAATAACTCGTATGCCCAATAAATCCACGCACTGCACTTTGGTTAGTAGGTTCCCCTAATCCCACAATAACTGCAAATTTGGTAGGATCTACTAGCAAGCCCTCCTTGCATATGATGTGCCTCAATAAAGTCCTAAAGGGCATAGCAAAGACACAATTTTTAATGTTAAGAGATATCCTCAACTGCCGGCATCTCTTAAATATCAGCCTTAAATTATCACAGTGGTCTTTTACTAGCCCATATACCGTCCAATCATCTAGATAAACCTGAAGGAATTTTTGAATGAAGTCCTAGAATGTTTGAACCACTATGCACAAAAAAACAATAGGCACATTCTTTAACCCAAAGGGCATGACCATGTATGCAAAAATTCCCCATTTAGTGGTGAAAATTGTCTTCTCTTGGTCTTCTTTTGCAATCCGGACTTAGTGGTACCCCGTAAATCCATCGGTAAAGGAATAGATTTTGCATCTAGTGACTCCCTCTAAAATTTCTTTAGTGAAGGGGGTTGGAAAAGAATCGATGAAAAAAACCACGTTGAGCTCCCTATAGTTTATGCATATCCTAATCCACCCATCCTTCTTGATGCTTATCACCATCAGATTTATCCATTTTGATTCTTCCACAACTTCAATGATTCCAGAAGCTATCATTTTTTCTATCTCTTCCTTTACCTTTACGTACAAATTGGGATTCATCTGGTAGGGTATCTTCCTGACTAAACACGCACTATCCTTCAACTTTATCCTCATCTCCCCCAAGGGATGGTGGATTCCTTTGAGCTCATGGTACCCACATGGGAATAAATCCTCAAATTCATGCAAAAGATCTATGATCTTTGAGACTTCCTTCTCCAACCAGTAATCTCCAATGATAGCTTCCTTAGGTTCCTCTTCTAAGCCAATGTTAACCTTCTTTGTCTTTAAAGGCTCATGGTAGGCACGTGCGTGAGCATCATCACTGTTCACTACCTTGCGCGTCCCCATAGAATGGTTAACATTCAGGATCTCTACTTCCTCTCTGTTAATGACATATACTAATTTCCCTTTCTCCTTTTCTAAGTATGTGCACTCAAGATGGATCTCTTTTTCTTCTTCTACTTCTTCAAAGCACGCCTCCAAACCTAGTTCACCTAGTAGTTCCAATAGCCTATCTTCCATGGCACTATCTCCCATGGTAAGGTTCTTAACAACTTACAATGACTTATTAACCGATGGCTTGGTTCTTTGGTATTCAAACATTTGAATGAGGTCATCTACTAGCTTTTGCCAATTTCCCATTTGGCAGCGTGTCTTAGAATGTATGTACCATGTGTGTGCGCAACCCTGTAGTGTAGAATACAACTTGTGTACCGAAAGGGATGGTGGAAAATCTTTTGCGCCTTCTCACTAGACCTTCTCACAAACTTGGATGTGGAAAGAGGTGGGTTCCTTACCATGGTAGTCCTTGATGGCGGTGGGCATGTTGCTTCTAGAAAACCTAACAGAGAAAGTAATTCTCACCTCGTGTCATTCCAAAAGGGTCTTCTGATGTGTAGCCCACCATTGTGCCACTGTGCTGAATAGGACATAACTTAACATCCTTCTTCATTCCTTCTCCTCCTTCCACTAAGCTTCCATCTCATGTAAAAAGATCTCAAGGAAGGCCCCTCCTAAATACTTAGGTAATTTTTTTCTTCCTAGGTGCCGAACTATACGCACCTTTATTACTTTTGTTACTGATCCTCTCAACTGCTGTCTGATCAATTCATAAGTCCCATGCTCCCAATTATCACATGCTAGGCTGGTGGTGTCACTTACTGACTGAGCATCCTCAAACTAGATAACTTCAGTGGTAGGATGGATTATCTTTGGATCCCTGATTGAGCACACATATATCTTATCCAGGACTTCTTCCCCCAAAGGTTCAGTATAGGGTGTTGTATTCCCATTAGCCAAAGGTATAATAACCCACTCCTTATTTTCAAAGCTGATGTAACCATTGTTGAACCGAAGGTCAACATTGTTCTTATAACACCATGGGTGCCCAAGTAGTGCTGGGAAATTGTCTACCTTGGTGAGCGCCAAGACTTCAAAGTCCCCTGTAAAATTAGCTCCCCGGAGAGTGATAGTTACATCCCTTAAAACACTAATGGGAATCACCTTCATTTTGTTTTCCATATAAAAAAAATTCGAAGATGGCTATAATGCAGGCCTTCCCATCTGATGCCAAGCATCCAATGTGAGAACATTGACCTCCACGCTAATGTCAATGAGGATATTACTAAGGAACCATCCATCTACGACTGCATCTAATGTGATATCCTTGTCATAGTCAAGGCTGTGAGGGGGAAGGTTTACATGTTGGATCTCTCTTGCACTCTTCTCCAGTGTGTGGTACCTTCTCCCTCAACCATGCCCCTAGCAAGGGAATAACATTTTCCTGCCTTAGCA
The DNA here is from genome assembly GCA_019776745.2 of Taxus chinensis. NCBI lineage: Eukaryota > Viridiplantae > Streptophyta > Pinopsida > Cupressales > Taxaceae > Taxus > Taxus chinensis. The sequence continues at coordinate 391,329,142 of CM034148.1, forward strand.
TTTTACATACTTCCTTGACCTCATCCAGCTCATTCTTTGGCACCTTGACCTTTCTCCTTTGCTCCCCCCTACTAGACTGCTCCTTTAGGCACTAGATTTCTCCTTGTAAACTCTGAATGGCATCCATGGTATGTTGGTATACTTTCTTTTGATGCGTGGGGTCTGGGTACTTCCCATGAACTACTTCCTCTCTTGAAACCAGGTTCCTCTACCTTTGTATTTCCTTTGTGCACGCAGCCTCTGCTCTTGTTGTTACTAAAATACGTTCTAATCCTACATCACGTGTCACCTGCAACATCCATTATGTGTCTATCTTCTTGATGCTTACCATTGTAGTGCCCTTTTCTTTTTGTTACTGCCGATTCATGTGCTCAAACAATTTTGGGCATTCCTCATACTTGTACTTCTTTCCACACCATGAGCACTGCAACAGATCTGGGCACTCCTATTTATAATGTTCTGTAGACCTACAATTGAAATAGGTCCCACATGAGAACTCACTTCTTCCTCCTTCATGGTTACCACAACCATGAAATCCTCTGTGAAATCCCCTTCTGTGTATGCCACCATCTGTGTGATCCTCATAGTGGTGATCATCACCGTTAGAGCTACTGACAATGCTATTTTGGCACACCCCATGATCAATGGCCTCACAGATTTGATCAATGAGCCTATAGTACTTGGTATCATGGGTTGTAGAAGTATAAATTTTGTAGTAGCAATATACATTCTTTCGGATTGTGTACTATAAAAAGGGGCACCTACTTGCATCAAGGTCCCCATGACAAATTTCATAGTCTACTGTCACAATGCATACTACCGTGCGGGGAAAAATACCCTTGACATGCCCCTTTACTTCACATTATTTGCACCATAAACCACTGCGATTCTCATGGGCTAAGGTTATAAACAATTTCTTTAGCTGCTCAGCCATAATAGCAATTTGAGCCTCCAGGAATGAGCTAACTCCAGTATCAACACTACTAACAACATTGACACGTAGAGCAGCCTCTAACACTTTGCACGGGTCTGTGAATGTTTTATGAGATAAGGCCCTTATAAAAGGGGTGATCAATACTCCAACAAACCACTGAGCATGCTGTGAAGGGTGAATATCATATGATAACTTAGACAAGAGAGTTTTAAAGCACACATCATACTCCCGCACATTCTCTGCCATTCCCTATTGAATTTCCTTCAGGGTGCTGATGCTCTTCTGTTTAAACTCAAGGATGTGGAATTCTGCCAAGAAGGCATTCTTTAAAGTAGTGTAATCCACTACCGTTTGATGGGGGTCATATTTCCTATACCAACTTTGCGCGCATCCCTGCAACATTGTTGCAAATTGACTAGCCTTCTACTCCAAGGTTGTGATCCCCTTTGCATGCCATAACAGCTCACATTTGTTAACATGCTCCACAACATTCTCAATACCTCTATAATCTGGAAAGTGTAATGACATCTCAAAGAAGACCTAAGGGAGTGGTTGGGGTCCTTGTCCTTCTAAGCCAGAGCCTTGGTTTCCTCTGGTGTTCCCTCTGCCATTGGATCCACCAGGTCCACCCGGTCCTGTGCCTCCTGAGCCACCAGATCCACCAGAACCACTAGGTCCACCAAGTCATGTAGGATTTGTGCCAAGTTCCCCAAAGGTTCCACTAAATTGTGCACCGACAGTCTGTGATAATGTCCCACTACCGCTATTGTATCCCGTGCTACTTCCAGACATGATACCCAAGGCTTGTATACTTGTTCCTTGTCCAAAGACTCCTCTAAATATGGGGATATGTGTAGCCATAGAAGTGGGAACTGAAAAATTATACCTCTTAGGCACAAATATGTCACTTCCACTGATTCCAATCGGGTCAATAATACTTCTTCCTTGTTCTAGAAAACCAAGTGCCAAGGTTTGGTCACTGGGTGGGTTCAGATATGTGCCAACGACTCTTCTTTCTCCATGTGATGAACTCTCATCAGAAGTCGAAGGGGTCTCTCTTATGTGCTTGCCAAGATGGGGTAGCACAGACTGCTCAGGTTCCACATCCTCCGTGTGAACCTAAACTCCTTCTCGCAATGTCTATCTCCATAGATCCATGACATTTGTAGCCTCACATCATCTAGTAATCTCCCTTTCATGCGATTCAATATACTTGAGCCATCTCTCTTCCCTTTCCTTCTCCATCGTAATATCTGCCATCTTCCTCCACCCTAGCTCCCTTGCTCAACACTTAGAATGGTTTAGCCAACCATTGAAAATGCCTCTAAACCCAAAGTAACAACTAGGATCTTCATTGCCAGAGGGATAACACGTAGAAATGATCCTTTGGGCTCCCACATAAATTCAAACTCAACAACTTCTGGGCAAGAATATGTGGGAATAACATACTCCAGAGTGTATCTAGTCAACACACCTTCCCACCAATGATCCACATTAGATCTGCATCCTATAGCCTCTAGTAATCCTCTAAGGTCCACACGCATGATCTAGAATGCCAGCTTGATCTAGACGTATACGCTGAGAGCCATTCATACAGTCCTACTGGGAAACAACAGAAAAATGTTTCATATAAATCATGGTAGAAGTTCTCTTCTACCCATTTACATGCATCAAACTCAGGCCTAGTGCTGAATCTTTGAGAAAATTCATCCTCCGTGCTCTTGAACCATGATTCAACACTTTCCAGAGTTAAATGTTATGTCATTACTCATTACACAGATCATGATGTATGTCATTTCCCACTACAACTTTGAAAAGAGGTCCTGGAAACATAACCAAGATGTAGTCATTTTTACCGTTATCACAAAATAAAGGTACCCCATGCGCATCGGCTTATCACCCAGTGGAGTTGGGTGCTCAACTGAGGCTTGCGCGGGAGCCAAGTCTCTCTTTTATGTGAGTTTTAATGAGAAACATCATCTACGATCCATATTCAGGGGTTTTGAAGGAGTAAAACATACAAGCATCATAGAACTCAAGATGGCTCCTAGATCCTTGCAATCATTCTAGATAGAGAATGCTTAACATAATGGATAGCTTATACCAAAATAGAAAGAAGTTGTATAAAAAATCATAATTGAACATAAATATAAATGCAAGAGAATTCTAAAAAATATGTATGCATTGGAATCATTAATGTTCATATTCATTGTAAATTGGTAACCTCCTTATATTCATGGAGTCACTACAAAATGTTATAGAGAAGTAGACCGCAGTCATGCATTATGTCTGAACTCATATGACTAGGTTCATAGAAGAAGTTTATAACCCCATACCCTTGATATATTCTTATCCAAGCATAGTTTCCCAAACTAACAGAGTTATTACAGTATTTCTATAGAGCTCCGCCCACTATTTGGTTGTTTTTATCCTTCTGTAGGTTCTTGTATAAATAGCTTTTTGGGTTGCTAACTCATCCTCCAGCGGCCTCAAATCTTATGCCAAGTGTCTAAATGTGGTCCTCCATGTGGGCATGCTCCTCTAGGCCTGAGATTTCCATATTTTTCCATGATGAACTTGTAAAATCTTCTACCCCAGGCATGCTCCTTCCTGGGCCACCCTGTCACTAGGCTGGCACCTTATCCAGTCCGCATGTGTAGTCAAGTCATACTTTTCACGTGTTCTACCAAAAACACCCAAAATGGCTAAGTCTCAAACCCTTGGTTCTATCTACACGTGTGCCACTAGAGTCCTTAAAGCCTTCTCTAAACCTTTCCCTGCACACTTTTCTTCAACTAGGCCTTGCGTGCCTATGCGCCCTTTTGTACTTAGATAATATCTTAGGGGCCCAACACTTTGGAATTAAACCTAATATCATCTTGGAAAGAGGAAGATGTAATTCCTCTCGACTAATACCTTAATCTGAATAAAATAAATAAAAGGTATATATAAATATATAATTTTAGACTTCATTTCAATGAAGTCTATTTTAAAAGAATCTGATTTGGGACTTAAACAAGCTAAGTCATGGTTAAGTTAAATAAGTGAACCATATTTTTAGTATGCTGATTCATTTTGTAAAACTGAATCCTAAATTAGGAAGTTAATGAATACAAATAAATATTGATGTTTCTGCAAAGCAATTACAATTCATTTATTGCTGGAAACCTTAATGGTTAATGAACTAAGGATTCAACATGGCTACTGTAATTAGACTTTAATTAAATAAAATAATTAAGTAATTAACTTCTTTCTTGGGCATGTACATCTAGATGGGATGAATCTGTCGGATGTTGGCACATGCCAACTGTAGCACCATACCTCCGTGAAGACTTGGGTCTTCATGAGGATAGTATGTTACAGTTGACATGTTGCAACAACCTTCAGAGTTGAATCATCTAGATCTACATAAACTCAAACTTGATCTTAGTTATACCCTAGGTTAGGTTGGAAGTATTATCTAGTGTCGAGGGAAACTCACGAGGAATTAGGATAACTAGACACACGCAATTGACTTAGGTCGATTGAGTATGTTTATGTACCCTTAGTCTCTGTGAGTAGCCTTCTACATTAGACTATGTTGCTAACCTTGGTTAGGATTAAACCTTGAACAAAAGGATTAATAGGAGTCAGTGAAGACCATTCTAGATAATAGATGAAGTGGGGTGAAGAAAGTATTATGTTTAACGAGTATGCCATCTAGGAATATTAACATGAACAATATGTTGTAAATCTTTGGCCAAAGTATTACAAGCTGCTGGTTGCGTTGTCCAATGTCACCTAGTTTTAAGAAGTGAGATTTCAGATGAACATTGGTAACAAGTATTCAGATAGGCCTCTTAAATAGAACATTTAACATGCCAAAAAGGGGTATGAGAACTGAGTATACCTAGTATATAATTTAATGAGTTAACATGAGAGATCTGTGCTTCACCAAGTCATGAAATGAGAGATCGCTGTTTCACCGAGTCATTACAACATCATATGGTTATCTATTATGAGATTGATTGGAATGGAATGTGTGTTCTAAATTATGATTATTTATAACAGAGCACATTATTTTATATATATATATATATATATAATTCCCTTGTTTCTAAAGTCTTAAAATGGGAATGTTACATCTTGGTATCAGAGATGAAGGTTACAGCTCTTGGACCTATTGTGTTCATAATATGATAAAAATTAAATTTTCTTGTTAACAGAAAATGGTTAGAACAAGAGGAAATGCTACAAACAACCCACCACCTTGTGGAGAAGCAGCTAATACCCAAAAACTTGATGAAATCCTTGTTGCCTTGTTAGACACAAGAGATCGTTTAGCTGTACTTGAACAACAAGTAATGGGAAACGAGGAGGAGGAAGAAGATGATGGTAACAACAATCAACCACCTCCTGTGGACAACGTTAATGTTGGAAATTTAGGCATTGATAACAATAATGTAACCAATGCTAATGCTAATGCACATAATCAACCTGAAAATAAAAAGGGAATATTGACACCTAAATTCACTAATGATATAAAAAGGATAATTCCACCCAAGTTTGATGGTACTACATTAGGAGATGGAGTTGATAGCTGGCTTAGTGAAATGGAGAAGTACTTTGCAATAAGTAATTTCTCAGAAAAAACATAAGTAATATGGGGAGCTTATCAGCTTTCCCATGAAGCATCTTCATGGTGGGATAGCTGCAAGGCTGAGTTAAACATTGATGAAAAAAATATAACTTGGGATCAATTTAAAAATTAGTTTAGGCAACGATGGCTGCCAAAAATTTACTATGATAAAAAAATGACTAAATTTTAGGACTTAGCTCAGGGAAAATTTACCGTAGCAGAGTACGAGGAGAGGTTTACTAAGCTCCTTAAGTATATACCTTAGTACCAAACTGACGAGAAGTTTAGAATACAAAAATTTGTCATGGAATTAAATCCCATTATAGGTGGTGAAGTAGATGTTCATAGCCCAACCACTATGGAATGGGTTGTAGAAAAATCCATAAGGTAAGAGTAGAAATTGAAAGCAATCTCATCTTTGTCTCTTGCACCCAAAAAGGGACCATGGAAAAAGTTTGGTATGAAAAATAATTTTTTTGCTGATAACAATAGGAGATCAGTAGTAAATAAACCTACTACTAATGTGTGAAATAACTTCGTCAAGAACAATAATAACGGACAAAAGACCTATGGGAGTCAGAATGATAACTTTAAGGCTGGAAATAAATTTAAGCCTAGGAAGGGACTTGTAGGAGGCTACTACAATTGTGGCAAATATAATTACACAAATCAATGTCCTTTGAAGAAGGATGACCACAATCAACAACACAAGATACATGCTGTAGTAGCTGACAAACAAGCTGAAAAGCAAACCACACCCATAGAAGTTCCAGGTAAGTTATTTGGTATACCTGTGACTATACTTTTTGATACTGGAGCTACTGAATGTTTCATTTCTACTAAATTAACATTGAAATTAAAAAGAAAAGATGAAAAAAATGGATAAATCATGGGCTGTATATTATGGAAATAATGCTATTTTCACAGTTAGCATGTGTATTTTTGGAGCAGTCCTTGACTTGCCAAGTTTTTCCACTAAAGTTGACCTTTACGTTGCTCCTTTGGGGTCTTATGATGTAACCATAGGTGTTAATTAGATAGCTGAGCATAAGGTAAAGGTTGACTATTTTGAGAAACATATTAGTTGTTTGGATGACCTGTAGAAAACAACAGACATTCAAGGTAGAAAACGTGATATTTCAGTTAGGAAATTGTCATCTATGCAAGTTAAAAAGGCCAAAAATAAAGGCTGCACCTTGTATGGAGTAAAAAATTCTAAAATAACTGATGAAAGTGGTGACTTCATGGAAAAATACCCTATGTTAAGAAATTTTAGTGACGTGTTTTTAGAAGAGTTACCAGGTTTTACATCCAAATGGGAGTTTGAATTCACGATTGAGATTAAACCAGGAACTGAACCTATTTCCAAGGCACCATATAGAATGAATAACATTGAATTAGTAGAGATTAAGACATAGTTGCAAGAACTTTTCTCCAAGGGTTTGATAAGACTGAGTGTCTCGCCTTGGGGAGCACCGGTAATTTTTGTGAAAAAGAAAGATAGAACATGTAGATTGTGCATCAATTATAGGATGTTAAATAAAGCAACAATTAAGAATAGATATCCACTTCCTAGAATTGATGATCTTTTTGATCAGATGTGTGGTGCATCGGTGGATTCTAAAATAGATCTTCGATCTAGATATCATCAGCTGAGAATAAAGGATGAGGATATTCAAAAAACAACTTTTAGAACAAGGTATGGAAATTATGAATTCATATTTTTACCATTTGGATTAACTAATGCACTTGCAAATTTTATGAATTTAATGAATAATATTTTTCAAGAATACTTGGAAATTTTTTTGCTTGTATTCTTGGACGATATTCTCATATACTCTAAGAGTATTGATGAACATCATGAGCATTTGAAGATAGTTCTAGAAATCTTAAGAAAGACAAGGTTGTATGTTAAGTTGTCCAAATGTTCCTTCTATGAGATGAAAGTACACTATTTGGGTCATGTCATAAGAAAGGATGGAATAGTGGTAGATCCTTAAAAAATTGTTGAATAATTGAGTGGCCTGCACCTAAGAATGTACATGAAGTTAGAAGATTCATGGGTCTTGCTGGTTACTATAGGAAGTTTGTTAAAGAATTTTCTAAGGTTGTTACACAATTAAATTTGTTGCAGAAGAAAGATAAGAAGTTTGTGTGGAATGAGAAATGTGAATCTGCATTTAAGACTCTGAAGGATCAATTAACATTAACACCTATCCTGGTTGTACCTGATCCTAATGGAGACTTCACTGTAGTGAAAAATGCTTCTGGTGAGGGTCTTGGAGGTATTTTACTTCAAAAGGATCATGTTATTGCTTATGAAAGTAGAAAGTTCAAGTTACATGAACTGAATTATGCTCCACATGACCTAGAGCTTGCTGCCATTGTTCATGCACTTCAGGTATGGAGGCATTATCTTCTTGGTAGGCCTTTTCAACCAAAATTTTATCATCTTGGGTTGAATTATATTTTTACTCAGCCAAATCTGAATGCAAGACAACGAAGATGGTTAGTATTTCTATCTCAGTATCATTTTGATATAAGTTATATTAAAGGTAAAGAAAATAGAGTTGCAAATGCTCTAATTTGTAGGAAGCAAATTTATGCTCTTATAACATTGAGAAATCAGTTTAAAGATGAAGTAAAAAGTGTCATGGAATCTGATTCTTATTATCAACAAGTGAAAATAACACTTGCTGTAGATCCAAATGATCTGAGGTATAAATGTTTTCACTTTGAAAATGAAGGAATCTTGAGGTTTGAAAACAAAGTATACATACCTTTGTTAAATGAATTAAGAAAGAAATTGTTAGCTGAATTTCATAATTCACCTTTTTCTGGACACCCAAGCATTACAAAAATGCTTGCTGATATAAAACAACAATATTTCTGGAAAGGGATGAAAAAGGACATGATTGATTTTGTAACACACTACTTAGAATGTCAGCGTGTTAAAGCTGAACATATGCATCCAGCTAACTTACTATATCCTCACAACATACCACAATATAAATGACAAGTAATAAGCATGGATTTTGTACAAGGGTTGCCTATGTCAAGAAATAAACATGATGTTATTCTAGTTGTTGTTGATAAACTAACAAAGGTGACACATTTTATTGCTGGTAATCTTAAGGATGATTCACCTGTTTTAGCAAAAATATTTGTGCACAAAATTTTCAGATTACAAGGAGTACCTGAATCGATCATATTAGATAGAGACCTGAGAATGACATCAAGATTTTGGAAAACACTTAATGCAGCCTTAAGGACTAAGCAGAATTTCAGTTCTGCATATCATCCAGAAAAAGATGGATAGATTGAAAGAGTTAATCAAGTGTTAGAGGATATGTTATGAATGTATTGTATGGATTAGCAGTATAAATGGGAAGAATACCTTCCATTAGTTGAGTTTGCTTATAATAACATGTATCATGCCTCTTTAATTGTTCATAATGGCACCTTTTGAAGCATTATATGGAAGAAAATGCAGAACTCTTGTTAGTTGGGATAACATAGAGGATAGAGAGGTAATTGGGCCTAAAATCCTTACAGAAATGGAACAAGTTAAATTGATTCGTGCATGCTTGAAAGAAGCAACAAATAGAAAAAAGATTTATGCAGACTTAAAGTGGGTTGATAGGAAGTTTAAACTTGGTGAGAAGGTCTTTCTTCAGGTTAAATTGAAAATGGGTTCTATAACTTTTGGCAAGGCTACCAAGTTATCACCTCGTTATGTGGGACCCTTTGAAATTGTTGAAGTAATCAACCCTATAGCTTATTGTTTAGCTTTACCTCCTACTTTAAAATGAATGCATGATGTTTTCCATATTTCTCTGCTTAAGAAATACATTTCAGATTTATCACATGTGTTAAATTGGAATTCCTTGTAGGTCCAAGACCCAAGAATAATCGTGGTTAAACCCATTCGAGTGCTGGAAACTCACCAATTGCAGGTTAGGAAGATTTAAGAAATCATGAAAGTTTTAAGTCAATGTAAGGTCCAGTGGGATCAGTTTAATGAAGAAAGTGCAAATTTAGAATTTTCTTACAATTTTTTGAAAACTATTGTTTCCATATTATATTATGGAAAAAAAATTCAAAATGTTGATAGAAACCCATTTCGTATTTTAAGATTTAATTGTCATGTTATGGCAATAAATCTATTAGTCTTGGGTAGAGAAAATAGTGAGTGATTTCCAAAATAAAACTCTGATATACTTTATTATTTTGATTACGGAATATAAAGTTTACTGATTATCTAGTTTTGCTATGAACATATGAATGAAAGGATGATAATTGGATTTTTTCCTAGACTTAAATTGTTTGACTAAGTTAATCATTAGGATGATGAGTCTTCTTAGGAGGGAAGCATGTAACATCTTTGACCTAGTTATTACAGTGATGAATTCCACTCTTGACATTGCAAATGTTGACAAGTGATTTATCTTAGGAAGGAGTACTCTTATGATTTTAGGAAATCATGTTTGCAATGTATAATTCATTATTTGTTGAAAATAATCATCTTTGGTTGTGAATTATACTTACTTGAAAATAATGCCATTCATCTCTTTGTACAACTTAAATTCACTTTTAAGAAGGTGATGAACTTGTATTGTGTAGACATAATTTATCTTGCATAAACAAAAAGAACTTGGATCAATTCCATTGATCCAAGGTATGCTTCAGTTCTTCTTACCTGCTCATCTTACTATCAATGTCATGAGGAAAAAATGGAAGGTGAGCTTAAGTTATGAGTGGTTTGGTTTACCATGGTGAAGAATTCTTCTTAGGGGTCCTTGACCAACAACAGGCCTTAGGGTGATAAGCCTAGGATTTCTTGTTAAATGTTTTAAATATTGAGCAGCGTATAAGAGTCATAGACCTGATAGTGAATCACTAAGATGGGTACCCTAACCTAAGGGGGTTGAGATGTTAAATACTAGTTTGGATTATAACCGAAGGTAATTAAGACCTACCTAGTAACTAAGGTTAATTTAATGACCTAATAAAAATCTAAGCTAAACTATTGCTAACCTAAGGAGATACCTATGGGCTATTTTGCAAATGGTAAGGTTGGTGGCATCAGTTTTTAAGGCATTGATCAGAATTTATTTTGGTTTAAATGCTACGGAATGCCAATTTTGGCAGAGGCATTGGGAGTTTAGGGGATGCCTAGTTGACATCACCACTAAATGGAAATTGCATGCAAATTTTGAATTAAAGGCTTGCCAAAATTGGATGGCAGTGGCGTGGAGAATCAGGAGGGAAATTGTCTGTCCTTCGCATTAATTGATATCATTTATGGTGAAGAAACCACCTAGGAGAAATACATGGCAGATTTTAGAAAGCTTATTTGATCTTTAGTTCATTTTAATTTTTTCTCTGCATGGGGTTTTTGGTTCTTTGAACCAGTAGTTCTATTACAGAAATCATAGCACCCCCAAATGAGTTATAAGGTCTACTTTTCTAAGGCAGAATCATCTGGTGTGATTGCATAACATTGAACTTTCCCCAAGGTGTGGGACCTTACAAAAGTGGGAAAGATCTCCAGAGAAGGATAGTTCCTCTTCCTAATCTACCTGCCACAAGCTATTCTAGTTTAAGCAAGCTAATCTAATCCTAATCTAATTTCCAAGGAGACAAGGAGAGAAAGAAAACTGGAAAAAATAGAGCCTACACTAAAACAGTGATACACCAGAGAAGGAAAATGTTGATCATCTACTAAACTGCCATGGAACAATGAGAGGTGAGAAATGGAAAGGATGAACAAGTGCATCACAGACTAGAGATGGATTTCACACAAAAAATGTTTCAAATCCCATGAACACAACTCCTAAATCTACAAATGAACATCCAAAACATGCACAGACACCCTACAAATGAAGAGAGGCAAGAAGATGCAATAAAACAAGCAAAGGATGGAAAATGCATCACAAAAACACATTTTTTATTTCTCCATATTTACATAGTACACCATTTCATGGGAAAGAGGCAAAAAATGCCATTATAGAGCAGGGAAGGAGGTTCAAACTCCATTTTCGACCCCGGGGAAGAAAAGAAGGGGGAGGCAGAGAAGAAAAATGAACAACCACTAACTAACTCCTTGAAAATGTGCCTCTATTACAATATATAGAAAAATGTGAAAAGAGAGGGAAAAAACATGAGAAAATCTGATTCTCTGCTCTAACCACCAACGTCATTCATAAATTTGGTCGAAAATTCAAGGCTCCATCTACAAATTCCATTCCCAAATGCATTTTGTCTGCTTGAGGGAGAATAGACCCATATTTCATTAAATTTGGTGGTTGAAAACTAGTTTTGCATTTTAATTCTTCATCTATTGATGGGATCGATACAAAATCTCATATTTCCATGTATCTACTTCGCAGACCAAAGAAAATGACCTGTACTTCATTAAATGTAGTAGTTGAAACTAGTTTTTTGTCTTTTCCATGCCAAAACATGTTTTGTAATTTTCTACTGTAAATATCTATCAAAATACAAAATTGAAGACTCCATGATGAAGAGAATCTCCATATATTTCCATTGGTACCAAGATTGTTGAAAATGGAGTTCTAGATCAAAAGATATGGCCCTCTAAGTATTTTTTTATGTTTTTTGCTAAAATTGGCTTGGGCAATTTTTGCACATTTCCCCCGCAAATCCGCTAATGACTTGGCATCCATTGGGGTCGGCGGAGGCAACGATTTCCTTTTTTCCATTTGCACTTTTGAAAAACATGCAAAAATTCTATTTTTCCTCCGAAGCTCCACATCCCCGAATTAGCTTTTTGATGGGGCTGCGGGTCACATTTTGATTTTATGCCTTTCAGAAGAAAAGGAAAATTTTCACTTTTTCCTCCGATTCGCCGCCTGTCTGCTTTGGCTTTGACTCGGGCATGAAACTTGAGTTTTTTCTTGATGGGAAGAGTTGCGAGCCATTTCTCAACCTTTGCATTTTTGGGACAAAAGGAAAAATTACAACTTGTCGTCTGATGGTCCACCTTAGTGCCTTTGCATGAAATGTTGCCACGTGTCCCTTTCACGACTTAGTCAAATTTTCACTTTGTTTCCTTTGGCGGGCTTGCAGGAGTGCAAATAAATTTTTTTCTTTTAACCCAAAAAGTGCTAAGTGCTAAAGTTCTTTCTCTACTCTACCGGACCAAGTTTCCTTGGCAAAAATCTCTCCCAAGCTCCGTAGGTCTGCCTTTGGCAAATTTTCCCTCCTAACTCCGCCGAGCCATAACTCAAAAAATACAAGGAGTTAGGAAGATTTATTTACCTTTTTGGAAATGGGAAGAAATTATCTATCTGATGGAGAAATTTCTAGAATTCCTTGAGTTCTTGAAACTTATGAAATTTGGACTGAAGTACGAGGAGTAATGTTAACCCATAATAAGAGGGAGCTTATTTTGGTTACCAAGTTCTATTTTTGATCTATATGTATTCTTGGAATTCTTGAGCTATTTTTGGATCCTGTGGAAGTATAAGAAGAAGTAGAAACATTGGAGTGGTTGATGTCACTTGGAAAAAGAAGAGACTGTTGAGGCTTGGCTAGGAAATTGTTTGCAAATTGAGAAGAAGCTCTATCAGGGATGATGGGATCTACCCATTAAGTTTCTCTACTTTTTCCTAAATGTTTTCATTAAAATAACTCTACTCTTGGGGGAACAAATGAGTTTTATGTGTTGTTTGACCTTTCTTTCAAAACTTATTTTTCTTTGTATTTTATCTATATGGATTTAATGATAGGGTAGAGATATGTTCTGGGTTAGTTCCTTTGTTAAAAAAAGAATGAATCATACTTAATCCTTTGTTTGGACTTGAGATGTTGTTGAATCTTGAGAAATCCTGTTGGAATGTATGAAAGTAGGTAGTATGATTCACAGATATGCTAGAAAAATGTTTTGGGATTTTTTTCTTTGTTGGAAAAAGGTAGTAAACATGTTTTACTTCTGCTGAACTTGGGATGTTGTTGAATCTTAGAACTCCTATTGGGCTGTACTGAAACTAGTTAGTAGGAGTTACTGCTATAAAAATAAATATGTTTTAGGTTTTGTTATCCCTTGCTGGAAAAATGATAGAATCATGTTTAACTCCTACTTGAACTTAAATGAAGTCGATTCTTTACTTACACCTATAAAGTTGTGAGAAGACTTGTTAATGACTTGTCTGATATTAGCTTTGAACGAATCTCCTCGAAACAATCTATCTGATTAGAATGGTTGATATTTATTCTACTGGCGTGATCCCTGGAAAGGTTTATCAAATTTATTTGCATCATTCCTGAAGTGAGTTTGAGTGTTTCAAGAGTTTCCCTATCGGTTCATTTTGTTGGGATTGATTGGTTCTTTTTATTTAAATTTGATGTACAGTTGATACTATAGGAATGAATTATCTTAGGTTAAACTATTGAATAACTCAACCTAGTCTATCTTAAGGAAATGAACTCTAACGTTTTCAGTTTAACAATTCTTATTTTGAGCTTGACTTCGAGAACCTAACTCAGGGTCGTGTTGCTGTTTCATTGTTTCTCCTTGTGGTAGAATCTGGGTCGGGTTCATTCTTCCTGAACCAGTAGTCTGTTCCATTGATTCTTGTGAAGTATGTGGATCTAGGTTGGCTTGAATGGAAACTTTGACTGTTAAGTCTTGATATCACCTTTTTCGTTTCACCATCAATGGATGGGCAAGCTTTGTGTGTGTTGTCACTTTGAAAAGTAATCATGGCTGAAAAAGGGTAATTTACTTCAATGTTACTCTGTCTCTCCTTTGTTTGGGAAAACTAGAGAAACTTCTGGAGCTGATGTTATTAACGTTTGGAATGAATGTAATGTTTAGTTGTTGGTTTTTTTCTTTGGATACTGTTATTAACTGCAAGTATTTGAATAACCATTCTTAGTTTGTAGCTTTTGCGCTATAGTTACTGTTATCGTTTGTAAGTTAGGAAAACATCATTTTCAGTTTTTGACTTTCATGTTACAGTTGTTGATATCGATTATAATATTGAATAATTCTTTTTGTTTTGATGGTTTTTAGATTTCAATGTTTTCTTGGATTTGGACAATCAAATATGTCTTAGTTCTTTTCAATCTTGGTAAGTATACCTCTTTTTAGGAAGGAATAATGAGATCTTATCTCATTTTTATTCATTGTTATCATTTCTTTCGGTTTTGAGTTAAGGTATTCACAATATTGTCCTCTTTAAACTATGAAGGTAGATATAGGTTGTTCTCTTTCTCTCTTTTCATTCATCTCTCACTTGTATTACTCATGTGAAAGGAGATGACCTGTTCAGTTTGTATTACGTTGAAGGATTTTCAGGGTGGGTAGTTGATGGATAAATCTTTTCTTTCTTCTCTTTGACTTTTACATTGGTAGGGATGTAATTGTTGTGATGTGTGGCTAGTTCTAAGTGTATGTAAATTAACTTAATCCTTTGTCAAATTGGTTGATGCTGATTCTAAAATTTTAGGCTAGAGTTTGACTCTGAACTTGGATTTAGTTTCTTAAATAAGAAACTCTTACTTTAAGGTGTTTTTGGTTCATCCTAAATTTCGTCATAAATTTAATTGAGCTTGGAATCAAATATTCTAGGATGAAGTAAGTTAATGCTGTGTAATTTGAATTATTATTCCATTTAAAGTAATTCTATTTCTTTGAATCATTAGAGTTAGTATATTTTTGGTTAGATGGAATAAATCAAGAGATGAATCATAAATATCTGTAGATGAAATGTGGTTAGTGATCTTGTTGAAATATTATTTATTAGAAATAATTATTATATGAAATGATCAGCTAAATATTGATTTTGATTACACCAGGATCTTTTCTTGATGTTGATACAGATTATCACTTTGTTTCTCCCTCTTATGACTGCTATTTCTTATGATGTATCTTTCTGTAATGCTTTAACTGTTTCATAAAAATAGAGTTCTTTTTATGAAATAGTTAGTTAAAAGCACATCATTTTAATGCTTGATACTTATCATGCTCAGTTAACTTAACTGAACAGTGCTAACAATTTTTGCAGATGGACTTCATAATTGGTAAAAGGGAGACAAGATCTTTTATGATGTTTCTTTTGTTTATCACAAGATTGGATCTCTTATGAAGAAATATGATTCATTATTTAATGTATTGTTGGAAAGGAAAGTTGTAATTTTATAGAGCTTATTGTTGTTGTTTGACACTAAAGAAGTTTGAAGTTATTTGTACTTGCAATGTAAGAATTCCTCCTTGATAAATGGAAATTTTTGTGAGGTTATCCATACTAGATGTGTCATCCTTTTTCATATTCTATGAGTTTTAGTGATATTCTTATCTTTGTTCTTTTATATTTATATATTCTGAATTGACCCATTTTAGGTTGAAATAAAATGAACTAGGTGGTAAGGGAGTTAGATATAGTATCCCTTTATTTAAATGAAAATTATAAAGTTAGTATTCATGGCTGATCATTTAATTAAATCAATATGGTTTATTAAAATAATGTTAATGGATAAACAAAACCATTATGATTACTTGGATAATGTTAAGGGGTTACATATGGAACCTAAATTATTATTAAGAAAGAGGAAGACAACTATTCCATAATGATAATAAGTTTGTTTTATAATCCTTTGGAATTAAACATAATTTTGTCTTAGAAAGAGGAAGATGTACTTCCTATCAACTAATACCTTAATTTCTAATAAAAAAATAAAAGGTATATATAAATATATAATAGTAGTCTTCATTTCAATGAAGTCTATTATAAAAGAATCTGATTCAGAACTTAAACAAGCTAAGTCATGGTTAAGTTAAATAATCGAACCATATTGTTAGTATGTTGATTTTGTTTGTAAAAATGAATCCTAAATTAGGAATTTAATGAATAAAAAGACAATCTTCATGTTTTTGCAAAGCAATTACAATTCATTTAAATCTTGCAACCTTAATGGTTAATGAAAATAGGGATTCAACATGGCTGAAGTAATTAGACTTTAACTAAAGAAAATAAATACATAATTAAATTTTCTCTTGGGCATGTACATCAAGATGGGAAGACTCTGTCAGATGTTGGCACACACCAACCGCAGCACCATACTTC
Source organism: Taxus chinensis (assembly GCA_019776745.2). Classification (NCBI taxonomy): domain Eukaryota; kingdom Viridiplantae; phylum Streptophyta; class Pinopsida; order Cupressales; family Taxaceae; genus Taxus; species Taxus chinensis. The sequence continues at coordinate 391,345,787 of CM034148.1, forward strand.
AATGAAGAATTGGGTCTTCATGAGGATAATATGTTGCAGTTGACATGTCGTAACACCCTTAAGATTTGAATCATCTAGATCTACATAAACTTAGACTTGATATTAGTTATACCCTAGGTTAGGTTGGAAGTATGATCTAGTGTTAGGGGAAAACTCACAATGAATTAGGATAACTAAACACATGGAATCGACTTAGGTCGATTGAGTATGTCTATGTACCCTTAGTCACCATGAGTAGCCTTCTACACTAGACTATGTTGTTAAACTTGGTTAGGGTTAAACCTTGAACAAGTGGACTGACGAGGAGTCAGTGAAGACCATTCTAGATAACAAATTAAGTGGGGTGAAAGACAGTATTCTGTTTGACAAATATGTCATATTGGAATATTAACATGAATAGTATGTTAAATCTTTGGCCAAAGTATCATAAGCTATTGGTTGTGTTGCCCTATGTCACCTAGTTTTAAGAAGAGATATTTCAAATGAATATTGGTAACAAATATCTAGATAGGTCTCTAAAACATAACACTTAACACCCTGAAAAGGGTATGAGACTGAGTATACCTAGTATACAATTAATGAGTTAACATGAGAGATTAGTGTTTCACCAAGTCATGAAATGAGATATCGATGTTTCACTGAGTCATTAAAACTGCATATGGTTATCTGTTATGAGATTGATTGGCATGGAATGTGTGTTATAAATTATGATTATTTATAACAAAGAACATTATTGTATATATATATTTTCCCTTGTTTCTAAAGTCTAAAAATGGGAATGTTACAAGTATCCCCAAATTTTATTATAAAAGGTTTTTAACAATAATGAATTAATACAAAGAAATAATTTAGAGCTCCACATGGTTTTGTGAGTTTGAATTATTTTCAATTTTTGATTCATGTCTTGATGCCTAGAAAATATATCTCGTTCAATTGTTGAGTAGAGTTTGCACTTTTAGTTTTTATTGAATTTGCAAGGTAAGAGATTGAACATGTGATTGTCTCAGTTCCATGGGTTTTTGTTTCTTACATTTAATTTATTAGATGTGCTTTGCAATCTCAGTCATTAAGTGGTTTAGAGATATTAATAGATGGATAGTTGTTTTATTATTTGTCGAATCTAATTATCTTGGACATTTTGTTATTCTAACTAACCTTTGTTATAAACTTAGAAAATGAATAGTAGTTATTTTCCTAGATTATGTAGAGATGTGATTATTGGTGTTAAATTCCATTTGATTGATTGGTTAAGGTTTATGCATAAATGAGTTAAATCTATTTCTTATATTTTTTAGTTTGCGTGTGATTTGATTGAGATTAAGTTATTTATTATGCTTAGAAATTGAGAGAGAGAATCTAGTTTTGTTTTTTGCCTTACCATGGGGTCCTGTAGGGATTTTTTATTAAGTTCCAAATCACTTAGAAATATTGTAAATATCAACAGATTGAGATAATTAAAATCCATAAATCAAGGTTTATAAATTGTGGCTTTTAGTTAGGGTGACTACATTTTACAGTCACTTAGTAGGAATTGAGATCACTTGTTTTCATAGTCCTCCCAGTTGTCAAGCTGATACATGCGTAACCAGTTTTTCCATTGTTAAGTCTGAGATTCCTAAATTTCTAATAAGAGATATAATCAATGAAATATGGATTATTTTCTGTTGTAATTCCTTCATATCTATTATATTAATCAAACTATGCAAGAAGCACATTTTAGATTATGGTTCACCAGATTGGTCATTGAATGAATGTTGTTTTATAGTGTTACATATGGCAATCTTGTGATTAATATGCTTATTAACCATTCCTAATCAGAAGCTTGTAATCTAGGAGTGAATAATTATTTCTCCATAACACATATTGAATCTAGTTTCTGAGGCATCTCTTTGGGTTATAGTAGATACACAGTTTTTAATCAGAATATGTGTCTTAGACGTTAATATTTTTAGATGATTACGATGTCTAGTATTATGTAAAAATTGGGTATTTCTATGAATGACAATAATCCCTGAAAGTCTATCTATAAATTTGAATTTCAAGCTCGAAAGTATCTTCTTAAGTTGAATCAGACTGAGATGGTGAATCCTCTATTGCTTGTATACCATTAGATCCACATCCCGTTTTCATCTAGAATTCTATCACAATAGGGAGTTGGCCAGTTAGGACCTATACAATTTTACATCATTCTCATAAATCCTAACATAAGCTAGATTTGACTATAGACCACATTAATAGGTCCATATATCTTGATTTTGGGAGTTTTACTTTGAATCTCTACCACTCTATAGAAAATTCTAAATTTCAATTTAGTTGTAATTTTTTAACCAACAGGTCCTTAATGAATTCGATGTTCTATGATTCATATCTCCATATGTATCTCTAGTAGCATTTGTATCCGCAAATGTTAATCATGTGCATTATTTGAGTGATAAACTACCTTCAGCAATAATTTCATCCATGGATATACTTCACTCAGATTGATTTACCAATAACCATAGCAATTCTTGAAAAGTATCCATGACCCCTCTTCCATGAAGCTACCATTTAGGTCCTCTCACCTTGGGTTTGGATAGAACCATTAAAGTAGCAAGAGTAAGCCACTTCCTTAGTACACGCCTCTCTGTAATTTCCAATACTTATTCATGGAAGGATGGTAGATCCATCCCCAGATAAAAATGACATATCCAAAGCATCTATCATTTTTCTTGCCATTCCTTACTTTAAAAGATATTGCATCCGATGTCTCTAGGGTGTCAAATCATGGAACCAACATGATTAGTATTATTATTCATGGAATACACAACTGTAGTAGGTTACTTTCTTAACAAAATTTGAGCAAGTCATTGATCCTAGTGGCTTGTATCAACAATTTTCTAGTGTTAAGAGAGAAAATACATCCTTCACATGATCAGAAGTGGTTTCAAGTCTTTAGGGCCTTCAAATTTTGATGCATATAAAGGACTATAGTTTTCAAAAAACTTAATTATAAACTAAATCCATTCATAAGTGTTGGACTTATTATATGTTTTTGATTGTTCATTCCATGTCAATTGAATATCTTTCCTATTTTTAAGGTTTGGAAAGTTGAGATAGTCACCACTCTCATAACAACAATCATGTACGAGGGAAAGAGACAAATAACCACCAAACTGACTATAGACCACTGCAAATTCTGGTAAAAAGTGACAAGAGATAAATCTCCATCCTCATTGCACTCTAATATATTTTACAAAATTGGCATCTCTCTATGCCTAGATCTTGGATCACTTTCTGCAAGATGTGTTAATTGATATCAAATATCCATATCACATTGCCACTGTCAAATTGAATGGGTTTGATGCTTCCATTGTGATAGAGAATAAGATATTACGAGTTTGTTCATTGCAATAAAGTGGGTACACTTCATTTCCAGCATATGAATATAAACATAGGGTAGGGCTATCACACTTGGGAAAATGATTAGTTATTTTTGGTCCTGGCCAACTTAGTATGGATCTTGGACCGACATGTCATATCCATAATTTGATTTTAAGGGGATATAATGTATCTTGGGTATTGAAATTCATCTAAATGAACTGAAAATAGATAAACCATATAATTCAATCAGATCGCTATATAAACAGTGTAAGTTGCGACCTCATTGAAAAATCACATGGAGATCATGATCAAATCACTGTCTGTGGTTCACTCATTTGTGTTAGAATTTCAACATACAAATAGTACCTGCAAAAAGTCTGCATAATATCACTTTGTGATCCTCTTTCACTTATTCAATACACTGTAAAACTATGATAGCTTGTTACCAAGTCAAGAGAACAAGACAACTCTCAGTATAATGCCCTTAAACATGCATCCTCCAAGTAGTCTAGGAAGGTTCAAGAGTTTTCAAATGAAAGTATTGGGAGAGGGGCGATTTGCCATAGATCTATTTGAGTGTATTAAGGGAATGTGACACATATGGGTGTAATGTTCATAGAATGGGTGTGATGCATGAGGCATATTATAGTGTCGGTGCTAGGGTTAGTAAATGAATGCATACGAGTTCCCATATTTTATCCTAAATAATGTTTTTTGTAGGAATATTCATTCATGACTAGGGTTTAAGATGATGTTTGGTATGTACAGAGAGCCTCCCTACTTGATGCTTTAAAACTAGGGTTTGACATTGACAGATATTTTTGAGATAAGATGACCTTATGCACAAAGGTGAATGTTACAGTGTTTATATTTTTCACCCCTTTTGGGCTACGTGTTGCAGTAGGAAAGGATACAACGCAAATATATGATATAGTCCTATGAGATTAGGGGGTTATATGACCCTATGATGGTGTGTACCCACAGTTATAGGATTAGAAGGTTGATTCCAGTATAGGATCTCCAACTTGGAACATGTGATCACATGTGCCAGAACTTCCTAACAAAAATTTGCAAACAACGAATTACGACTCATCCTCTGATGTTTTCAAGGTAGATACCCATGTGTTGTCAGTATTTAGAATATTGTTATGATACTGGGTGTCATTAATGATCGGACGATAATGGTTGTCGAAATGATTCACCCTACATCCACTTAGTGTACAATTTAATTGGAGTTTTAGGTTACCCCAGACATAACATTTGTCTTAAGGTAAAATGGCAGTTGAATAAACATAAAAGATAAACCAATTTTTGCATCAAGGAAGGGTGAGTAGAAGCTAAGGTCAAGGATTTCCTTAGGTCCATGTGCATTAGGAAAATGTGATGATATAAAGGTACTCAAAGTGGATGTGTCATAATGGCTTGTCCTCAGGTATAGAACCCAGGTAGAGTTGGGTTGAATATAGTGAGGTGACACAGATAATGCGAGGAGCTAGGAATAAGAGGTGGCAAAGCTTCAGGTGGATGAGGAACCCATCCCTTGCATATGTGGGGAGCTAGGTGAAAATCTTAGATCCCAGAGGTCATTGAGTCCTCCTATTGCACACTCCCCAACCTATCATGAGCTATGTGGTCCCACTCCTACATCTGATTAATATAGTTGAAAAGTCCAGTCCAAGATTTTTTACACTGATGAGATAGGTGACCAAGTCTAAGTGAGTGAGGTTCTAATGAGTGACCCCTACCACGATGAACAAGGTCTTCCCGATGATGCATAAGCTACACAAATAACTTGGGTAATGGGTGTGTGCAGTTGGACCCTGGGTCAAGATGGATGGTCTAGGTGAGGTATTGCTAGGAGAGGTGAGGTGGTCAATATAGTTTTGTTATCATGGAAAGCTGGCTACAGGGGAAGAGTGAAAGCTAGTGTCGATTCCTACATTGGGACCAATCATCTAGGGTGGGCATTGGTGAGTGTGAGGGGGAGGGGGAGGTGGAGTGTGAGTACTGGGTATGTTTAGGGCTTCAAGCACATGGTGAGTTGCAAGTGTAATTTACCAGTTGAGAGGTGATTTAATGAATAAAGTGGGTAAAACTCTTCTAGATCTGAATCTAAACATGCACATAAGCACACTTGGAAAAATGTTAGTTGTTTTTTGTGGTTAAAGGACCTGCCTCACTTAGATCCCTAACCATTTTAAAGAGATAAAATATATTTTATTGATTAAAATGGAAAAGTAATAAATGAAAATAACAAATATTCCAAACTCGGATTGTAGGGACACTCGCAATTGCGATTCATCAAAAATCACACAAAGATTACAAGCCAATCGCAGTTGTACAACTGACCTATGTTGAAATTTTGCTAAAATATGTACTAGAGTAGGTTGCATCTATCCTTTACGCTTCACTTTCACTTCTTCAAGACCTAAAAAACCAAGATATGTGAGCAAGAGAGAGAAAACTCAAGTATATCCTTAGTACACAAAGAGTATGTGGTCCAGGAGATCTTAAGAGAATCAAATGACGTGGGAGAGGGTGATTTTATATGTTTGTGAGTGTATGGGGGGGAATGGGACACATGTGCATGTACGACTCGATGATAGGGTCTAGTAGTGCATTGGGAATGCACATGGGTAGGTGGAATGGAAAAAAATTGATATGAATAGGCGAGGGTTAGTAAATGAGTGGAAGGTGTCCTTTATCTCCATTTTTGTGGGGTTTTATATTTTTCAATTACTTTTGTGAGATTATTTTATTTTTGGGTGGTGTTTTTGGTATTTTTAAAAAGACCTTATGCACAAGGTGTATTTTCTAGTGTCTACATTTTCCCCCTTTTTGGGCTACGTGTTGCAACAGGTGCAAGACGGATACGCAAAAATTAAAGACGAGATGGGGGTCGTCTAACCTTGTGACGGTGGTTACTACAATCATGGGCTTAGATGGTTGACTGGATAGATATGAACCTAGAAATGCGATCGATGGGCCACTTCTACCGGAGTCTATGAAGGGATCAATAGGTTGATTTCACGAGGTGTAGATTATAAAGTTAGTTGACTAAGATGATTGGTTATTAGATGTCATAAAAATGATGAGAAGGGTTTTATATGATTCCCCACTCAAGTGACAGGTTTTTGGAGCCGCAAGTTGCCCTAACATAATGCGGGATGAAAAGTGGAGATTGAAGATGAGAAATAAATGAACCTTGGTGAAGGCACAATGAGAGGAGGTGAGGACAAGGGTGCCCTATCCCTATGTAGGTGAAAAATTGATGATATGTATGTACAAGGATAGATGCAAGTTAAAAAGCATGAGAGTCGTGTTTCCCCAACCTAAAGTGCGAAGAAATGATTGCAAGGTAAATGACATGAAAATGGGCGGTTATGCAAAATTGTGAAGAAGGAAATGAATACCCAGAGATGTTTGTTCCAAATGAGGTTGAATGTATGTATGAAATTGATATGGTTGCAATGATAGGGTGTAAGAGTTGTGTAGGTGTATGAATAATGGTTTGCAACAAGAGTGTTGGTGAGCAAGATGGCATGAGTCTTGAGACAATAATTGATCTAGAATAAGAGCTTGAAATAGGTCTAAATAGTACAATATGACATACTAGTCCCGTGTCTTTTTGAGATCTTGTGTGTGCACATAAAATTTAATTATTTCTTGAAGTGAAGACTTGTAACACAATGGGTGAAAACACAAACCAATGTATAGGTGTGATTGAAACAAGTGATTGGTAATAGATGGAATAGAAGGAAATTATAAGTCGTGCGTTTCTCTGCTGCCAACTAGGTGTTCATATCCCCAACAGAGTTACATTTGATTCTAGTCACATCATTTCTCTACTACCAGCTAAGTATTTATAGCCCTGGTAGAGATACTTGAAAGACCCCTGAGAGAGTGTGTTCGATATTGCTCTTTGTTGTCTTTTCTTTTGAATTTTGTCTTTGAATTTTGATTTTTTAAATTTATTTTTGACAAGATATATAGCTCTCTCGGTTTTCTAAGGGGTTTAGAACCACTAGTGGCTCAATAAAGGGAGTGGAAGTGATGATGGAGACAACAATTGGCAAGTTCCAAAAAATAATGCGCTAAGGTCTTCACAACAAGTTGTCTAAGTATGTAATAGCTCATAGATCGTCAAGAGGACAGTTGTTCTCAATTCACCATGGAAGGAGAGACCAAGTTAAGGAAACTGCAGTAGAGACTATTGACTCACAAAACGTGACAACAAGATAATCAAGAGTTCACCAAAAGTTGTGAAACAAACCAAGACGTGGAATGCCAACGAATTGTAAATGAAATATGTAGTACTGAACCATGAAATGGAATGACATATGAATGAATGAAGTAAATGTGGAAGAACATCCATGAGCAAGCATTGTTTATTGTAATTTTTAGGTATATATATGGATTTTTTATTTTTGAAAGATGATTAGCTGTGTGGAGGTGTGTGTTTGTGTCAATAGTGGTAGAAAAAAATGTGTGGAGAATCAGGTTGTGTTTCGAATCCAGGTCAGATGAAAAGAAGATTAATGTAAGGAACATGTAGAATTCAGTAGCGAAGACAAATGAAAGTTCCTTTAGTCATGTATAGGGACTAAGTGATTGAGAGACATGATTTATAAAAGCAAGCTATAAATTGGATTGGGTGGGACAATGTGAATGATGAGTGAAGCAATGATGCCAAATGGAAGCCATAAAATGATACTAAATGGAGGACGTGAGTGTAGGGATAAAACACACAAGAAAGGTGTTGAGTGTGGTGAATGTGTGTGAACGTAAGGTGGACGAGGACATGAAAGCACTTCAACAGAAGAAGATACGATGTTATGAGGTATGGTGGAAGTGATGATGTTAGGTGTATGAGGAGTAAAGAACATAGTGATGTTTAGAATAAGTGTGAGAGCCAAGGGTGTGGGCTTGTGATGACTGGTTGTGATGGGAAGATGATTATATGGAATATGAAGAGGTATGGAAGAAGGAATTTCAAACAAATAATAGTGTGACAAAAAATGGAAATGATGTGGGGGTGCAATTGGATGTGGTAGAGGCTCGTGAGGCACATGGGTAAAAATAAATGGTTGCATGATCGTGATCAAATATGTGAATGAAGGAGGAGCCAGTAATAATAAATATTCCTGAATGAGTGGTGATGGAGGAAAGAAAGTGAATGTGGAAGAACCCTCCAAAAGAGGTGAAGGAATGGGAGAACGCGAAGGTGACTTGTGAGAAGGAGATGAAAGAACACGTAGATATGTATGACAAAGAATAGATGCAAGAGAAATGTGAATGAATGTAATATATGGGATAGGATGCAATGAAGGTGTCGGAAGAAATAATGGTGCTTGAATGCGTGATGATGAAGCCATTAAGATGCATGTGGAAGAGGTCGGTATAGGTGAAGTGATAAGTGGAACCATATTTGATGAAGAGAGCAATGTAGTTACGGGAATGGGATGAGTGAGAAGTGGAGATTAAATGATCGAACCAAGTGATGAATTAGATGGTGTTGTGGGCAAGATAGAATCATATGATGATAGAGATGATGTGAATGTTGAGAACTTTAGAAAGGAGAACAATGAGACCACATCAAAAGTGGAAGCATATGACAGTGGAGATTGAGAAGTGTATGATGTAGATGATGAGATACTAGGAAAGCATGATGATGTGGAGTCTAAGGTGGAAGCATGTGATGATGTGGGTTGTGAAGTGGATGAAGAGACACAAAGTGCACATGATGTTTGGGACGTAGTGGGAAATGATGAGTTGGATGATGAAGGCATGACACATGGAGAAGAATTAGGAATAGTGTTGTGTGAAGTGATTGGATTGGCGTTATTAGGTGAATTTAGTAAAGATGGAGGCTCAACTACAATGTCCCCCTTGTCGAGAAGGTCTTGAATGATATTGCAAAGTTAGGGATAGATTCAGTAGAATGTCTATCTGTACGATGGTAGGAACATGTATCATGGGATAAACGCCACAATGGTGGGGGCAGTTTGGGAGGGAGAGTGATGAGATGGGCATCAAAAAACTTGTGGAGAATAAAAGAAAGTGAATTATTCAAAGGATTGAATTTATGAGAAGGATGGATGAGATATGAGCCCTAGGAGAATGAAATGAATGTGAGGATGTGGGTGTATAAGGATATGAAGTGCGAGGAGGATCCGATGGGATGATATTGTGAACATGGGAGTGTGATGGCATAGTAGGAGGGGGAGAAACTGAAACATGTGGCAAGGAAGAAGGACAAGGCTCTAATAAACCTATAAATGATTATGTGTTACACTAAAAGACTATGCTCACCAAAATGAATAATGTTTTAGTTGATAATGAGTTGCAATACCTATTTACATAGATTTTGTTTTCTCTTTTGTAGGAATCAACTATTTTTGACAATGTTTGATCTTTTGACCATCTACCTCACACTTTGAAAGATCATGAAGATAAGTTATTACAAATGAACAAAATAAAGTAAGTTAATAACGCCCCCACATCTAATGCCATGTTTTCAATAAAGCCACAATTCAAAGGTAAAACTAATGATGTAAAGATTACTTCTAAGGACATCGTCAATTTTGTTTCTTAACCTATTAGTTTACAACTTTAGCTCACACAATGTGAGTTTACTCATTTTCCAAGCCCTCCTCACATTGTATTAAAATAATTACTTAAATGAAATCTCATATATATCCCTCCACCATTTGAGGTTGATATAAGTAAGCCTCAAAGTAAGTGTTTTGATGCCAATGCCTACTGTGATTATCATCAATGTAATGGTCACCTCATGAAAAAAATGTCTAAAGCTTCATCATGTTCTCCAAGATCTTATCAATTCTAAAGCTATTGAATGGGATGATACCACTAAACCCTCTAAGAAAACCAATGATAATGCTAAGTTAAACATATTCAATGATCTACTTCTTAAGCATGACACTGAAAAATCATTTTGAAGTGCACAACACTTATTGTGCGGTGCCTCCACAATCCTCTTATGTTCATTGTTTGAATGAAATGATTGGTATTGTCATCAACACATCATCTTCTGAACCACTTATTACTTTTTATGACTTTGATATAGATGCCACATTTATTTTAGACACACCATCCATCCATGTTTATATTAATTGTGTGCATATATGTGGTGTTTTGGTTGATCTGCATATATAGGATAACATATGATCTCTCATGCTACTTCAATCTCTTGGAATTTTCCATAGAATCTTGTACTTGATACTAATCCCAACTATTAGCACATCACTTTACCTATCACTGTTGGTGTTATCACTACATCAGTTTCATTTTTGGTTGTTTCTACTCTTAGTTTTGGTGCCTCGTAGATAGGTCTCCCTTGACTATGTTCTCTTAGGGATATTCCCTCGATACTCCACCAATGTGTCAAGTTTATTCATAATTGAAAAGTCATCATAATTAAAGGTTTTCACCTTGAGGTTTCTCCTCTTAGCTTTCCTAGTCCTATTGCATCTATAGATATGTATTTGGTTTAACTCATTACCTCTCATAGCTCTAGCACTCCTAGGATCCTTCCTAGGCCCATACTCATTTAACCTATCCCTTTTTACTTTTTTTCTATTAGGTTTCCAAATAAGCCTTTAGTTGCACACTCTAATTCTCATGGCTTTAGGCCTCCTCAAAGGTTCATAACCCCACATACTACTTCTTACCATCCTCACTCCCTTGGGATCCTCCATTGGTCCTCTAGTGCACATACTACATACATATCTTGTCAATTGCATCCTAATAGTAGAAACACTAATTCTTCTATTCCATCACACCAACACCATTCTTCAAATGCTAATTTGGCACTTGATTTATCTCAAAGGTATTCTTTGGAACTTATTACTACTATGGTACCAATCAAATTTGGATCACAAGTGCAACCTAAGCCCCCATATTTCGTGGCAGCTGCTCACCCTCTTCAGGAGGTCCTCATTGGATAGCTTTAGGCTACCCCTTTTTTGTGCACATAGCTATGCACTTTGCAAATATAAAATTAGTCATATATTTTTAAAATACCAATTCAAGAACCTATGCATTTTGCTTGAGTTGTTAGTAGCTTACATTATACATGTTGTATATCACTTTGGTTTGATAACTAACATTTATTTTTTTGTACACACATGTGTCCACTTGGTATATTGAGCTAGATGTAGGGAACATATATTAATACATGTTTATAAGAGCACTCATTACTCCTTACATTCTTCTCTTGGGGGCAATCCCTCCATCTCCAAAAACTATTATTGTTCTATTATAGTTCTTTTCTACTTCCTCATTTATACTCAATTACATACATTGTGTACTTGCTATTTATTTAGACTAATAGGAATAACATGTGTTTTTTGCAGTGTTGACACATATTTCACCTATATTGGTTACTATATCATGTTTTCATTTTTTGAAACTCTTGTTTCATGTATATTTTCTTATGTCTATCTTACTCTTTACTTGGTTTCACTGTTTGTGGCCTATCTAACTTGATTGTCTTGAGACACTGTGAGTGTCCCATGTTTGTGGCGTTATGTTTATCTTATTTGTTATTGCTCCTAGGCCTAAGAGCCTTGATTTTCTTGTGACATTATGGGTATCCCATGTTCACAACTTTACACCTTTGATTTATCCTAAATGATTAAATTTATAGGGGGTAGAAACCGATGATATATTATCCTAATCAACTACTTTCCAAAGATAATTATAGCAATGTAAGGATAATACATGAACAAAGATAAATAATGATTAAAAAATTAAACAATGTACTAGAAATGAGAGGGAGAAGAAGACTTAGATAATATTCTAGACTATGTGTTGATTTGGACTTACTTGATGATTGGAAAGGGCTGGAAATGGTCTGAAAAGAATTTTCCTTTGAAATTTTTTCCTAAAAAGCTTCCTGGACCAAGGCATATGACATGGCTTAAAGCATATGACCACAATGGCCCTTTCTATATGATCTTGTTCCTTTATACTTTCATCTATTGAAACTTTTTTGGTTTGCGTACTAGTTTTTGATTTGTTCCTATATGTAATATGAACCTTCGACAATGTGCAATGCTCACTATGCACCTGATTAAATATTCAAAATATTAGATGGTGAGAGAGTCCTACAAAATAAACATTAGTTGGATTGTGGGTACCCTTATGCACCACCAATGTTTTCATTACTTCGAAGAGGGCTCAAACAACACATCATTCTTGCCTAACATGTGCTATATAGAATGTATGAAACCAAATTGATAAACATGACCTTGCAATAATGTAATTTTACTTGAACCTTTTCCCTAGCTTGACTTAGAGTGATGATATTGTCATTGTATTTTCATAATTTAGTAGATGACTATCTTAGAATGAATATGTAGATTATGTATAGATCAAAGGAGTATTGGAATGTATTTTCTTATGAAATCTCTTAGTATATGCTCATGAGGATATTTTTGGTGTCAAGTGTATATGGTCTCTTCTTTGATAATAGTTGAATAACTAGCTTATATGTGTGTTTTTGATTTGGAGAGCTTGGTTAAGGTTGATAAGATGTTTCCCAAGGGAATTTGAATTAAGAAATGTACCATCTAGAGGGAAAGGGACAAATTTGGTTATTAATTTCCATAGCATATGGATGTTATGCACCATTCTAGGTGCTTTTGTCCAGGCTGATACATGTGCGAATGCTTTAAAAATTGGGCTTCTAATCATGCAAGGGTTTAACTTAATTTGATAAACCAATATGAACCATTACATGAACACATAAGTTATGGGTGTAAGAAGGAATGAACATGATATGGCTACAGATATCATGATATACCAAGTTGAACAAGTGCGCAATAGTGTAAAGGTGTTGTACAATTTTTGTTGTTACAAGAAATGAATTACCAAAATTAGTGTCTACATTTTCACCCCTTTTAGTATTGAATTGAAAATTGTGTTCTTAAAGTAAAAGTCACCTTGAGCGTGTAGATACATAATTTGTATTTACAATCGGACCATCTTATGCTTGTGTTAGGAATTTTTCTTCTGCTCTGGTTATTGGCCATGTTTGTTTTTCTAATATTAGTACCTATAGAGAAAAATGTAGAGTCAATGTCCATGTAGTATAGGAAATTGAACTTTAACTTGAAAATTTTGAACTTGTTTTGAAAATACCAATATGCAAAGTGAAAAGAAAAGAAAAGTAAAGTGTGCACTTGATTATTTTGTAAGAGATGGGGATATAGTGCTCCTAATACCATTTTCATGGAGTTTTGTTGTGCTTTGTGTTGGAGGTTGGTTGGAATGACTTATGGTGGTAATTATTCCCCTAGTGGAATGTGCCAAGCAAGAATGGAAAGAAGTGTAAATGTAGCTCGTGCATAGTGAAGAGAACCGTATGGGGAGTGATTTTTAGTTTCGTCTGCATCACTTCAATAAGATATGAGCAACGAGAAGTCAATATTATGAGGATAACATTGATCTTGACATTGCCCAATACCCAATGATAAGTTCCATTTTATATGAACACGAGCCTAATTGATTTACAAATGATCAAACAATGTACCAGGGAAATGCTAGCTTGCAGGTACCCTTGGTACCACCATAATATGAATTGTACCATGCATTCTATCAATGAAATTGAATAAAGAGCATGTAAATGTCATTGAGAAACTATACTAATTGAGAAAACTGTTAAATTTTCCCCCAAGAAGGAAGCATATGAAATGGGTCATAACGTCCAAGAACTATGGTATTTTCTTTATTGTTTTGTTCTTTTATGTCTTGTGACCCAAGTATGTTACTGAGCCATTTTTTAAAGGTATGGAATGTCTAATTCTATACCATGATATTAATTTTCATGATTCTAATCTGCCATGAGGGTAATATCACCTGATGATTGCCCCCTCATTTGGGGCGCGTGAGATAGAGAAAAGTGAGTGTGACCCAAATGAGAGGACCTATAAATTATGTGCACATGTGTTATAGGATTCCTATAGAGGGAAATAAGTGAGTGCACATGGTGTATAACATGACACCTACATAGTAATATAGTAGAAAAATTAGCAAAGTGTTAGTAACAATTAATAGAGAAACATCATAGTAATTGTAAGAAAAAGCATGCAAGGGAACACACATATAATAACATGGAAAACATGATGTCACATAAATGGGACACTACTAAGGATGTTGTAAGACAGTTAAGACACTCAAGAACAAAAAACAATAAACAAGTAACATAGAGCATTTCCTGCAAACAAGTGAAAGTATGGAGAAAACATGTAAAACAAGAAACAAACCATAAAATGAAAATGATCTTGATTTGAAAGTAACCTACAAAACAAATAATACACATGAAGCACCAATTATCATGTTAGAATAATAAATAATATGGCATGATGTATGTATTGAGTAAATGAGGTAAGAGAAAGTAAAGTAGTAAGGATTGGAATAATAACACATGTATGTGAGAAAGTGTAAAGTGGATGTCCCACATCACTGTAGAAGAACTTCTAGAGAGTAGTGTCACACATCACATGTCATGTAAAAGTCTGTGTAGCATGTATTCAACTAAATGTACCACATGAATGCACATGTGTATAGGAAAAGGATATGACATAATATGTATCAAGCTAACATGATAAGGAATGTGTAACATAAATAATATAAGTGTGTAATATAAATAGACAAACAAGAGCGATGCAAATATTTTTGGATGTTTGTATATGTGTGAATGTTCTTAGATTTTTATCATTTTGAATGTTTTTGTATTTTTAGCCCCATGAGGGCATAAATGAAAACCTATTCTTGAAAGATAAGGAAGGGAGATCCAAGAGTGCCCCTGAGGGGAAAATATATAGTTTTTTAGTGAATTTGTAGGATTTATAGAATATGTAATCAAAGGTGGGAAATAAAGGTTGCTCCCCAATGTGTGTGTGTGTGTGTGTGTGTGAAAAGTGAGGTGCGGGTGCAGATGCTACCTCAACAGTCAATTTGAACCTATAAACAAAGTTTGTTGTCAGGAAATAAGGAGAAATCAGATGCCCCCATGGGTGAATAAAATATGGACTATCAAATGATTACATTGAGTGAAATCCCATTATCTATCACTGTAAATGGAGAAAACATGTTATCATGAATCAAGAGACTAGTGTCTTGCAAGATTAGGTGCATGATTGTGTGTGCAGGAAAGATGTATCTTAAGAAGTTGTGTTGTGTAAAAGGTGAAACAAAATATGAGAATACCTATATGTGCAGTGTGTACCATGAACCCTGTGTGAAAACCTAGTCCTATGTGAGGGCTTATGAGACCTAGAGATACACTGAGAGTGAGTGATGGGGACTGAAAATTGAGGAGACCTATGTAGGCTAGTAGCTGGTGGTGAAAGTGTGGGACTAGAACTAGGAGTGTGTGATAAAACTATAAGACTATATGATGAGTCCATAAATTGACCCATTAAATAATAAAATAATAATACTTTCACTCTAAAAACATTAATCAATGCATTAGATGGTCTGATTAATCAAGTCTAAAGAAGGGAAATAATGCATCTTATCCTTATTTGAACTATGTGGACTAACGATTGATGTTTTTCCTAACTAACTACTTTGAAAAGATGTAAGGTGATGTGTGTAGGACAATAAATTCATAATAATTTCTAATGCTAGGTGTTGTAAAAACAAAATCACACACTTTGGGTTTCTATCTAGTCCTGATCACATACTACTATTCATATGATTCCTAATTAAGAAAAGTACTAATTGACCCATGTATTTGGCCATCTTTACTTGCTTTCTGCTGTCACTTTTGGTCTTACACACCTTCTTGCCTAGTTTGAGCTTTAACCCTTCAGTTTATTTGAGTATGGACATCAGTACCCAACCAAGATGCCAGCGCTAGGCACCCCCATCTCCTTTGGGAACCCATGACCTCTTTGCACTTTGCTCACATATTTTGGGTCCTTTCTAGCCATTTGGGCATCTTATATTTTTGGTAGTCGGCCTTTTCAGGGTTAGTTACGAAATTCAATCAAGGGAATCAGATAAATATAAAGTTATGTGACCATAATAAAGGACCAAGAACTAAGCATTAGATATCACCACCTAATGTTTCATCCAAAGTCTATTCTAGAGCATTCAAGCATCCATTCTAGCTCCACACAAGGGAAAAGGACTACATTCTTTTGCATACACTTCATAGGAGGGGAAGTTCATTTTTCCATGCCCACATTCTACTTACATTTCTACATATAGATATGTGCTTGTTATCAAGTGTGATACACATAAGAGCCACCTAGGGCACAATCTATCACACACACATAGAACTACATTGGCTCTGAGATGTAGTGTAACACTCAGTCGTAAGTTCACTTGTTTGAAAACCAAGGACAATCTTATCCCTTATTTTCATTATTTTTCCTTTTAGGATTCAATGTACCTTTGAGGGTTTTACACGTAATGTATTTATTGTAGGCTATGAGTGACATCGACGATTGTTGTGTGACATACTAGTGACAAGAATTAAAGGACAATGAACATCTTGCAAACCTGTGAAACTGATTTTTTGAGGTACTGAGTAGTCACAGGTGCTCAAAAGAGGTCTAGGGCACCTCATTTTCCCCTGACCCTCCATAGGCACTTCATTCTAGCCTATTATGACACTTCTGCATTTTTATGAGCTTTGGTGTGGCACATTCCTCCTTTATTTTATCAGTTCATCACTTCGGTATAGTCCAATTTTTTTTGATAGTTAAACATTTTTGACTGGAGCTATGAACCGGAGGGTTGCTGAGGCCCCACCCTACAACAATGTCCTTAGACAAGATATTACAATTAAGACCAACACAGACCAATGCGGCCACTGAGCCCACACTGACGATGTAATTTTTTTGCCACCGCCATTTTTAGAGCCACCAGTCGCCACCAACACTAATGCCAATGATGCAAATTCCACCACCATCGAGAACCACCAACCGAATCCACATACATCCATCGGTGATGTAACACCTGCCACCACTGAACTACCATAACCTATTGGTGATGCAACACCCACCACCACCGGTAAACCACCCTGAAGGGATCACGCCTAGCGGGATTTGAACCTGGGTGGATTCGGACACAATCATCTGTCTTAACCGATCCACCTAAACCCCATTGGCAGTATAGTCTAGATTTAATTGTGAAACAACTAAGTCATTTAATCTCCTCATTGACACTGAGGGTTTTAAATATTATTTGCTTATTTTCTTGGGTCTATTTTGTACTTAATTGCATATTCATTTACTGCTACATTGCAGTCAGATTTAGGCATTTATTTCAATATTTTCCTAATCATTTGGTGAACCCATCACTCAATTCCCACCTTCGTTAGGGTTATCTTCTGATGCCCGTCACCTGTAGTGGTCGTTTTAGGTATTTTGAGCATTGTGAACTTCTCCCCTCTTCCCATAGGGTATCTAAATCCATGGCTGAAATTGAGAATTCTTTTGTTAACTCTCAACAAGTTCCTCTTGAAAACATTGAAGCATTTATTAGTGAACACTCCTATGATGAAGACAAAAATGTTGACCAAGAAAAATTAGACAAGCTCATTGATTTTTGTCAAGCTTTACACGATAATCCTTCCCATCTTTCATATATTCTTCATGCTTTGATCATTGCTAAAAACTCTCATGATGCTTCTATGAAACCCCTTGTCAATTTATTCTCAGATGCCATGGCCTCCACCTAACCCCTTCACATTCCTACTTCCATTGCCACTACTACCATTCCCATCATTCAAATCAACACTTTTGATGCACAACCTGGTTCTTCTTAGAACACTGCTAATTTAATGTCTTTACATTAGGATTTACAAACTAAGGTTCATCAACTGTAATTGGCCACACCTTGTTCATCTCCATCTTTGGATTCTATTTTTCTCCTTCATACTCCTTTTGCACCCGTTATATCCACCTATCCGCTTCCTCTCAACTTCGTCACTCCTAAGATACCTTTTTTTAAAGGCCATGGTGACCCACAAGAACATATGTGAGAATTTCATGTAGCATGCCTAGATTGTGTAGATGATCACACTTTGATAGAAAATATCTTTCCTCATAGTCTTCACAATTACATGATGTGTTGGTTCTATAATCTACCTATCCACTCTGTAAAATCTTTCATTCATCTAGCCGATGCTTTTATTACTCATTTCTCTATCAATATCAGCTCTAAGATATCATATGTTCAACTTACACAACTTAAACGAAGATCTAACGAACATCTAGCAGATTATGCCTTATGATACAAAAAACACTTAGCTAAGATGTCTAATGTACTTGCAGACTCTAAAATTCAAGATATATTTGTACAAAGTCTATTTCTTCCTCTCCAGGAGAGTGTTATCTTTGAGACATATCCTTCATTCGATCATTTGTGTCACACTCTTAAGTTATGTGAAACAAAACTCTTATCTATAGGCAAGCTTAAGTATAAAGAACAAACTTCATCTTTGATGCACTTTTAAATAAATGAACTTTTAAGCCAACTGCAAAACCTAAAGAAGATAAAGTAACTATCAATGTCATCTCTAATAGTAAGGAGCTTTAATGGGAACCACCTAAGTGTACATATACAAAATTGAATATCACTCTGCATCTTTTCTTGCCACAAATTATTGAGAGAAATCTTATTATGCTTCCTCTTCCACTTAACTTGGATCCATTTCATCCAAAAGGTTGTAATTATAATGAAAATATTAGATGCAATTATCACCAATGTGTTGGGAACTCTACAGATCAATGTTTCAAACTTCACAACCTTATTCAGGATCTTATCGACAATAACACACTTGAGCTTCTAGAGCCTACCACTTCTGCACCAGTAAATGAAAATCATAAGCTCAAAAATTTCAATAATCCTCCACCGAAACATGAAAAAAATTTGGCCGACTCTTCAGCAAATAATACATATTGGGAAATGCCTCCTCCTACATCAAGGGCTCTCAATTTCTTAGTTGCTCATGTAGAGACATCTTCTTTGAGCATTGCTTTCTCCGATCATTACTATCATGTTACATTCTCTTTTGAGCACTTGCACAGTAATGCTTCTATTGGATCTACAACTATTAATAACACTATCATCAATTCATCATTTCACGTTAGTGCATGTTCTATTAAACTTCTTGTCTCTATCAGATTACTCTCGTAAATATCATATCCGATACCTAAATCATATGGTGTTGTTAAGCTTCCAGTCACTGTTGGTCCTCTTACCATGTTTACTCTCTTTCTCGTGGCACCGTCAGTCAAAGGGTGTGACATGCTCTTAGGTATCCCTTGGCTTCGTGTAACCTAGAAAATCATCTCCATGAACCATTTGTGCTTAAATTTCATTCACAACAAAGAAGTCATTACTATTAATGGTATTCTATCATCCACACCATGGCTGCAACCTCCTCTTGAGGTTTACATTACAATCGCTAGAGCATATAGATCCCCACGGCCTCTGGAATCTAAAGCAAAATCTACTCCTAGCTCACATGTTCACACTCAGCCTACACAGTCTCATCGTTCTATCAGTCCATCACATCAGTTTAGGTCTATTACTCGGACAACTCCTGCATATTGATATACATCACCACTTCACTCTACTTCATGTATGTTTCCATCACCTCCACGTTCTTCTACACATATGTGTCCATCACCTACATGTTCAATTTAAAATAGGGGTTCATCTCCTTCGCATTATCCTCTTTAGTCACATGCACATAGTATTCAATCACCTCCATAGTGTATATCTTGTATACCATTAGTATTAGAGCATGGTCACATGCCTTCATTTGTGCAAGCATCAGTTGGAGGAACCTTGTCATTCAATGTCATCGAATAACATGTTCATCACTCTACACTTGGGGGGAATCACACTTATTCCCCCAAATTTCTAGTATTATCAGTTGTATCATATCTTACACATCTCATATTTAACCTATCACATACATCATACACATCGCAATACATTCCTATCATCATTACCTGATGACACACTCTTATGCTTCAGTTCACACTTGACTGTTGAGGGCATACTACACACATGGACCTCACACACTGCACACTTCACATATTGTGCATTCATCATGTCTCTTTCTCTCAGCTTCTATTACACATCATACACACTCTATGCATTCATGACATATCTTTCTTGCATCTACTTTTACATGCTGTGCTCATTACCCTATGACACACTCTAATTTCATGGTTCATACTAAAATGCTGAGGGTATTAACCTAAAATAAACCTCACCACACTCAATATTTATGCTCTATGCTTTGACAACCATATCTCTCTAGTGCACTCATTCAAACCATTTCCCAATGACGCACTTTTACTCTACAGTTCATTCTCAACTGTTGAGGGGGAATGTATAAATGAACCTCATCACATGCATACACTTGATAAGGGGGAATGCTACTCCTATCACACTCAAATTGCATCCCATTCCATCTCATCCACAACATACTGCATATATTTGTCACATTTACTCTTTCTTTCTTATGCTTACATGTACACTTTGATACACATGCTAGATAGATATCTTGTATGTCATTAGCTTTGTATATACACGTGCATTCACTTGCCTTCTAGTTATGATCGTAGATTCTATAGATCGATACAAATAACATAGATGTTTGGCGCAATACTTATTACTAGTCATACAAAAACTCCTAGGGGTATCTACTTTCTTACACTATAGGTGTTATTGTTTCATTTTTTATAGAAAACTATTCTATCAGATTATACATGCTTTGAGATAATTTATATCTTTATAACATGTGAATGGGTGCTTCATGTGCAACAATTGTTTGCAGGTCTATATGCTTCCATGGTTGTCTACTACATTGTTTTCTTTTGTCTGTCATTGTTTGTGGGATTTTCTCTATTTCTTTCTTGTTCTATGATTGTATGTATGCTTGTGGCCATTATGACATTGGTTGTTTTGTGACATCATGAGTGATGTCCCATGTTTGAAACCCGATTTTCGTGGTCTACTTTGTCTTCTTAAGTCTTAGCTTACATAATGTCTGCTTAGCTTACATCTTGTCTTCTATAGGTGTACTTTTCTTTACTTGTACTAACACTTATCTCCAAGCCATTTTGTTTGCGATTGTGTTGGTTTCTACCAAGCAAAGTCCTCCTCCTACAGGGAATCAATTTCAACACAATGATTGGTCCTCCTTTGGGCTGCATACTCCTTAGTGATGTCGTATCCACCCCAAATGAGGGGATAATAATTTGGAAAAATTATTCACCCCATACAACACTCTATAGTCATTACACAACAGAGTTAAATACTAGTACAACATAATTATCAGTCTCAGACAGGGCTCATAATCTGACTTGGGTCCTTACCATAACATAGTCACAATCACCCAAACCTGTACAGTAGCACCTAGGTTCCCTTGACCCTTACTGGACTCTTGTGACCAGGGGGAAGTGACACAACACTTTTAAGTTCAACACGGTCTACAACACTTCACACAACAACATTTGACATGATAAACAATCCTTTAGCTCTTGGCATGCATGCACTTCACAACATTTTCTACTTTCACACTGTGTTTGTTGAATTTTTTTTCTTTTAAGTGTCAACGTCTACTTGAGAGGATGAACCACCTATTTATTTTATAGGAGTAGTGCTCAAAGACCTTTTAATTTTGCCTCTCCTTCCAGGAGTTAATTGAAAACCTTGTTGTTCTAGCAACTGAAAATCAGGATCCTCAAAAACTTGGGCTTGTTTTCCTCATGTGTATTTTCTTCTGACAAGTGTGTTGCAATTGTTGATTTACTTTGAATGTTTTCTAATGGGAACCACAGAGCGTGCCCCATGGTGGGTGCCAAAAACTGTTGGTTGGAAATTTTTTCTTTTAATACAGGCAACAATTCAGGTTACAACAATCCCTCCTCTTTATGGGAGAGGTTCCCTTATTCACCAAAATTTGGGAATCTAAATATTTAAAAATATATAGACTAACATTCTGATTGAGTATTTTGGTGTAAATAATGTCTCCATATTCTAATAATCTCAATACAGAAGATGAAAATATAGAAGTACTTCAAAGGAGGAAAACAATAGCCTATATGAGTAAGACAGATGAAATAGGGACACCAAGTTCAATCTAATCCACCAATCAAGAATATAAATATTCCCATTGGTCATACAAGATTACTCACTATTGTCAAGAAAAGAAGTGAGGAAGGCAACACATTCAGATATATATATTATATATATATATATATATATATATATATATATTGTAGAACAATATCTTACAAATGTATGCATAGAACCTTAGGATTAATATGAATTAATATATCTGAAAAACCCACCATACATATACATGAAACAAACACAAAGTTCTTCACACTATAGAAAATGGATTGAGAAAATTGTTTCTGTATTTAAATATATTAGATTTACATTCACAATTATAGGGAAAAGAAATGGAAAGAAAACATACAAGAGGGAGCAAATTTATTCTTCTGTATTGATTTCAAATGTTTTGTATCCTTACATCCAAAAACACAAAAAATCCAACCCCTTTACAATGGAAAATAAACTTTATCTAGCTAAGGGGTGATTGTAACTAACTTCTTTAACTAATTTTCATTCAATTAAGTGATAACACTTAATTATTTGATTACATCTACCTAGATTTATTTACAGTTTCATACTTTTAAAATTTTTAAAGCTATCTTTTGAAATAGAACAATTAGAATGAAAGACTTAAGAACTAGAGGAAGGAACACTTATGGATGGCACAACATGAGTCTTCACTTTGAGTATATGATGCTTGAATTTTTCTAAGGCACTAGTAATCTCCATAACCCTTGGGATAGTTGTGTTTTTCATAGCATTCAACCAGATTCCCAAAGAGTCTTCCATTTCCTTTCCAATGTTGCATTTTGTAATAAACCTTTTGTGGCCTCTATGACAACATTGTGCAACTCTATAATATCCTCCATATTTTCCTTACTCACAATTTTGGACTTGAACAAATATTTATTGATGAGTGCACCGAAATTTTCCTTGACCTCATCCACAAGATACCTTTCTGTTGAATTATCTTTATAAACTTGGCGCTTAAGAGCTTGTAAATCAGCCAAAATATCATATATGAAAGCTTATGTATTTTGGAACATGTTATTAAGTTTAGTGATTGCCTCCTTAAGTACCTTGATCTTCCACTCAACAATGAACACCCATTTTATGGAAAGATTACTCTTGGAATCATGAAAAATTTTGTGAGAAAGGAGGATTTTCTCATATGTAGTATTCATGATCCTCAGGTCTTGAATACATTCTAGAAAAAGCTTGAGCTCCTTCTCAGATATTGTAATTAATGTATCAAATTGACTCTAAGAAAAGGAAATATTGTCATATACTTTGTGGGCTTCATCTATGAAGTTCAAATCAATGATCAACATTAAATCTACCAATTCCTCAATAGCTTTACCGTATGTAACATGTTTATGAATATCCTTGATGGATTTGACATCTTCATCAGATAAAATAGTGGGAGGGGGCTTTGAGGACAGAGGAGTTGGATCAATAACTTTTTCACCTGAGAGAAAAGACTTAATAATACTGGAAATAACTTGAACCTATTCTTCCAACTGATCCTATGTTTTTTTTTCTTTTTCCACTCTCTCAATAACCTTGGAAATTGTCTCTTTTAAGTCCCGAACCTCTCCCTCAGGAGCATATTCACCAAGAGGAATCCTATTCAACTCTAGATCTACAATATTTATATATTTTTCATCTTTTTATCCTCTTGGCTTTAAAATTTCCAGAAATTTTTGACCTTTTGAATCAAATACTAAACTTGAATTTGTTTTAGGTCTTTTGGGTGGAGGAGTTGGATTTTTACTAAAAAATGTAGCTATAACATCAAAAACAGGAGCCACTATCTTAGGGGTAAAATTTATCTTTTTGATATCAATCATGGGTTGAACCCATATGAAAGAGTCACTTAAGGATGGAAGAGGAGGTGGTGCCAATGCTAAACTAGGAGAAAAAAGAGACCAATTAGAGGGAATATCAAGGGAAAGTACCTCAACAGTGGAAGAAGAAGAAACTTATTTGATTGGTGATTTGGGCTTGGAAACACTCAATTTCCCATTGTTTGGTTCTATGATTTTTACTTCATCTTCTTCCTCTTAAATTTCTCCACTCTTTTATTCATCATTACTCTTCTCTTGCTCATCCTTCTATTTTGTGCTGATTTCCTCTGTATTATTCTTCTCTTCTTCAACTTTTTTCATTTCATGTTTAAGAGGTTGTATCACTTGTTCAAGATTGGAGACAACTTCTCCTGATAAACTTTGAACATTTTCCTTTCCTACCTCTTCTTCAAGAGTCTTTTCAATTTATTCTTTTCTTTTTTTGTATACACTTTGGTTGCGGATTTCAAAGGTGAGGAGGAAGGAGTTGACTAAGTTTGAGCCTTTGGAATAGAAATCCCTTTCTTTGATGAAGAAGTCTCTTGAGAAGAGGATTGTGCCAAATTTATATTGAATGTCCTCATTTTCCTATTGAACCAAACCTTATTCCTTCCCAACACAGGGTTAATTATCTCAGTGAGATCATCTCTCTCCTTTTGTGACCAATCAATAGTAAGAAGGGACATTTGCTAGATGGTTTTAACATATTATATAGAGTACAAATATTCATTTTCATCTTATAGGTCCTCTAGAACCTTATGCACTTTGAAATCTCTGACCCGTTGTAAAGAAAGTTTTCCAAAGTATCTTATTCTCATTTCATATTCATTTGAGTAATATTCCTAGTAATATTCCAAAGCAGGTAGATGATAATATGATATTTTGAGAAGATTGGAGATAAAATATTTTATATCAAAGAAAGATATTTTGTTGAATGAGTAAAAATTGAATACAATAATTTTTCTTTCTACATTTTGGGCATCTAAAGTAGTTTTACAAGTATAATTCCCTAGAGAGATACAAAATTAGATGTCTGTGATCATTTTATCTCTATATGTTCTGTTTAACGTGTCTAGTTGCCCGAAAATTTCTACCAAAACTAGTTTTTCATTACAATACAAAGGTATCTTGTTTGGTGAATCCTCAAATACAACTAACCTAATGTAGGAAAACCTCTGATACTTAATAAAGAGGCTGCCATATGTGGAGATTAATTTTTTTGCTTATATAGACATTCTTTCAGCTGCATTCCCTTCCAGAAGCCTTAATATGTACATGGTGAAAACATCATTCACCCTTTTGAAGTGATGTTTACTATTTTCAAAGGTGAGTTGAGGATAATACTCATAAACTCACTGATTATTCTTATCTTCTTGAGGAGATAATCCTACCCATACCCTATATGCTGCAATTATGTACATTAGGTAGGAGCTCATGTGAAACGTCTTGCTTTATTACACATTGACGCATTGTTCACTGAGATTTTCACAAATTATTTCACCTCAATTAAGACTCTGTTTCCCTTCAAAAATGATATTGATATAAGGACACATCCAAAATTGAAATTAATTGGCACAAGGGAGGCCCATTAAGATAGCTAGTAGGGTGATTATACTTGATATTTCTTCCTTAAAATCTAATCTGTATATGACCTTTGAATGCTTAGAACCTCCTTTCTTTGGGACCTTAAGCCATGACTTGGCTATCATTGCTTTGTATCTCTCTTTCTATTACTCAAAGAGGTTTAAGCTTGGATCCTGGTTATAGTATTAGAATCTTCAGTGATGGGAATTCTCAGGGAAACATTTATGCAGTTGACATCATGTTTGGCAATGATATAGCCCTGGAGATCCCTAATTTCTCTAGTATCAGAATCAAAGTAGGAGGCACAAGCTAAGAAAGTGTCTATACATTGGACAAATAGAGGGAAACTGATGACATGGGAAATTCCACTATCCTTGATACATTAAGCTATGAGAGTAGGGGTAGCTTTAGAGATACGGGCCCAAAAATCATTAAGGTCGATGTGGCAAATATCACTATTCCCAATATTAGGTACAAATTTTTCCAAAGCAGAGATGTGTTCATACCCACTGTATTGAAATTTCATAGCGGCAATATGGGAAAAAAAATACTCAAAAGGATAGGAATTCAATAGTGGTTTTCAAGGACAACAAGATGGTAGGGAAGTAAAATAATTTTGACATAAAATAAACTAGGAGGATCTTGAATGGATAACCTTTTTCACAAGAATAATGGAAATCTCCCGAGGACCAAAATATAATTCAAATTTTTGAAAATGGCCTGCAAATGAGTGAGCTATAGATAGAAATGTCCTTAAGGACACATAAATGAAAAATTCATAATGCACAGGCTAAAATTGTCGATTTGTAATGGTAAAAATGAGTTATTCTACCCCCTTTTATGCTTTTCCATTTGAAATATGACTGGGTAAAAGATCAATTAAGGGTTTCACAGTATCTTGCAAAAATCGAAAAAGTTTCATGGAACAATTTACTCATTTTTCCTTTACATTAAAAATATGATGGAGATGTGGGGAAATGAAGGCCTGAGGAAACAAGGGAAATGAGGGGATCAAACTTATGAAATACCCATAATACATATAGAGGGTTACAAGTGTGGAAAAAGAGGGTTTATGGGGAATAGAGTGTCAAGAGGAACATAGGTCACAAGTTCTTCAAACATCTAAAAAATCTACAATACAAATGGGCCAAAGGAAATGTGGGTAAATCAGGATCATAGAGAGAAAAAGGTCCATAGGAACAAGGGTCATAGGGTCAAAGTATTTTCATCTCCACAATATAAAGAAACACCTTGTAGAGTTAAGGCAAGGTCTTGTGGGTCGGGAGGAAGTGCGAAGAACAAGGGGATGTGGGGAACAAGGGCTTAGGAGGAACAAGGGTCATGAGTTCTAAGGATTCTTGAAATATTCAAAATAAAAAGCTAATAATAATGGTATAGCTCTGATACCAAATGATAGAATAGAATTAGATTGCAATGACCAAAGAAGGATGGAAGCCTCACAAATATTATTGATCATGAAATCAGATTACATAACAATGCAAGAGCTATAATATTTATAGATATTAGAAAAACTCATATGGATAGACATGACACCCTATCAAGCACCAACTACAAGATGATAAGACCCATCTTACATGCACATGTAATTACTACTAATACCAATATTGAATGTTATCCAACATAACAATATTGAATGCAAGTCACTAGAATAGAGTGCACATGTTGCACATTATTAAATAAAAGACAATGCAATAAAATGTAATAAATATGCCTATGCTAAATTATGCTAACATTCCCCCCCTTAATTTTGCATAGTTTCCAATGAAGTGGAGAGGAACTCTCTGAATAGTGTGAATTTGTCATGTGCAAGTGACTTAGTGAAAACATCTGCCTTCTATTCAGCTGTAGGACAAAACTGGAGCTGTATGTTGTGCTTCAAGACATGCTCGCGTATGAAATGAACCTATAATTCAATATGATTGGTTCTCTCATGAAATACTGGATTGTGAACAAGCTTCAGAACTCCTTCATTATCAACATATACTAGAGTAGATTTCTTTTGTGGTAGACCAATTCCTTCTAGTATTTAGCGTAGCCATATTGCTTCACAAATAGCTTCACCTGCAGCTTGATACTCTACTTCTGTAAAAGAATGAGAAACAAAGTTCTGTTTCTTACTTCCCCATGATATCGGTCTAGATCCCATAAAGAAGACAAAGCCTAATGTTGACTTCCTATCATCCATGTTTCCTACATGATCTGAATCTGAATATCCTGTCAAGAAGAAGTTGTCTTTCTTCTTGTACTATAGACCAAGGTCAACTGTACCCTTTAGATATCTCAGTATTCTCTTTGCTATTTTCCAATGAAATATTTTTGGTTTTTACATGAAGTGTGATAAATAGCTAACTGCAAATTCGATATCTGGTCTAGTATATGTCAGGTAAATGAGACTCCTGATCAACTGCCGATAGAGAGTTGCATCCACTGGTGGTGATGGATGAGAACGAGATAACTGAAGTCTCACTTCCATAGGTGTAGCAATAGGTGTGCATTCCATCATCTTCAATTTATTGAGTGTTGTCTTGGTGTATTTCAACTACGACACAAAGATATGATTCTATTTTTTCCATACTTCCAACCAATAGTGCATGAGCCTGAGATTTGTCATGTCGAATGATTGATTAAAATTCTTCTTTGGTACATCGATCATCTTCATAGAACTACGTGTAATGACTAGATCGTCAACATAAAAAACCCCAATGACAATCTCCCCCCATTACTTTTTGAGGTAGAGATTGGGGTCATAAGGATTCCTTTCGAATCCATGACTTATGAGATGCTCATCAATTTTGATGTACCATGCCCGGGGTGCCTGTTTTAAGCCATATATAGATTTTATGAGTATGCATACCATCATCTCTTTTCTTGGTATTACATAACCCTCTAGCTGAGTCATATAGACTTCTTCTTACAAATACCCATTAAGAAAGGCACTTTTCACATCCATTGGTGGACTTTCCAACCAAATTATGCAACTAGAGCAAAGATCATCCTGATTGTCTTGATCTTGGCTGCGGCAGCAAATGTCTCCTCATAATCAATGCCTTCTTTTTTTGCATACCCCTTTGCTACAAGCCTTGCTTTATACTTGTTAATAGTTCCATCTGATTTGTACTTAGTCTTGAATATCCATCTGCATCTAATGGGTTTCTTCCCTGGTGGAAGGTCGACAAGTTACCATGTATTGTTCTTCATCACTGACTAATACTCTGAATCCATGACATCTTTCCAAGATTTTTATTGTAGTGCTTCTTGAACTATAGATGGCTCAACTGTTTCAACAACTCTGCTCATTAGGGCATAATTGAATTCTTCACGAGCTTGACTGCGAGTTCTAGGTCTAGGATTGGATGATGTGCTAGGTGCTTCATCCAAATTTACATCTCTTATTAATTGAGTATAACATTTAGGTAACTTCTTAGCTGTTCCATTGGCTTGTGGTGGATCTAAGTTTTCATCATCATCCAATTCATCACTATCATCTTCAGTGGGAACATCAAATTCTGTCTTCACAAGAGGTGTATTCTGCATGTTTGTTGAGTCATTGAGTGGAGCATCTTCTTGTTTCTTCTCAAAGAACTAAAAATCCCTACTTGTGTATAATTTCTTTTCGTTCAGATCCCCTAATCTGTACCCAAGTGCTTCTTCACTATATCCAATGAATATCAGTTTCTCAGCTTTCATATCCAACTTGTTCCTATTCTTCTTGGGTATGTGCATGCTAGCTTTACACCCAAATACTCTTAAGGTGCAATTGATGGTTTCTGATTTGACCATGCTTCTTGAGGCGTCACTCCTTCAAGAGCTACTATGGGCACTCTATTCAACAAATAGACTACAGTT
The DNA here is from genome assembly GCA_019776745.2 of Taxus chinensis. Taxonomy (NCBI): domain Eukaryota; kingdom Viridiplantae; phylum Streptophyta; class Pinopsida; order Cupressales; family Taxaceae; genus Taxus; species Taxus chinensis. The sequence goes on from CM034148.1 coordinate 391,375,567, forward strand.
CTTGCAGCTTCTTCCCAAAATGTCTTTGTTAAACCTGAGTTGTCAATCATACATTGGACCATTTCTATGATAGTATGATTCCTTCTCTCAACTATACCATTCTGCTGTGGTGTGTGAGTAGGAGGAATTTGTTGATGAATCCCATGAGCTTCCAGGAAAGTCTTGAACTCATTGCTTATGAATTCCCCCCCTCGATCTAAGTAGAGAGTTTTGATCTTGCGACTAACTTCATTCTCAACAAGTTCTTTGAACTTCTGAAATGTTTCAAAGGCTTGACTCTTATTTCTTAGACAATATATCCACATCTTTATTGAGTATTCATCAACACAAAAAATGAAGTATTGACATCCAGAATGACTTGGTTACATGGGCCTGTAAAGATCGGTGTGCACCAAATCAAGCTTTCCCTTATCTCTATATGTGTTCTTCTAGAAGGGTACTCTGTGTTGCTTTCCAGCTAGGAAATTGTGACACTTGTCAGTGTTGTGCTTGAGTGTAAGAAATCCTTTCACCATGTTTCCCTTTTGAAGTGTTTGGAGATAGCCAAAATTGATGTGACCATATCTGCGATGCCATAGTTCTGCAGATTGTGTGTCTTTGGCCACTAGTGCTTGATCATCCTTGTGGAAAAAATCAAGTTAGAACATGCGTCCCATATTGGAGGCTCTTGCTACAATTTTGGAACCTCTTGACTTATCTCTTATCAAGCACAATATTTCTCCATTATTACTATCAAAATCCAATTTCAAGTTGTGATCAAGGAGTTGACTAACTGATAGAAAATTCTTGGTCAACCCAGGTACGTACAATACATCTATGATTTTGTAGTTATGCTTTCCAAGAGGTAGTGAAATGTTTCCAATCCCCTTGACATTGTATGATGAGTCATCACCTAATGACACATGGTTCTTGTTAGGTGAGTCACGTAGTGTGTAGAACCAATCCTTACATCCAGTCATGTGTCAAGTTACACCCAAGTCAACATACCAGATATCTTGTGTGGACTTGGTTTCTTCTTCAAATTGAGTAGAATACATGTGGTTTCCTTCATCTGAATCATCCTCATGTTTGGAAATGTACCCTTGTTGTTTGGGTTTTCTTTTCCAATTACCATTTTTCTGCCCTTTATTTTTGTTTTTGTTGGACTTCCATTGATTTGAATTGTTGTTACCCTGTTGGTTATTGGGTTTTGAATTACTTGATGAACCCTTTTTGTAGGAATTGTACCAATAATCTTTGATGTCATGTCCCCCTCTATTGCAAATGGGAAACTTCTTGGTGTTGTCTTGTTGACTTTGGTCCCTTTGTTGACTTTGATTTTGTTGGGATTTCTTGTGATTGGACTAAAAATTTCCCTTTCCTTTATGATTGGAAGATAGTGCTTTCTCATCTTCATGATCTTTATTGTTCATTGCCTCTTCTTGTTGGAGTAGATTGACCAACTTCTTAAAGGTGACTGTGTGTTCACTCATATTGATAGTTGTCACAAAGATTCTATAGGAAGGAGGAAGTGCTCGCAACACAATTGGTATGAGGTATTCATCACTTATCTCTTTTCCCAATGTGAATAGAGATGCCCTCAAAGTAGCAACTCATCTCAAAAAAACTTCAACCTTCTCATTGTGCTTGAACTTGAGAATATGCAGTTGTGATAGTAGGTTGAGGATGTCATTCTTGTTCTTTGCCTCATAGACTATGCTCAACTTATCCCATGCATCCTTGGCCAATGTGGCATCTCTAATGTGGGGTTGCACATCATCCGTTACACCAAACAAGATGATCAACTTGGCCTTTTGATTGGCCCTGTCAAATTGAACTTGTTGTCTTCCATTATCAAGTGATCTTGTTGTTGTTCCATCTACAACTGTCCATAGGTCTTCAAACTCAAGTAACATATTGATCTTCGGTTTCCATGCAACATAGTTATCTCCTCTAAGTAATAGTGAATCTGGCAAGAAGAACTTTGGTGCTTGTGCACCCATTTCTGCAATCTAAATTTTTGAAACTCTAAATTTCTGACAAAGGGTAAGGCTCTTATCACTCCAAGTTTATGGTCTCCCTCTCAATATACCATCAGGCCGATATACCAAACCTTTCTATATACGCTCCCTTCCGATATACCCATCGGTACGTGGAAGAAGATCACCCTTTCAATATACCCATTAGTACGGAAAGAGGTGTTAATGCACGTGAAATAATTTAGTATGTGGTACGTACAGTACGGAGAGGGGTTTGTGCAAGCACAAATGGATGGGAGGGCTCAAATGTCTGTGTATTGTGTCCTTATTACTCCCCATCAATTTTATAGGGTTGATGCCCAAATGAAATTTACGAAGCTGTGTTAGGCGTTAAGTGCAGTAGTAGTCATGACGACATCACCCATAAGTGCTTCCCAGAGGCAATGTATATACCGAACGCTGCTATGAGATCAAAGATCTCGTGTGATAGAACCAAACATAAAATAAAATAGAATCAAAGATCTCATGTGATAGAACCAATATTAGTACCAAATGCTCCAAAATTACATCAAAATGAAGTTTTTGTGTCCCCCCTCTTTACAAAAAAGGGTACAAAATCACAAAATACATAATTTAGGCCAAAAATATTTTTACCCCCCAATAGGTGTTTTTCCGCTAAATTTAGCAGTGGTTCTAAATGTGTTTGGTGAGCTTATAAATTTGGAAATCCCCCAAAATTTAGTAATTTCTCCAAATTTTCCAAAAAAAATAATTTAATAAAAAATATGGAGAGAGTGGAATTGAATCGCTGACCTGTTTGTTCCCAAGATCCAAACAAACAATCTGAATATTGTTTTCACCTTTTCTCATAAACCGTGATCTAGGTTTTTTCAAAAATTTTGATAGAAGCATCATAAAATATTTTTCTTGAAACCCACAAAATTTAAGAATGAATCAAAATCTTGGTTTTTGAGATATTACCAATTTACCAACTAGATCTGATTTTTTTTCACAAAAAAAATGACCCGACTTTCACAAAAACTTTTTGTCACATGTAGAGGCCAAAATCTAAAGATCATGTAAACTAAAAATTTGTGCACCTCCTTCTTATATTTCCAGAAAAAAAATAGCACATCAATCTAACAATGTATGAAAAAGTTATGTCCTTTTTTATGAGAGTTATCTGCTGGAATTTTGTTGACGGGAAAGCTTCAACCTTTGCTCCTGAATTCTTCACATCTCCACTTTCAGATCTGATTTTTTTTTTTTGGATCTAATTTTTTTTTTCACTCTTTTCTTAGATCTACAATTTTTTTCAAGATCTTTCTCCTTTTTTTTTTTAAGATCTCTCTTTTTTTACAAATCTTTTTTTTTTTTTTAAAGATCTCCAAATTTGAAATATTCCGCTAATATGTTGGATCAATTGGCTATGCCAATGACTAATCAATTTTTTTTTTACCTTCCAAATAAGTGGATAGGTGAAATTTTAGTTGAGGAATGCTTGGAAGGAATGGAGGTTGCGGGATGATTCAATGACTCTCCTTTGATGCAGATCTTCTTCTCCAATGGATCCTCTCCAATAGTGCTCCTCTTCAACCTTGCTTGGATAGAACCTGCTCTGATACCAAATGATAACAATGGTATAGCTCTGATACCAAATGATAATAATGGTATAACTCTGATACCAAATGATAGAATAGAATTAGATTGCAATGACCAAAGAGGGACGAAAGCCTCACAAATATTATTGATCATGAAATCAGATTACATAACAATGCAAGAGTTATGATATTTGTAGATATTAGACAACCTCATATGGATAGACATGAAACCCTATCAGGCACCAACTATGAGATGATAAGACCCATATCACATGCACATGTAATTACTACTAATACCAATATTGAATGTTATCCAACATAACAATATTGAATGTAAGTCACTAGACTAGAGTGCACATGTTGCACATTATTAATAAAAGACAATGCAATAAAATGCAATAAATATGCCTATGCTAAATTATGCTAACAACAAGGGGATGTGGAAAATAAGGGCTTAGGAGGAACAAGGGTCACGAGTTCTCAAGATTCTTGAATATCCAAAATACAAAGCATGTATAGGTTAGTTCTGAAAAAGTACGTATCTAGAGAACACAAGCCTCAAAAGAACAAAGGACTTGAGGGATAAAAATATTTGAAAGTTCCACAACATATATAACTCATCAAAATGAACTATAGGAAGAAAATAGACCCTAAGGACAGTTCTTCGAGACATGAGAAATTTGACACAAATAAGATCAAGTGTATTGTGGGTAAAAAGGCAATTTGGGGAACAAGAGACTCAAAGGAACATGTTCCATTTGTTCCTTAAAATTCCAAGATTACCACAATACAAAGGAATTTGATCCAAAACATTTAAAATGAATAACTGTTTGGAACATTTCACTTCCCTAGAACGTCACAAAGGAATATTTTTTTGAAAAAAGAGTCACTTAACCAAAAATTTCAATTTTTTTGAAAAATTACACATTTTCTGGGTTAGTGATAACACGTTGGATTGGAATTGTTTGAACCGGATCATATTTTTACACATGATATACAATGGTGTTCTACACTTCGGGAAGTAGTTAAAGGTTGGAGGATGACACCAAAATTTTCTCCCAACACTTCTTCTGTTCTTGGCATGAGATCACCCAAAAAACTACAGTCAGTGTTGTGTACATGTATACTTTGCTTAGTGCTAAATCAAATGAAGCAAGAAATACCTCCTAAAATAGTTCTACAATTTAGCTAAAACAAAACATAAACACCATCAAGATAGAGAACTAAGCAAGATCTAAACTAACATTATAACTTTGAAAACATGAGATCAAAACTATGCATGTTATTTTAACATCTCTACTCTCCTAGATTACCAACAAGATTGAATGGACCTATTTAGCTCCAATGGAAATCAAAAATTTCTTTGTTTGATCCTTAAAGAATGCAAGAATAGGAAGCTTTAGCTCTTAAAAATGGTGACCTCTCAAGAAAACAAAAGGCAAGCTCTTAGTCTCTTTGCTATATGCTTTGCATTTTCTCTCTTAAGAAGTTTTAGGTATAGGTATAAAGGTATAAGGAGGGATCCTTATATAACCCAATGGATAAAGGAAACACTTCATCCCTTTGTATGCAAGATAAAGGTAAAACATGATTAGGAATGGATAAGGTTGCTTTATTAAAGGCAACCTTACTTTAGAAGGGTTTAATTTATGCTTAGCAAGTCATGAGAGTTGGGGGGTGTTTTAATTAATCAAAGGTGATTAACTAATAGGTATATGTAAGCTTATAGAAGATAATTAGAGGAATACTAGTACGATTTAGGCTATTATAAGGGGATTAGATCAATTAAATATTGATTTAGTGGTTAAATGGAAGGGAAAGCTAATTAATTAATAATAATTAATTAGTTTAGGTAGAAGGGGTGATTTATTAACGGAAGGTCGTTAATTAGGGTATTTGTTGAATAGGCAACTTAATTAATTAGCTTGATGATATGAGGGAAAATGAGTGCTTTTGACGATATGTCGTCGATTTGCGAGAAAGGGGATAATTAGCGCAATTTAAGTATTTAAATTGCTTGGGCATAATTATAGGTGTCTACATTTGCCCCTCTTTGGGGTGGCGTAAGTGATGCCACTTCAAAGATAGTAGACATAAGAGAGTTTGAAGGGATATAAGAAAAATTAGTAGGAGGGAGAGATGCCCCCTCAAGTGTCAATGAGGTGATGGAAGAAACCGATCGACGATCAAAAAAGGTGAGATATAGGCAGAAGAAGGGGGACGAGGCAGGATGCCTCGATGAGAGGGAGAATTAGGGGTGAAAGGGAAGTGGTGTAGAAAAAATATGGATGAGGGGGGAGAAGAGCTTTGCCTCTAGCCGCATATTTGTTTGAAACAATTTGGATGTCATCATATTGCCATAGGAACTACGTCATCGGTCCTTATGAAAAATATAAGCATACGACAAAGGTAGAATGACATGAAAAGCCATAATACAAACAATTGTCCATTGCTGAAAATACCAACTCCACGCAACATACAAAAATGCAATGCAATACGAGAAGGAAACAAGCTCATCTAACAGGGAAAATAAGTACAAACACACATATCCAGCACAACAACAGTCAAGACAGTTGTACAAATGTTTTGTTATTAGTGTTGGAGAGATACCCAAGTTCATGATTGACGATAAGGGTTAAAAAATGATGCCCCAAACAAGGATACATGCAAGGGGAAATGAAAATGGACACGGGGTCCATGAAAATCATTTGTGTGCAACGAAATAGCACCAGGCAACCAAAAGTACCCCAGAGTACAGACGAAGCAAGCAGCTAGCTTTTGTGAATGGTTGTGAATCCTATGATCTGCGAGTCATATTAATTGGGGAAGATGTGAGAAAAACTAACAGGATATGGAGAAAATACCATGCGCAAGACACAAGTTTCAGCCGTAAGAAGTAAGTTACCATTTTGTAGGGTGTTTTACTTTTTAGGATTTTTTTTGAAAAATTTTGCCTTGTTTTTGGATTTTTTTGATATAGTAAATGTTTGTATTGTTTTGGCTTTCTGAACCATGATAAACAATAAAAGAAAGGAGAAGAAGAAAAATAAGGGCCTAGGGGCAACAAAAAGTGCCCTAGGTACACTATATGACCCACACATTTACAATCTACCATCCTCCACCTATACATCACATATCTTCATCACATTCATCATCCATATACTACACTAGTCATCGTTACATATACGTCTAGTTTTCCATTCCATCTCTACATTCTACATTTACACTAGAGTACATTATATATATGATTCTAGCTTTATATCTTACCACTACACATTCCATTTTTCTATCTACGCTTATTACTACATATTACACACTAGCTAAACGGGCATCCATGACCATACCTATACATGCTGATACTAGATGTTCATTATACCCCCCATGGGTCGAGTGTAAAAACCTCGTCATCATTACACATTCTATTTCTATCTACACACTTATTACATTTCACACATTACACATTCCATACCCACTGACACATTCTGACATTGCATTTCCCATAACGTGAGATGGTACATACCCTACGTGATCTTACTTGAGTCGTGCTATACACTATGTAGATGATGGACCTGTACATTCACCCATGCGAAATGTTGTCCTCATCCACCAGTTTCATTTTGATGTATATGGATGACATACACCTTATGGTTAAATTGGTGCACCCCTTCTTATCATCTTATAGTGGTACACGCTTTATGGATAAACCACCACTTGCCTCCATTGATGATATGATATCTGATGATTAGCTTGGCATACATGCTTAGATGTAACATCACCACTTAGCCTTCTTATTCATCCTATAGATGACATACACGATGCTAGGCTATGATCATCACCCATATTCACTCCTTCATCTCATAGTGATATACGCTTAGAGAACATGCTAGAATCATCAGCTCAAATCCGTTTCAAAGAACACTTGTGTATTTATGCAATAGGCTATAGGGTCCACACGCATGCCTTCCCTATATCAAGTAACAATTCCCATTCAACTGCATTAATATAGAAATAAAGATATTAACACACTAGCATGTCGATAAATCACTACAATCCTCCATTCAACAAAGTCCTGATATACGATTCTAAGCTAGAATGGTTCACACACTATGACAAAGTTCACCTATGTAATAAACATTTCAAAAGTCAGCCTACAAAACACTATACACATTTATCAAGTAATGCGCTAGGAAACAACCTACACTACAAGTACCATGTTCCCGATGACACACTCTCGTTTTCATGGTTCGATTTTCTGAATGCTGAGGTTTTTGATAAAAAAAATGAACCTCACTGCATACATATTCCATCCACTCGGGGGGCATGTTTCTCCTATCATTCCATGTCCACCCATCCACAACATATTTGCTATTGCCTTGGCGCAGTTCTAACGGTTTCGCTTACTAGTGATTTGTATGCTCACTTTATTACAGCATGTTATGCTTGCTTTTGTATAGGTTTTCATTATTATACACAGGGCATGAAGCCATTCATGCACTTATGAACAAGAAGGTGAAGTCATAGAGATATGCCACTATACACATGTAACATGGGAAATGCTTGCCTTCTACCACTTCCTTTACCGATTGAATAGAAGAAGGAAAATTCAAATTCAAGGCTAGAATCCATGGTGTGCACATTGAAACTTTTATTTTGTACCAGGTCTAGGCAAAAGAAAAATACTCCTTGTAATACATACATGCTTGTGAACAACATATCCTGGTTAGGCATTCGGAAACCGGTGCTCAACAAGGACTGTGTCCAAAGTGTAACACTTGCGTGGTTTTCACTAGTGGATTACATGTTTTTCCATAACTACTTGTGATGTTTTCTACTTGTCTACTTTATTTTTTTTCCATGTTCAAGCATAGAACTTCTTAAGATGCATGACGTTCATTGGCTCTCAGAGCTCATCACCATTGGGGTGAGCTAGTTTGTATGCCCCGGTGCTGTACTTGGCAACTATGACATAGGGTCCTAACCAGTGTGGTTCAAACTTCCCTTTCTTTTCTTGCTCTACTCTGGTGTTGAACTGGTTCTCCTTCATAACTAAATCACCCACCTCAAACTGGTGAGGGATGATTCTCTTGTTGTAGTTGCGGGAGATTCTGTGTTGATATACCTTCAGGTGATTAAGAGTGTGAATGCGCTTTTCATCCAGGAGCTCTAACTTAGCCAATCTTGCCACTTGATAATCTTCATCCTTATCCAAATAGTCCCGAAGAGAAATTTATAGGGATGGGAGTTTGATCTCTAAAGGGATGATAGATTCTAACCTGAACAGTAGGGAATATGGTGTCACACCCGTAGGAGTGCGAATTGATGTTCGGTAGGCCCAGAGGGCTGGGTAGATTTGGAGGTGCCAGTTTTAACCGGTTTTGCTAACCATATTCTCCATTATCCTTACCAAAGTCTTGTTTGTTGCCTCAGCTTGTCCATTACCCTGAGGGTAATATGGCGTGGACCATTTCAATCTGATTTGGAACCATTGGCAAAGACCTTTCACAGTTTTGTTCTTAAATGACTTCCCATTATCTGTGACAATGGCTGCAGGGATACCATATCGGCAAATAATGTGATTCATGATGAATTTAGAAATCTTAGCTCCTGTGACATAGGTTAAAGGGACATCCTCCACCCATTTTGTAAAGTATTTTATAGCTATGATGATATGTGTATGACCATCAGATGAGGTAGGAGTAAACTTCCCTATTAGATCAAGTCCCCACTTGGAGAATGGCCATGGGGTAGTGATTGGTTGCGATGGAGCATGGATGAAATTTCCATACTTTTGGCAAAGCACACATTTTCTAACATAATTACAACAATCAGTTTCCATGGTGGGCCAATAGTAACCTACTCTTAATAGTTTCTTAGCCAAGACCATTCCATTTGTATGTGCTCTGCATACTCCTTCGTGTACTTCTTTAAATGCCTGGATTGACTCCATCACATCCAGACAATGTAACAGATTCCCTTCATAGCCATGATGATAAAGTGTACCTCCTAAAAGGGTGTAACGGACTATCTGGTAAATCAGGATTTTCTTTTCAGAACGGGAGATATTGGGAGGGAAAGTACTGTCCTTAAGATAGGTGAAAATGGGTTCATACCATGGGGAATAGGGACCAACAACCTCACAAGCTAGGCAAGATTCCGGCACGTCATACGCAGGCTAGTGTATATTTTCTACAAAAAACAACATATCATTGTTCCCTAGTAGAATACGAAGCATAAATCCCACCGTTGCCATGGCATCTGCTGATCTGTTCTATGCTCTTAGGATCTACTCAAAGGTAATGCGCACAAAATAATCCTTCAGAGTTTCCACCAACTTCTTGTAAGGTATGAGCTTGTCACCCTTAACTTTATACTCATCATTAACCTGTTTGATGATTAGCTGCGAATCACCTACAACCTTAACATGTTGAATATTCCACTTGATGGCTAGCTTCATCCCTGCAATGAGTACTTCATATTCTGTAATGTTTTTCATGCAAGGGAAGGCCAGGTGGAAAGCTTGCAGTATAGGATCACCCAAAGGAGTAATAAGGACCACTCCTACACCTGAACCATGAAACATAAAATATCCATCAAAATGTATCTGACATATGAAAAATTATTCAATATAGAGCAAAGATGCATTTGGCAGATCCAGACTCAAAGGTTTTGTGCTTTGCAAAGGTGCTTCCGCTAGCTGGTCGGCAAGTACTTATCCTTGAACTGATTTTTGATGGACAAATTCTATATCAAACTCACTGAGTAGAATGATCCAATTAGCCATTCTACCTGTGAGGGTGGGTTTGGACAACAAATACTTGAGTGGGTTGACCTTGGATATGAGCTTGGTCTTAGTATTTAGCAGGTAATGGTGAAGTTTCTGAAAGGTAAAATCAACAGCCAAGCAAGTCTTTTCAATATGAGGATAATTAAGTTCATAAGTGATGAGGGTGCGACTTAGATAGTACACTACTTTATCTTTATGGCTAAGGTCGTATTGGGCAAGTAGTGCACCAATAGCGTATTACGTAGCAGAAATATAGAGCAAAAGTGGTTCTCCTAGAGTGGGAGGCATGAGGACAGGTGGATTAGCCAGGTACTATTTAAGCAAAGCAAAGGCTTGCTATTGCTTGGGTCCCCAGATGAAAGTGACGTCCTTCTTAAGAAAATGAGTGAATGAGTGACATTTATCTACAAGCTGGGAGATAAAGTGGTGAATGGATTGAATTTTCCCTTGCAAGCTACGTAGTTGCTTGATATTCTCAGGTGGAGGCATTTCTGTGATGGCAGACACTTTAGCAGGGTCTACCTCAATACCTCGTCTTGACACGATGAAGCCTAATAGTTTCCCTGATAGCACCCCGAAGACACACTTCTTGGGATTCAATCTGACTTTTTATTCACTACAGGAAGCTTAAAGATACACCACAAAATGACAGGATGATCTTCTCTTGTTTTAGACTTTCCCATGATGTCATCCACGATAGTCCTTCCATGATGTCATGAATCATATCATGAATAGATTATTGTCATGGCCCACTGATAATTTGCTCCTGCATTCTTAAGGCCAAATGACATCACCTGATAGTAGAAGGTGCCCCAAGGAGTTGTGAAAGCTATTTTTTGTTGGTCCTCCTCAGTGATTTTAATCTGATTATAACCCAAAAATCCATCCATGAGCGATATCATTTCATATCATAGTTGTTGAGTCAACAACCATATCAATGTTGGGGTAACGGAAAGTCATCTTTAGGGCAAGCCTTATTGATGTCTCTAAAATCCGTACAGATTTGGATACTGATAGGTTTCTTCTGGACAGGAACAATGTTCAATATCCATTCAGAATAGTCAATTGGTCAAATGAATTCTGCTGCAAGCAACCTTTCCAACTCTTCCTTGACCAACAAGGCCACTCTTGGATGCATCTTTCGGAGTTTCTATTTGATAGGCTTGGCGTCTGCGTGCACGACCAGGTTGTGCACGAACAAAGTCGGATCTAGGGCCTGACATGTCTTTGTAAGACCATGCAAACACATCAATGAACTCTCACAACGACATAATGAACGTATTTTGTTCTCTATCTGAGAGTGATGCCCCCAATTTTATTATCTTGGGATCTTCTTCGGCACCAATGTTGACATCAATGGTTTGTTTGACTAACAATTTTGATAAATCCTCCATACATGTAGGGTTAGGAGGAAGTTTTAGATCTTCATCCAAGGATGTCTCCATGAGATTTTCATCCTTGGCGTGGTCACTTTGTTTGTCCTTCGACTTTTCTTATTTTATTTATCAGCCAGTGCCTCAAAGAGGTTTTCACTGTGCGACTTGGACTTCGAATTTTTGTCGAGGCTTTTCTTTAGCACTTTTTCCCTCGCTTTTCTTTAAATTTTGTTGACCATAAAAATCAGCCTCCTCGCTGAAGTAGGCGCAGGTGTCTAAGTCGATAGAGAAACCTTTCTTATGATCTCCAATGGGGAGTGTATCCCTTATGCCCATAAACTTTGCAATAGCCTCGTCGTTCTCGAATAAATCTAGTGGCACGTGATGTTGTTGGTCCCATTCAATAAGGGAAGGGTATACAAGGTCAAGCGTCGGTTCAGTGGGGGTTGATGGTTAGGACATTGTTATTCATAAAAAGGTTTGTGGAGGCTAGATCCTCATATTGGATACAACAAGAATCTGTATCACTGTCTAGGTAATCGGAACTATCCTCACTCTCAGAAAAAGTTACATCTTGATCATTGAGGTGCGCTCCGTAAGGAAGAATCCCAATGTTGTATCTTTTTATTTTGAAATGTGGAAGAGGGATTGGTTCTCTTTGTCCTTATTCATTCCTCCCACATCCTAAGCCTTTTTAGCCCATGGAGTACATCATTCTGCTAGATTTTTCATATTCCAGATTTTTGTAACAGGATGGCTGAGTGTCCTCAGGGACCCAAGTAGTAGGTAGATCAAGAAACTTCTCCTCAACTAATAAGCCTCCAGGTAGGAATGACCCAATAGTGTGTTCTTCTCTAGGTCTCTTAAAGCGGTAGTTGGGTTAACCTCTAGTCTTGGGTGACAAAGAGAGATCTGACACCAGGAGCGCTTATTGTACATTATATTCCCCGCAGCCATATTTTAGGATTTTCATCTCCCATGAATCAAATGGAGAGGTTGAAGTAGATGCCCCATGAGCACAAGAACTAAGTGAATTTGAATCCACGCAGGATTCCATAGCCTCAGACTGAAGAGGAACAACTATATCTGCGGTGGGACATGCATATGTACCATTTCGTGTAAAGCTATTGAGAACTCTACAATGAGCAAAGGGCTCTGAATCTCCTAGTATTGTGATCGTATGTCCCTCATGCTTCAACTTGATGCATTGATGAAATGCTGATGGCACGGCCTACATGACATGAATCCATGGTCGGCCTAGAAGCATATTATATGGAAGTTCCAAGTATAGGACGTGAAACTTTGTCTGATGATAAGTAGGGCCCACCTCCATGGGCAGCATAATGGTGCCTGCTGACTCTCTTTCTGCGTTGTCGTATGCGGTGATAGTAATAATATGGGACTCAAGATCTTCCTCCATATGTCCCAATTGTTTGACCATCTTAAGCGTGCAAATGTTCAATCCAAATCCATTGTTCACAAGCACCCATTTGATTTTCCTGCGGGTGACAACAACCTCGATGTACAAGGGAAGATTATGTGTAGGATTCGTGGCAGGGATTTCCCTATCATTGAAAGTAAGATACTCACTTGGGGTAATGGTTGCCACCACAGCTTGAAGGTGTGCAAGATCAACTTCTAAAGGCACTCCCGACCCCTGAAGAGTTTGATACAGGATGTCCTTATGCACATTGGTAATCTTGAGAAGGTCTAAGATTGAAATCTTATTAGACGTCTTCTCAAGTTGTTCTAAAAGGTTATACTTACCAGTATGGTGGGGTCGATGGAGAGGGGTCTGGAATTACGAGGTAGGTGCACCTTGTTACTGCAGCGCAGTTCCTTTCCCTTAATCCAAATAGTGTTGACATGGTTAGCAAGGGAGTGAATACATCCGATAAGTGAATTGTAATGATTGTTATCTCTCTTGGTATACAAGTAATTCACAACTTTATAAGTTTGGGATGACTCTCCCTGATCCGATTTTTCCTTTTCCGACTTATCATGCTTGGGGAATGCTTCCTTATAAATCCCCATTTTCTCGTTAGGTGTTTGCATGTGGCCAGGGTTATCCACCTCTATCTCCCCATTATCAATGAGGTCATAGAATATAGTGGCAAAGTCACATAGACATTTGTCTATCTTATGACCTTTAATGCATGATGCATTTCGCAGTATTCATGCTCCTTATACCATGAAGGTTTAGGAGCATTGTCATCAAACGGTTGTGTTGTAAGATAGGTCATCATGTGGGCCACATCCAATTGTTTTAGTATGACTAGAAAATAGTTCATTGAGGGAAGTGAATGTGCGTCACTTTGGTCGTGGTTGAATTGGGTCGTTGGTTAGTTTAAAAGGTTGACTGGTTTGGACCGTTTGCACACGTGTTTGGAATCAGTGATTCCGTCTCCCACCACATTTTAGTTTTTGTTAAAGATCTTTAGCTTTTCAGTGGGTTTTACACTTTGGTTGTCTTTAATTTGGGTTTTGAGGGTGCCTTTGGTAATGAGAGCCTTTTCTATCTGAATCCCTTTTCTCGATAACCTCCTCAAAGGTGCGGAACACAATGCATTTGGAGGTGGAAAGCTATATCTGGGTTGAGATTAGGGATGAAAATACTGACCAGTTGCTTCTGAGGGAAAGCGCAAGGGAAGCCACTAGTTATCCCTCTCTCCATCATTGGAGGAAGCTGGCGAAGGTCTCATTTGGGCATTGTTTTGCGCCGCACAATTCTACCATGGTGATGTCACTCTCTATGTTATACGAGAAATGATGCATGAATCTTTCCGCCAATTCTGGCTAGGTGAAAATTGATCCTCGTGGTAAGCATGCGTAAACCATTACAATGCTTGACCTCTCGAGACTCTTAGGAAAAAGTCTGATGAGGTAATTATCACTATAAGACACATCTTGACATGCCATGTAGAAATCTTTAACATGATCCCTTGGGTCTCCCTTTCCTTTGTATTTGTCAAACTTTGGTATATCAAATTTCTTTGGAAAGGGTTGAAGGGTCATTTTCTTATCAAAAGGATAGGGGCATAGTTCTTCGTATTGGTATTTCCTAATACTCCCTATATTGCTTTCTTGTATGCTCGCAAGCGTTTGCTTTCATAGATTGCACTTCTTATGCAAGCAATTGTTCTCTAGTGGGAGAAGCGGGGGACGTGTACACGATGATACCCTCGTGTCTTCTTCTCCTTGGTTTTCTCAATGGATTTTGTGGATCCTAAACTTAGGCCTTGACTTTTGAACATTCTTGTTTGTTTCTTTCTATACCTGGAAAGTAAGAAAAGCTAGTTTTCGGCTTAGGTTACTGAGTTGTTGTTGGATTGTGACTTGGTTTGTGTCTTCTTCTTCTAAAGGTTCTTCCTCTTTGTATTGTGGAGGTTCTTCCCCTGTCTCATGTTCTATCTTGTTTCTTCGTGGCACTTTTGATGAGGGGTATTCTATGCCCTACCACTTTATCATTTTCTACGTAAGAAGTGGAAGCATGCCCGCCTGTTAAAATATATTCCATATTGATGAGGGGGTGCATTCTTTCTTAGTAGTGTCATTTGTAGGTAATATTGGTTCATTATCGGTGGGCAATTTGGCCCCTAATTCCATGACCCGTGCCAAAACTCTATCTTTGTTTCTAAGGAGAAATTCATCTAATAGAGTGGGGTCAAAATCAAAGTCTGCGTGTGGTGATTCTAATTCATTTCCACTATGATCGACCATCTCTTCGGTTTCCTTTTCTGTAGAAAACAGTGGCCCTAAGTCGTGTCCAATGAAGGGGTTTGACCCTTATCTGTTAGAGGTCTCCCAAGCCGTGTGCTTGTTATTCCTCATATGTTTGTTTCTTCAACCCTAGACATGTTTTGGGAGCCATGTTTTCGTGATAGTTTCACTAGGGTGAGTTGTAGATATGTGCAAAGCTTAGTGACTACCCCTAAGTGAAATGCAAAATGAAATTTCTAAGAGTATGAATATGTCAACAATGTGAGATACCAATATGATAGAGTGATAAATCACCTGTGATACAAGCATTTGGTATTAAAAATTGATCAAAGGAAGTACTTCCTAGACTAGGTTTCAAAAAGTAGTTTGTGTCACAAGATGATCAACAAGATGTTTTCACTTATGCCAAGTTCAAGGAAATGAACAAAACGTAAGTAAATACAAGAAGTCAATGCGATCTCCCAATCAAGATATACGATGAGCGAGCTCAAAATCAATTAAGATCTATATCTCAAAAAGTTCCAATTACAATTCGTGAATGACACAACAATATCACCAAGATATGTTAACCCACTTTGCTAGAAAGTGAAGTATTGATATCGAGGTGTTATTGATATAACACACACAAATGGTAACACCTAGCACTCTTTGAAATCAAGGTAATAATAGAACCAAACTAAAAATCTCAAATAATAGTTAGGAATAGTTAAAAATGTGTGCAGCGTAACCGTACAATATAGGTATTTATGTCGAGTTTACAAGAAACAAGACGTAAATATCGAAATTGTAATGATACGAGACAAACAAGCTAACTCCTCTATGGAAGTCCGTGGTGATGAACCACACCTAACTATAATGACAATCTTGACATGGGTATCAAGATCACAATGGCTACCAAATGATGTGAAAACGCCTTTGCTCACTTTAGACGTTTAACTAACCCAGCCGCAAACATGGATGGGTGTAAACAGACATAAAAGTGAGAGAAACAGTTGAATGACAACACAAAGGTAATTACACCTCTTTTGATCAACAAAGTGTCAAAATAATATGAAGGAAATAAATCAAGAAAAAATGATGAAAAATGCTAACCTCA